>JAXDDW010000120.1:642500-1105000 GCA_034670385.1 Hoplostethus mediterraneus | reverse complement strand
AGTGCAATGAGGACAGAGTTAAGCAGGGATTGATGCATGTGCACACACACACACACACACACACACACACACACACAAACACACACACGCAGATGCACGCACACCCATTGCATCTTTTTTTTTGTTGCTTTTTTCCCTTCTCTGTGACATTCTTCCTTGAACACACAGTCGGGCCATGCACACACCCTCACAGTCTTACTCACACACACACACACACACACACACAGGCACCGCATCTCATTTTTGTGCCTCTGTCTGACATGATATTACATAATCACAGAATCTGTCTGAATCCCTCTCCCTCCATTTCCCTCTCTGTCAGTTTCCCTCTCTCTTTCGCTGTGTCGCTGACTCACAGGCCCACGAGTGTAACACTAATAGTGTGGTGGTGGCGGTGGTAACGGAAAGGCAGGGGAAGCCTAGAGGACAGAAGGAGAGAGTGAAAAAGAGAGAGAGCCTACCGTGGAAGACAGACAGAGAGAGTGAATGAGAGAGTGAAAAAAAAGAGAGAAATGTATGAAAGTGTGAAATGTGTGGAAGTAAACTGGACGGTAGCGACTCGAGGAGTAAGGGAGCAAAAAATGAGAGAGAGAGAGTGATAGAAAAGAGAGGGAGAAAGAACGAGAAAGTCTAGAAGAGGGAATGAAACTGCAAAAAAAAAAAAGAAAGTGAGTGAAAGCAGACAAGAAAGGGAGAGATGCTAAAAAAAGAGCTTGTGATAGATCAAAAAAGAGACAAAAAAAGGAGCTTTTTTTTTTAGACAGAAAGAGAGACAGAGGCAGAGATGGAGAGATCATAAAATTAGGTCACTTGTCATATGGGGGGTTGGTGGAGATGTTAGCCATCGTGCAGCCCTGTGCCTCTTGCTGGTTTTTCCTTGCTGAGGGTGAACCGTAACCCGCGGGTGAACCTCTGGAAATGGCATGAGACAAGGAGGAAGCCACCACTCGTGAGTAGCAGCTCCAAGAAGACACCATATTCTCAATCTCGCGTCCCAATCTGTCGGGAAGTGTTTTTTGTTTTTTTTTGCGAGCAAAACATGTGAGACTATCGGGCAACACTGTTGGCCAGAATGTGCGGCACAAACAAAACAACGGAGGACAGATGCATTCACAGTGTAGGTGGGAAGTGGAAGAGAGCTGCCAATGCAACCGGTCTTGGGTTGTGGAGCGACGACATGCTGTGATGTTAACTGTTCTGTTCTTTCAGTTTTCAGTGGGAAGCTAGAATAATATCGTAGCACGCTATACGTCTGAAAAAAAAAGTCACAACGAAAGTGTTTTGCGGATTTGTAATCACCATTTTTTTTGATGTTCAAGAATATTACTTGATAAAACATATAGGTGCCAGTAACCCAACGGTTGGAGGTGCGAGGTTGTGAGCAGATTGATTTTATTTATAGAAACCTTGGAGGCAGAACGAATCTTATTGGTTGATTTAAACCTCAGTGGGCGGAGCCAAATAACCAATTTTTTTCGGGGCACAAAAATATTAATAAATATAAAAGATATAAATTAATCTATTTAAAAAATATATAAATAAGTCCCTGGGCTTCAGTCTGAATGCTACATACCCGGAAAGACTGTGGTTGTTTGGCTCCGCCCACTGAGGTTTTACTCAGTAAGATTATTTCTGCCTTCAGCAGCTCTGCCTTCAAGAAATGTTTGTGTAACTAAAACTCCCATCTGCTGGTGTGCAGGGGAGGCGAGTGAGTAATACCCCCCCCCCCCCCCTCCCTCCTTCAACAACAACCGTCAAGGTGCCTTTAGCAACGCGCTGAACCCCCAACTGCGGTACTGAAGCTGCTCAGTGGTACTGGGCAGCTCTCACTGTGTATGTATGCAACACTCCCCTAGGCCTTTACTGTCATTGGTCAACCTGCTTAGTTAGACGACGGTTAAAAAGTTTCATCTTTCATTGATAGCTTTGAAATGCAGACCAGTATATAGATGCGTGCCATCAATTCATCAATACCGGGTCAATTAGGAAGTGGATGGTTTCATTCCCCAAATTGGTTTCCAGTGTAAAAGCCCCCCCACATGTGCCCTGCATTACCACTGCAGGATTTTCCAAACAGTGTAGCAGCAATGCAGTGAGCCTGTAGAAAGTATGATTGCCGCATTCGTATGAGTGTACAGTAACAGTAACAGTATGATTCCTAAATGTAACTGCTGCTCTTCCTTTCCCTCTACAGCTGGCATCCACCGACTCTGCCAACAGCAGCCAGACGCCTGCATCTGACAACAAAGGTATGTCTGAGTCTTACATGGCCGCTATAGATAGACAAGGCGCCGAGCTGCAAAAAACTTGCCAAGACGATTTCCATCCAAACCGTGTATTTCTGGAGCGCGGACCAAATTGAAACATATACGTCATACTATTTTTTGTATTTCCTCTGGTTAGCCCTGTCATGGTGTCGGCTACGCGAACCTTTACGCGTTTGGCTGTCTTTGTTGTCAGCAGCTGAAATTAAATCTCTGTAAGGCTCACAGGCCATGCAGGGAGGATGTAACGAATTACATTTACTCTAGTTACTGTAATTAAGTAGCTTTTTCTCATGCACTTGTGAGTCCTTTTTGAAGTCAGTAACTTATGTACTTAAGTGCAGTTTGACTGACGTATTTTACTCCATTACATTTTACCATTACAGTAGAAATGTTGTAGGAAATGTAAACTGCGTCAAAAATTAGCCTGGTAAAACGGTACATTTTCACATGCACTAAACCTGCATTAAAGTAACCAACAGTATTATTGCTTTGAGTTAGACTGGTTGTTGCTAGCTAGTTTGCTAGTCTTGCTAGCTAGTTGGTTAGTAGTAGAGGAAACATACTGTTATTGACAAATGGGCATTTTCATTCATTTATTTATTTATTATCACAGATTACTGAGTTACTATAATCTCATCACACAATAAATTGATTCTTGTTGATTCAAGCTTTACTTAATTCATGCACTTTATTTTATATTTTTTATTACTTTGAACTCTTTTTCCATTGCATGGGAAAGATGCTCTATTGTTTTTATAGTAACTCAGTAACTTTAATCTACAGTACATTTTAAATCTACTTTTTACTTTTGTACACACAAGTAAAAACTAAAACTTTTACTTAAATGATGTTTTCAGCAGTACTTCTATTTGAGTAGGCTATTTTAGTCCTCTCTCCACACCCTGCTAGCAGGTATGAAGACCTAGTGGTAGCATCGATAGCCAGGTAACTGAATCCCGCCTGTGTGTGTCTACATCTCTTCCTTGACCTCTGTTTATTTCTGTGGTTTCTCTGTCTCTATCTCTCTCTCACTGTCTTTCTCTGTCACCGCTCTCCATCTCCGAGCGTCCCACACCACGCGTGGCCTAGCCGGTCACTGGATACTAGTCGCCGGAAGTCAGGCCGTTGATTTTCCATGAGCTAAGCAACCGCGGTGAGGCAGCCGCTTTTGGCAGCGGTCAGCCGTCGACCGGGAAATGTTGTTGGCCAGGAAAATGTTGGCCGCGGTTTAACTCTTGAGAGTTAATCGTCATCAGCAGCCAGTTTTACCGGCGAACACTTTTCAGCATCAATCGGCCAATGGGCAGAGAGCGTGTGATGTGGTTGCTTGCTATATGAATGTGTGGTCTCTATCTCCCTTTCTCTCTCTCTCTCTCTCTTTCTCTCTCTCTCTCTCTCTCTCTATGGGTGTCTGTATACACATAAGTGGCTTTGGGTGTGGGAGTTGGCGAGGTTATTTTTAGTCATTGTTTCCTGTGTTTGTGTCATGTGTCATGAAAGAACATCAAAGTCAAAGTTTCTCTTTGCCCAATACCTCAAATGTTTTTTCCCCTTTCCCACCCACCCTTTTCCTCCAGCGCTGCTCTGCTTTTCCACAACACCTCTACCCACCCTGCCGTCACCTAACCTCTCTATTAGCATGTGCGTCCTGCAGAAAGGTCTTTCGCCCCGTCGCCCCGAGGCAAGGTTAACCTGCCGTAATGGCTACCCTGCAGCCACCATATGGTGAGATGTTGTGCAGCAGAGAGGGTTGATACCCCAAGGCCAATCACAGCGCTCTGATTCATACCCTTGCCTATCATACCCATGCAGTAGGCTGTTCCTGAAGAAACGCTAACATGGATTCACACGCTGCCGAGATTGAGGATGTTTTTTTCTGTGATTCTTTTTCTCCTTTTTTTTTTGCAGTCAAACACATTTGGCTTTTCTGAAGAAATTAAGAAATTCAGTGTGAGTGGCTGAAGTTGCCACGGTCTGTATCAAGCAATGTAGCTGAGTCCCGCTGTTTTACTGCAGCAAAAGTATTTATTTGTGAATATTGTCACTTTAGGATGTGACAGGTTTTATGTAATTCCCTTGTAACATACATTATATAAAACATAAGCACAGTGTAGATGGATACGATACACGTGCACATGTATAGAGCCAAGTCTTGCCTGATACAAATCCTTGCAGCTGATCAAGTGTAACGTCTATAGCATCGATGAAGACACAGCCCATTAGCTCTCATTATCCTTGTCAATAGCTTCTTGCTAACTATGACGTCTTGCATCGCAGGCGTTGGCAGCAGACGACTCCTCCCGAGTAAAACCTGCTCAGCAAACCTCTACCCATTGTACCTTTTACCTGAAAAGCTCGATTCAACTAAATATCAGGCTACTTGCACAAAGTACATCAATGCAATCAAGTCATCGGCTGACCGCGGTGGGCGAAATCAGTTACATTGAGGTTACACGTCTTACTAAATCGTGGCCACGTGTCAGTTTGTTTTCTCTCAGACGTTTGAAAATTGTACCTCAAAATAATAAGGTGAGGGCACGAAACTAAAACGAGGGCATGCGGTCTATTTCTGCGCACGTAGTCGGTGACATTTCACGTTCACAGCATTCGTCCTCAGCCTGCTTCAGACTGCAAACCCACTCCTCCTCAGAACCACATGAACACACGCTGGCTTCTCTCATCCACCGGCGTGAAAAAGCTCAAATGAAAAAAAAGGCCCCAGTTTCACTCATAGGACATTTCTGGGTCGAGGTGCTGTGACGTGGTTTCCATCACCTTTAGGCCAGTGACCTTTAGGCTTTTACATATGCTCCAGTTGGTTCAGTTACAGCAAACAAACACTAAAGATGTGGACGCTGTTTTAAGTTCAGCTATTTCTAGTATTGTGTCACAACAACTTGTCTGTCGCACAACAACCTCACGATTCTATTTTTGTGTTTTTGTTTGAAGTGAAACAAAACCCAATCAAAACCCACGAAACATCTCAATCAGAAATGTTCAGACTTTTTTGGAGATACGCGGTTTTCATCCGACAGCGATACAGAAGCCATTTCACCTTGTGCTTTTTTTTGTCTTCTTCATCCTCACAGTGCTGATCTGCAGGAGTCCCCAGAGGTTAAATCAACATGGCAACATGGTTTTTGAAACATTTACAGTCTACTGCAGCTCTTACTGCCTCTACTGCCTCTGTCTCTCTCTGTTGTCGATTTCCCTGTGTTGTCCTTGAAGGGTTGCAGCAGTCGGAAGCAGTTGAAGCTACTACTTGTACAATGCACGCCGCTACAGTATATATTTTCCGCCCGTAGCCTTTTCTGAAATCACTCCTTGCACTCCTGCTGCAACAGTTACCGTTCATACCGTCACAGGGGTTTTTTTTTCTCCAGGAACACAGAGGAGGACTGGTGCATTTAGTATCTCCCCAATACTACATACTCCGTGCACACACCCATCTGTCGTATTGACCAGTAGATCGACTGTTCCTGTTTTCCTGTTGGTTTTTGTAGTGACCGCCACCCTTTCCCCCTCTTGCCCCTTCCAGAGAAGGCGTCAGCGGCGAAGCCTCAGGAACAGGAGGAGGAAGTCGACATCGACCTGGAAGCGCCGGAGACGGAGAAGGCAGCGCTCGCCATCCAGAACCAGTTCAGACGTTTCCAGAAGAAAAAGAAGTAGAACGACTGACCGCATATACATATATATCTATATCTATATAGATATAGATATATATGTATATATATATATATATTAAAAAAAATGAAAAAGAAAAAAATAGAGCGAAAAAAACAACTTTCCGCAGATGTACAGAAATGTGATCGAGATGGGTGGGGGGGGGGGGGGGAGGGGGGTGAGGGAGGAATTTGAATTGTCTTGCATGAGAGACGAGAGGTCAGCTGATACAGAGGATGAGAAATTGGAGGAAAAAAGAGACGTAAATGAGAAAAAGACGACGATGCGGAATTTATAATCTAGCATGACAAAATACTGTAACCTCCCGTCACCAACCACCATTGCACAATACAAGACCCCCCCACCCCACCCCCTACACATCACCCGTGGCGCACCCTTAATGCTCCCGATCATCACAACCCCCACTAGCAGACGGGAGTTGTGCTAGAAAACCAGTAAGCACTTCTCTCTCTCTCTCTCTGCTGACTGACTGACAGAACAAGCACACATCCCTCAGCCTCTGAAACAGGAACGCACAAAAACGTATTAAAAGACCAGAAGCACACTCTCTTGTTTCCTGCGCTTGTTCCCGTGTTTCCTTTCTGCCCTTCTTTACTCTTTCTTTCATTCCCTCTCTTTCTCTCTCTCTCTCTCTCTCTCTCTCGCTGAAAATAATACCGACGTTACTGGCTCAGGTGTAAAATCGCCCACTGGCATCGCCTCCCGTGAATGGGCGACATTGGATCGCCTTCACCGGGCCTGATCTCACACAGGTGACGGAGGTGGTGGTCATGGAAACCGGTTGCTAACTCGCTAACGCAGTCGAGAGGCGAGTCGCCGCAGAGGTCGGATCGATCGGCGCGGGGGGGGGGGGGGGGGGGGTGCGGTGGAAAGTAATCACACGCACAAGCGCTGTTAACACCTCGTCTCACCGCTTTCGGTTGATTGACGCACGTGATCTACTAACAATGCCTCAGTGATACTATAATCTCCTCATGCTGGTAATTATCCATCAGCGCGTGTGTTGTTCATACCCATCGAAACATTCCCATCCCCTCTGGTGGGACAAATAATACTAATAAAATATCGAATCCTCAGTGTTGTAACCCTGTTAGACCGCCACAGGGGGCGCTTCAGTCACACCACACTACTCTAAACTGACTTTTTACATGTGATGCTGAGGAAAACAG
Source organism: Hoplostethus mediterraneus (assembly GCA_034670385.1). NCBI lineage: Eukaryota > Metazoa > Chordata > Actinopteri > Trachichthyiformes > Trachichthyidae > Hoplostethus > Hoplostethus mediterraneus. Next base: position 1,097,880 of record JAXDDW010000120.1, on the reverse strand, counting down.
CGTACTTGTGTCCTGTCCACAACATAAGATTGAATACGTGTTTAACACAACGGAGCCTTTTTGTCTCAGTACCTTCACCACATATCTTTCCACTAACTGGGAATAACTGCTGAACTCCCAGCGGGTCAAGATCAGATGCTTCCCAGAAACATCGCAGCGTCACCCAACAGCCAGAATCCTGGCCCGGAGCCACCGACAGAAAAGAGTTTCAGCAGACCACAACACTCTCACGTAAGCCGGTGTCTCAGATACTAACTAAGACACGCCGTCTATCTATGGCTCTGGGCTCTGAGGCACGCCTGGTGTAGGGTTACCGCTGTGCCGCCGATCGGCCCGGCAGGTAACCCGAACCTCCTTGTCCTTAAATAAACACTTGATAATGATTCTGAGCAGATGCCGGCCTTGAACCCCCGAACCTGATCGCCTCGACATCAGACAGAGAGAGAGAGAGAGAGAGACAGTGAGAGAGAGAGAGACAGGCTGAATGAAAGATACTGGTAAATGGAACAAAGACACGTAATTAGAGGAGTCAGACACGCCGCTCTCAGGTTGTGATCACATAGGACGCGTTTTTTTGAATGGTCTCCTCAAAACGAGATGCACCTCGCGTTTTGGATTTGCGATGCGTTTCGGGCCGAGCGTCACTTTAAGTTTGCGCTAGCTTTTCATCCTCCGTTCCTCCTCGTCGTATTCTGCAAGCACAAGCGGAGCCATCGCTGACTTTCTCTCTCGCCCGTTTTTTTTAAATATTTTGGACGTCAACGTTATGCCCCTTCTGTCAACCGCAGGCTAGCCGGCTGACGCTAATTGGACGGTTGTACGGCAAACGAGAACGATGCGCCCTTTGACCTCTCGCTCCCTGTTAGTAGCGATGCTGTGTGTCCTATGTGGTCGCCGCCTTAGCAGTCAGACTCCGTACAGCTCGAAAACCTGATGCATACTTTCGTTGTGACTGCACACACACACACACACACACACACACACACACACACACATTTCCTACAATGCCCCAATTCCCCCTCGCCCTACCATGTATGTAGCACACCGAGCTGCTTCTAAAACGTCAGACTTCTCTCCAACGCTTTAATAATAATCTCCTCACTAATTACTAGTATTATTATTGGAATGTAACCTCTTTTCTATTTCAAGGACGAGCAGTCGCAAAAGGCACAAACCAGCACAAACCGCCGCCGCCACTCCTCTCCCCCGCCGCCGGCGCCGTCGTACGTACATACCTTTCGTCCCGCCGCTTCCCCCTGCTTTCTTTTTCTCTCCATCCATAATCAAAAGGGGGCGAAGAGCAGCCGGATAAGCCGCCGTGTTGAGTTGGCTGTGGAGGGTTGTGCGACTTTAAGACTACCCCCCCCCCCCCCCCCCCCCCAACCCGACTCCCCCGATATCGAACCCTTTGCTCCCTGACTGGATTTGACATGGTTTCACAAATAATTACCTTACATGCACTTAACTTGGATTTAGGTGGAATTAACTTGCCAGGCGTTTAGATAGACACTTCAAGAAAAACATAGCTTGCTTTCTTTTTTTCTTTTTTTTGAAACCATTTCAAATATGTACTCTGTCAAGGTCTGCGCGTCTCCGTCCGGTGCAGACGCGTGCGCGCTCCAGCCGATAGGATTAACAAGATAGAAATACGACTCAGACGAGCTTACTCGCCTCCTCTCTGTACCTCTACTCAACACCTGTCCAACATCACACTGTACACACAGTCTTTGAACGTGAGTTGTTTTTTTTCTTTATTCTGAACGTGGGCTCAAGGTAGCAATGCCAAGCTGGTCGTTTCCACGTGAGCCACTCGTTCAATGTAAGACTCGTGTTGAGCCTCTTGAGGCGGGGAGCTCGGTGAGTAGAGGGTGTCCTGTGACTGAACGGGATCACGAGTTCGACCCCCCCGCAACAGCCACTGTGTCTATCAGTAGTCAGGTTTCTTGTCGAAGTGACCTTGAGCAGAGATGTTGAGTGGCGGCTATATGCCTCAACTCTAAATGTCTCATATAGGGGCCCCATCCATTTTGCCCTCTTCACTAGTGTGCAGTGTTACAGGAGAGAAAGGAGTGTGATGCAGATGCAGAAAACTCCAGTCAATTCATCAATACTGTTTCAACACGCTAGTGATAAGATACCACATGACATCATATAAGGACACTGGTCGCTTGTTTTCTTTCCTTCTTTCCTTCCCTCTTTCCCTTCCTTCTTTCTTCCTTTCTTTCCCCGTTGTTTGTGTTTTTTCGCGTTGCTCCGTTAGGCCCACGACCTCGTTTCGCTTTCCCTGGAGGCGAATCAAACGGAGAACACAAGCACGCCTGCCACGAATGAGAGGAAAGCGCGGACGGAAGTGAAAGGCTCGTCTCGCTATTGTCACCGCGAACGGAGGCGAAGCGGCGTATAGTTTTAGCCCCCGAGGTGGCTTAAGCGAAGCCTCCACGTTCCTCCTGGAGAAAAAAAACAACAACCCTTTTTCAACGTCACGGCAGACGAGCCAGCGCTTCGGTTACATGACCACGTCTGTACGGTGTCTCCCAAAAAAAAAATCCACATTTGCTAACTCGCCATGCTCTCTCACTCTCACGTACTTTTATCCACCCTTTTGCTTAAGTATGCTTGACCAATACGTAATGTACTTGACAGTGAAATGTAATTGGTGAGGTGTGCCGGCGTTCGGGGTACTTTGATAACAGTTTTACAGCCCGGGGGAAGTGACATCGAAGCCATACTTTAGAGGACAAACACATGGTATACTTAGATAATCTGTTCTTGTGCATCCCCTTGTTTGTAGTTGTTTGTAGTGACGTACAGCAATAGCCAAGTAGCCCAGCTTAGTGCGAAGATTCAACCTCCCCCCCCCCCACCGCCCTGAGTATCCCTCTGCTGTTCCAGTGTTTTCATGGCAGCTGACCATGCTGCTACGGAAGAAACGTTTGGTATCAGCGGTGAAATGTGGGCAGCTCGTCCGCGACTTAAGATAAGCAGGGTAACATGCGGCGTGGGGGTTTTTCCGTTTGTGCCCGAGTTGATTGTTTGTGTCGTTGAGGCGTGGACTTATCCTTTGCAGTGTGGCCGGTTAGCGACCACCATCCTTTCAGGGAGGCATCTGCCAATCAGGAAGCTCCACAGAGCCCCATCCCACAACCTAACCAATCACAAACTCTCGTTATTGCCTCGTTACTTCTTCTACCGTCACCGATGCTTTATTTATTAACGGTTTATTAAATGACGTGTCTGTAATTTATGTGAATACCTACCTTGTGAACTTCCAACTTGTTTTGTTGTGTTTTCCGACGTGGACGCATGTGAAAACCCATATTTCTCTGTTTTAAGCTTTGAATTCCCTCTGTGTATTTGACATTTCAATCTACCGCGTGTTGTTGGATATTCAGAGATGGTGGCTGAGGTGAGAATGCACAAGAACACTCCCTGTACTGTGTTTTCTGCACTAAATAAAATTTGCTGCATATTGCTTATGAACTCTGCCTACTGTGTATTTATTGCTTGCTGAATTATTTGACACTGACAGTGAAGGCCTCTTTCTCTCTCTTCCACACTGGAAAGACAAACATATAGACAGGCAAGCACACTTGTGTGTATTTTTGAGATGTACTCGTAACTTCCATCGCTATATGGGTGTCAAGTACGAGCTAAATGGAGCGCTCCTAAAGTATTCTCAACCATTTGAAGGATATCCTTTTGACCCTGGCCCAGCCTTCAGGGGACGCTGTAGTGTTGCTGCGAGGGCCCCCGTAGGAGGTGGTTATTAATCCGGTCCCCTCTGGGCGCTGCTCCAGTTCAGACAGCCTTGTGGATGACAGTACATGGCTTTTTTCACTGTGAGCGCCATGTACTACAGGAATCCAGAGCACTCCATCACCCGACAGTAGCCTCAATAGACCATAATGCAATGCAGCCACAAGAAATTGGTTTGATTAAGGTGCGTGGCCCTGACAATAGTCACTTTCTATATCTGTATGCCCATAAGCCTTTGATTGAAAGCAACAGGTTCACGCCCGTTCTCTGGAGGTTGTTGAAAGTCATTATGGGAAATGTAGGAAATCACTAACTGGAGTAGAAGGAGACGAGGAAGGTTGAGGGAAAGTGGGTACAACAAAAAAGGAAATTATATCAGATTGATGATATAACCGTAAAGTATATTTTCCCTTTAATATCTATGTCTATATCTAGGACAAAACTTGGAATCAAGGCAGAAACAATATTATGTTTTCATTCTGACTGATCCACAGCTCACCCAGCAGGTTTTGGTTAGGATGCTTGAGGTAAATGAAAAGAAAACAACTTCTTGCAGTTCAGAAGCCGTACTTCTTTACTCTCTTTAATCCACTCTTGCACAACCGCTGTGTAAATGTGACCATGGTGGCTATTTGCACGTTTACTGTGTATATCTGTAATGCTCTTGCACTGGACTAAATTTGGAAACCTGTAAAATGCAAGCAATGCCAATAATCGACATGAGAATTCTTTCTAGCCAATAGGAACTCAGTATTAGGATGATGAGGACGTTGTGTCGTTAATCCTGAACATCTATTGTTACTACTACTGTCCTATCTATAAGTTATTGTTTACTGCTGCAAGGAGTCAAGTTCCCCCTGAGGATCAATAAATCTTTTATTACATTTTAAAGAATCTTAGTTTTAATCAAAACAACTTTTGTTTGTTTGTTTGTTTGGAGCTTCATCTAGGGATTGTGCAGATAAAAAAACAACATAATAAAGATATTAGTAGCAAGACATTTAGCCCATTTGGAGTATTTAACTCAAAGATCCATCCATCTTTCTTTCCTCAAGATCCCTGTGTCCCAATCTCCTCCTCTAGGTGGCATCTTGACCGGTTCTAGACCCGTCAAGAACCAACATCATGCCTATATGTACTGAAGCTACTGAGGGCTTGACATCAGTATTTCTAATGGTACTTTTCATGGGCTAAATGAAGAAATAAATCGCTATCTATGAGATTTATGAAGGGGGAATGATGGATAATGGATTTATTATGAAAAACAGGAGTTCGTTTTGTTCTGTGATATAAGGAGGGGATTTTGACAAAAGATGTAACACATTTTCCTGTTACCCCTACAATATTTATGTATAATAAAGAAGTGCTATAAAATAGAGGTTGGAGAAGAGAAAAGAAGAAGGAATGTAGGGGAGTGTTTCTCGCCCAACGTCTGCAGAAATGTTTCATGGACACTAAATGAATAGACGAAGGAACAATCTTCATCATGTCTTACTTCATTTGTGCCCATAACTCACCGCAGGAGATACATTTAAAGAAAACTATTTCCCCATAATTGGATCCAGATAACTTAAGATACTTTGAACCCTAAACGTTATGGCCTTTATGTTCTTTCATCTTGTATCGTAGAAGAAAATACTAGAAGAACGGCGTAGAAATCTAGAGATAATGCAATAGAGGACATGAAAATCCTCCACACACACACACACACACACACACACACACACACAAGAAAAAAACATGGGTAGCTAACCAGAGAGAAGCAAATAAGGCTGATGGATTTAAAAGGGAGAACTTCTGTGGCTGAAAACACTGCAGCGTTGATGCTAGATGCTACACGTGGGTTGAAATCATGTTTGTAATGTCACTTGAACATCAGCCTTCACACGGTGGCACTGACCAACGGGAGGCAAGGGTTGACCTAGCAGTTAGAGACCTCCTTCAACTGGACGAGCTGGGTCCGAGCCCGCCTTATTGGCAAGCATCCGCCCTGCTGAAGTGTCCTTGAGCAAAGACACCGAATCCCTGCCAGCTCCGGCTGCTCTCTAGCTGACCTTGCAACCCCCCCCCCCCCCCCCCCGAAGGAGTGAAAAAGAGACCTCCTCCAGCTGTGGATCGATAAAGTATCACATTATTACTATGAGTACTAATGGTACAACATGATCTCCAGGCGTATCCCGCGGGTGGGGGGGGGGTGCGTCACATGATCGGTTCCCAGGGGGAGTCAATTCAACTGTGGGGTTTTGCCCTCCGCTGCCGGGGCACAGCGAGGTTATCGGTAGCGCAGCGAGCGCGACACTATCCGCACAGACTATCAATAACGCTCACAATCCGCGACTGTATCACCCTTAAGGAGGTGAGCGCACCGATACCCTCTCGTGGGAAACCAGATAGCATCGGGAAAGAGGAGGGAACAAGAGATGGGGAGGGAGATGTGGCACGGGGCGAGGGAGCAGAATGTGTGTTTTGTGTTTGAGAGGGGTGACGAAGAGGAAAAAAAAAAAGGGGGGCGAGTGAGGAGTGATCTACAGCTCACGTGTGTGTTGTTGCAGGCAGAGTTCACTCAAAGTCAGTCAGCCCAGTCAGAGGTCTTCAAATCATGATGAGAGAGAGAGAGAGAGAGAAGGGGAGAGGGAGGTGCAACGGCAAAGAAATGAGGGAGTTTAGAGTGAGAGGATGGGGTTCAAGACAGGAAAAATACAGTGCAGTGTAGCCTCCAGCAGAGACTCTGCTGAGTGCCGGATTGCGGGGGAGGAGAGAAAAACAGGAAGGGAAGGAGAGAGCAAGAGAGAGAGAGAGAGTGAGCAAAGGAGGAGGGTATAGCTTCTATTTATAAACCTGAAAGAGAACATTCTGATAGGGCTATGGAAAAAGAACAGGGAGAGAGAAACGGGGGGAAGAAGAAGAAGAAGAAAAAAAAAAGATGGACGGGTAAAAAAGATGAAAAGATGGAATGACACAAAGAAAACACTGAGCTGGAAGACCGGGAGAGGGAGAGAGAGAGAGAGAGAAGGGGGAGGAGGGAGCAGGAGGAATACATTTACCTTGACTGACACTGCGACAGGGAGACAGCACCAGAGAGAGAAAGCAGAATCCCGATTCCAAGAATTTCTAGCTCTGTAACGTCATGCGACACGAGCTCTGCAGTGGGTACGCTTCAGGGCTACGATGAATACTGGATGAATAGTACACGTGCACAGGCGCACACACACACACACACACACACACACACACACACACACACACAGCACTCTGAGGTAACGTACATGCATGTGCATCAATGCATTTACACACACAGAATATCGGTGCTGATGATAGACGAGGACGAGTGGACGAGTTCAAAGAAGCACAAGATGAAAGATGAGAGAACAAACTTGAAATCCAAGAAAAGCAAACAAAATGCTGCAGTGAGTTTTCATCAGGCTCTAGTTGGTGATGTAATGATGACTGCGACTTTCTCACAAATCACAATATGAACAACAACAAAGCTGCAGTGACAAATGAGTAAAAACATAAAGCAGGATCAATGATATGGAACGAGTAAGAAAAAAAAGACGCGTCAATATTTACAGGAAGTGAGAGGGATCGATGACATCGCTGAGACCTGGACAAGCGGGAATTTTAAAAACTTGTTGAAACTGATGGCAACAATGTGTGTTTGAGACCTGGGCAGGCGGTGGGTTAAAGGGTCCCAATTCAAGCGCCAGAGATAAAGGACTAGTCTGACTACGTTGCATCCCCCACTGATTTCCTTTTATGCTGCTTACCTGTAACGTCTCACACGTGAACACGCGAGGGACAGATATTGGTTGAATTATATTCCCCCGCTTCCTGCCGGTTGTTTTGTAATGTGAGTGATCTACAAATGAAAGCTCTTCTTGTCACCCTGGATAAGAGCATCATCTGTAATGTAAAGGTACAGTATGTATTGATAGCAGCTGCTGTTTCTGCAGTGCTAGCTCAGGGTTGCCCACTAGTGGTGGTGATGATGGACTGCAGCACGTTTCCACACTGCTATCTTCAATTGATTTGAGTGAGAACATTTAAAGGGGAACACCACTAACTATATGTTGTTCCTCTGGTCTAACACTGTAACATTTGTGAACATGAACGTTGTATAATAATTCAGATTTTTAATACACCTTAGTTTATTGGAAAATAATGAAATTGGTGACAAGGACTAGAGCTACAAGCTGCACAAAATACAGTGTCTGTCTTGGATCAATCATAGGCAGGTAGATCAATAAAAGCATCATTATTCTTATGAATGATCTACAGTGAAAAATTGGTTAAGGTGGTTAAGGTTTTGGTCATGTTCAAATCAGAAAAAACAAATCCATCACCCCTGACTTTTCCACCGTGTCATTTCTAACTACTTCCGGTTTCACAACCTCCATGGTCTTAACTGATGGTCTATGTGTGTTTGCTGAAACATGAAGCTGTCAGAATTTACCACAGAGTTGGATGTGACAACAAGACAAAGGCACGTGATACTAGTTGTTTTTAGTTAACGTGCTTAATCCTCTTCATCTGTGGGACATAAGGCTAGTAAGTAAGTAGTTTCTGTAGCAGAAGACTTTTTACAGGGTGGGGTTGTTAGCGTCGCGCCACTCCACACCCCGCCACGCCACGCCATGCCCGGCCACGCCCAGCCACCAAGCCTGGCCCGGGTGTGCTGTCTTTCGCCACGCCCTCCTGTCTCTGAGACACCCAAGCCTCTCCACCACCGTCACGGCTACAGCCCGGGGAGAAGACTAGATGTTTTATGGACGTTAATCTCTTAGTAACCTATGACCTTTATCGACCACTATCGGTGATCAGTAGGACAACAACACTGATAAAACTTGACTCCTCCTACGCGGGTTTCTGCCACCCACCGTTCGTCACGTTGACTTAAGAAAGCCTGTGATTGACACAAACAATAAAGTCACATTGTCACAACGGCGATGAGTAACTACCAACAGAAACGAAAGCTAGAGATCTCGCTGTATGGTGAGGTAATGGCTAAATCACTGGTATTGGTTGGTAATCCCGTCAACCCCGCACAAAAATAACATGTTGTCAGTAATATGTAATATGTAATATGTATGTCAGTTTGTGCTATGGGGCAGTAAAAATCACACTTATTGCCCCTTTAACTCATGAGTAACCTGGAGCAGTTTGCAGCTCAATTGGCTAGCATGTGTCACTAAATCTTAAATTTGCGCTGCAAGTTGACTACAATGGATCCGTCCCGTCTGTCTGCCTCAAATGTAGCCTTCTTCATGTCCCTTAAGCCCCGCCCCTCTGTCATGCTGCTGCTGCTGTAGAAACGCGCTACTGGTTTACAGCTCAGCACATAAATACACCTGAGAAATAAGCCAATCACAGATCATGATGCCAGGAGTCGCACCTCAGTGGTCCATACAGGAAGAGAAAGTCACACCAGAGAGAGCAGTCAAGACAGACGGTAGGTGTTCACACCTTTTCTAACGATATACAGTAGCAGTCAAAAGTTTGGACACACCTGTTTTTGTTTCTCATGATCTTAAAGACATTTTGATATAAAGGCTTGATGCTTAAATGCTTGAAATAGACTATTTCTATATCTATTTCTTAGACAAATAGAGAAGTTGATGCCTGTGTATGAATTTATTTTCAAAACTTACATTTTAATTAAATTGAAATGCACCCCCAACAAGTAGTTTTCAGTAGTGGCCTTTAAAAGTTAATTTGTGGAATTTCTTTGCTTGTTAATGCCAAAGGGTTTCTACTTTGAAGAATCTAAAATATAAGATAGTTTTGATTTTTTTTTTTTTTTGGTCACTGCATAATTCCTTTTGTGTTAGTTTTGATGACTTTCCTATTATTCTAAAATAGTTGAAAATTGTCAAAATAAAGAAAAACCCTTTCTATGAGTAAGTGTGTCTAAACTTTTGACTGGTACTGTATGTGACGTGGGAAGGAATGAATATAACACAACATATTCAAGAGTCATGGATGTTTTTCTCCTTTTTGTTTCCCTGGTGGAGGGTTGGGGTTGACGGTTGCTTTCAAAATGAACACCTGCTTAACAGTGTGATCAGTACTGTAGTCAACTACTCAAACTCAGTCATGGATTACTTTCAGTTGATAGATCAATGGGCCATTTATTATTATTATTATTATTATTATTGTTATTATTATTATTATTATTATTCATAAATTGTCTAAATGTCTCCATCATTTCAAAATCAAAATGTCTTTTCCCATAAAATATTTCTGATGAATCCAGTGAGGAATCACGTTTTTATGGCATTCCAAATATCTGCCACTCCCTCATCCTCATCAAATTATTTCTCGCTACTGATATTATGTTGTTCCTCATTCTTTCATACCCTGTGTCTGGGAGACGGTTAAATCTTTCACATACCACTGAACCTGTTTGATGGAGGGAAATGTGATGTGATCCAGCATTTCATCAAGTTTCATCTGCTTTCATCTGTTGATTTCCAAAACACTACACTGTGAAAACTCAATATTTACTTTATTTATTTAGGTTCATCATTCAATAACTCTAGATAAAAAATATAGTGGCAGTGTAAAAAAGTTCTTATCTGCTCCGCCAGTGATTTTAAAAGTCCCATAATTTGTTTCATTGTTGTGCTGTCACTTTGTCACTTTCTTTCAAATGGTGGATATCTAATTTCAGACCCAAGCTTTTCCTTGTCCTTCCAGACATGGCGGCCATGCTGGGCAGGCACAAGTTTAACTGCCCTGTGTGTCTGGAGCTGCTAACCGACCCGGTCTCCACTCCGTGTGGACACAACTTCTGCAAGATCTGCATTGAAACATACTGGGACAGCACAGAATTGTGTCAGTGTCCGCTGTGCAAGGAGACCTTTTACAAAAGACCCGAGCTCCAGATCAACACCGCCTTCCGAGAGGTCGTGGATCACTTTAAAAACACGAGGGCAGGCAAGGTGACAACCAGTGAGGCCAAGCCTAACGAGGTGGCGTGTGATGTCTGCACAGGTATGAAGCTAAAGGCCCTGAAGTCCTGCCTGGTGTGCCTGGCATCTTTCTGCGAGACTCACCTGGAGCCTCACATGACGGCAGGGGCCCTGAGTAGGCACAAGCTGATCAAACCCACCAAGAACCTGGAGGAGAGGAAGTGCAAGAAGCACGACAGGATCATGGAGCTTTTCTGTAAGAAGGAGGAGATTTATGTCTGTGACCTCTGTGCCGAGACCGATCACAGTCGCCACCAAGTTGTGACGTTAGAGGAGGAGTCGCAGCAAAAAATTGTATGTTAACCTGATTGTTTTTGTTGCTGTTGTTATACAGGAGGTGCCATATACACAAATCATAATTATTCTTCTATACAGATTTAAAAATTGTATCTCATAGCCAGTTATTATTAGCATTATTATTATTAATATTATTATTATATAATATTATTATTCATAATAAATTGGAAAATTTGCAATTTCCAATCATTGAAGCAGCAAACAGTTAAAGCATACAGCAAAGAAAAATAGAATAAGAATAGAAGAAATCAGGGTTGTGTAAACAATATGTGTGTGTTTTTCTCAAGATAAATAAGTAAATACAGTATTTTCATTTCCCCCTCAGATTCAGACTAAGAGGCGAGAGAGAGAAGTGGACCTGATGATACAGGACCGGCAAAAGAGGCTAGAGGAGATCAAGCTCACCATGGAACAAACCAGGGTGGGTTCAAACTCACGTGCTTCTCCCATTCACCGAAACACAAGAATGTGTATGCCTGCCTACAAACCTGGCATGGACGTTAGGCAGTAAATGCAATCTCTAAATGCACCATTTCATATTTTACATGGTCGGCTTTCAGGAGAACGCACAGAAAGAAATGACGGAAAGCGTCCAGGTGTTCACGGCCTTGATGAAGTCCATGGAAGAGACCCACACGGGGCTGATGGAAGAGATTGAGGCGAGACAGGAGATCGAACAGATGAGGTTCGAGGGCCTCATCGAAGAGCTCACGCAGGAAATTGCGGAGCTGGAGAAGAAAAGCATTGAGCTGGAGGAGTTCTCGCACACTGAAGACCATCTCGCCATCCTAGACGTCAGTAGAGCTTTCACTAGATGTATGCATATGTTCTGGATGAATACGTGAATAAAAAAAGAAGAAAGAAAGAAAAGAAGAAAATGAGCTCAGTGCTAGTTACATGCTTGCCAACTGTGAGCGTCTTAGCAAATAATGTAATAAATCACCAATAATAACTTACGACTATTGAATGATAATAATAATAATAATAATAATAAAAACAACAACAACAATAATAATAATAATAATAATATGCTAATGAAAATATTATTAGCATTATTATTAAATTACACAGCGGTCCTCGTGAGGAGAAGAAATACAAAATAAATAAGTTATCGCCAAAAATAATAATTACAAACAGTGATAGAATTATAAAGTATCTCACACTTTTCCACTCAACAGGAATATAGAACAACCTGCGCCTTCCCATCAACTCAAAACTGGGCAAGCATCCCCGTTTACAAAGTCGACTTCTTGGGTTATATACGAGATTCTTTGATCAAGGCAAAAGAGATCATCAACCTGGAAATTAAAAATCAGTCAGCCGTTGGTAAGTTTGCTGCGTAGTCACACTGTACTTGTCATAGTTCATCCTGTAATTGTGTGAATAAATGATGATGAAAAAAAAAAAAGTAAGCTGGTAAAGAAAATGTATTAAAAAATGATAACATTTGTTTAATATTTCTGATGTGTTTCCAATGAAATAACCTGGAATTATGTTTGTTTGTCCCTCGCAGACCTCAAGAAAATTCAGCATTTTGCTGGTACGTCGTCTGTTTTCTCACTAGCACTGCTAACTGCTACCTTGAATTCAGAAAGTAGGATCAAGTATAAAAGTAGGATATAAAAAAATAGAAATGTTGGAAATAGGTCCTATTTTCTGAGTGAGAAATCCACCCTGGACTTTTACTGTTTTAAGCAAAAACAGCTGGATTTAACTGGATGCAACCTGCAAACACCCTTCCACTTCCTCCTGACACCCTGTTTCCTACCCCAAACAGAGGACGTCACCATTGACCCCGACACAGCTGGATCTTGGCTCGTCGTCTCTGAGGACGGCAAAGAAGTCAGTCAGTCTCCAAGGAATTGGAAGCAGAAAGTGCAACGCAACTCGGCGAGGTTCGCGGAGAGCCTGTACGTTGTGGCGACACAGGGTTTGCACAAGGGCAGGCACTACTGGGAGGTCAAGGTTGGGGAGAAGGCCAACTGGATGCTGGGGGTGGCTTCCGACACCATAAAGAGAGGGGAGCATCTCACGCTCTCCCCGGAGAAAGGGTTCTGGACGCTAAGTCACAGGGATGGAAAGCAGTACGTGGTGTCCGCCCAAAAGTCATTTCCTTTCGGGCTGTCCCCGCACCCCCACCGGGTAGGGGTGTTTGTGGATTACGAGGAGAGCCAGGTGTCGTTCTTCAACGTGGAGGCGAAGACTCACATTTTCACTTATACCAAGTGCAAGTTTGCAGGGAAGGTTTACCCCATATTTGAACCCTGTTTGACGACAGACAAAAAAGAGACCTCTCCTCTCAAAATTATGACCGTTGAGATGTCAAAATAAATCCTAGTTGATCCTAATAATGTCCCAGGTCAAAGGGCAAGATTGCATTATTAGTTTATCATGTGACACACAGTATAGCTTTGTTCAATTTTGATGGGCGAGGGGGTTAAAGGGAGTTGTGAGGTGGTGGCATAGAAACATGGGTGAAGGAAGGTGCTCACTCGATAACCAATGACGCATAGCGCTGTTGGCCAGGGGAGGTAACTGCTGAATGGTGCCATCTGAGGAATGACTCTCTAGATCTATGACAGTGTAGCCTGACGTCTGCTATGGTGTTGCATCTGATGGTGGTTACATCACTTGTTTTTTTTGTTGTTGTTTTTTTTTTACCTGAATTGGGCTTCCACATGTGTTTATGGATAGTAACATCTTGTCCTGTGTATTAATGCATTTATGTATCGGTCTGTGATGGAGGAGGGCATGAATATAATGTAATGATGTAATAATTTCTAGACTAATCACTATGACTGTTAATGTTTTCATGTGTAATCATTAAAGTGTAATCAAGATCACCACCTTCAAAATAAAAGGCTATCCCACCATTCACTCTGACTGGAAGTCTCTTTATAGATATGTTGCGCTACAAAAGCAAAGTGCAGTAACTTTTTTCGTCCCCCTCTTTTTTAACCATGATATGTTTTCTATTTTATTTTGTCTTCCAATCTTAAACGGTTGTACTCACAGTAACTACAGAAAACAAGTGTAGCTGCTGCGGTCCGCCTCGGGTGTCCATGACTTCCATTTAGCTCTGTCCTTTGGTTTAGCAAGTCTACAGCGTCGGGGCAATAGAAACAATAAAGGCAGGCCGTGAGTGGAGACCGGGTGTGTCACACTGAAGGTGGGAGGGGCCATCTGAGTTTCAGGAACACGTACACGTACAGAAAGACGTACCTGTTGGTGAGCGACGCACAGCAAGGCGCACAGTGAAAGACTACACCGAAACATGCAGAGTAAGTTCTTTTGATTCATTGGATTATTGATTATCTCTTGTATTGATTATTGGACATGTTTGTTTTAGAGACATTTGCCCCAAGATCGTATTTCTCTATGGATTTGGTCACACATGTAGAAAGTGAGACAGTGGATTTCAAAATAAAGTTGTTACTGTCTCATATATTAATGGATACTTACAGCTCAGAGCATTCCTGCTTGGTTTCTCTGACATGATCAATCCTGGATGTTTCTGTGCCAATGAAGCTCTTAATTGGTGGATTATATTGATTTTTCACGTCTTAATAAAGCGGCCTGTGCGATGTAGGGAATGTCTATTTTCACATACCGGTTTGGTCAAATCAAGCTAATTTGGATTAAACTGATGAACTATTGAAGCCTAAATGAAGAATGATCAGCTGTTTGCTGTAGTTGATACACAGTAAAATCCCAGGGCGAGTCATATGTTTTCTTTTAAGCAGGTGCTCTCAAGCAGAAGGTCCTGCTTCTCTGCATTCCTTAAATAGTTTCTCACCCACCAGTGGGAAGAATGGCTCTGGTACAACTACTTCCTGTTGAGAGTGAGAAAGCACTGTTGGCTGATGCTTTTTAATGTTAGATAACTATTATTTATCTGGGCATCCTGCTGGATAATAATACTAATAACAACAACAATAACAACAATAATAATAATAATAATAATAATAACTTAATTTCACTCTTCTACAAAGTGCTTTACATACAATGACACCCATATGACACATGACACATAAAAACAAGAAAAAAAAGGGAGAATAAATAAATAGAAATGATCACGTCCTTTAAAAAAACAACAACTAATAAATCAGTAATTAAAATGACAAGTAATAAGAAATTCACAACTACAGATGAAAATAAAAACGAAAAAGTAAAAGTGTGTTTGTAGAAGTGATGTGAAAGATGAAAGCGACTTGTCTAGCCTAACCTCCTCAGGCAGGTCATTCTATCTATCTATCTATCTATCTATCCATCTATCCATCTATCCATCTATCTATCTATCTATCTATCTATCTATCTATCTATCTATCTATCCATCTATCTATCTATCTATCTATCTATCTATCTATCCATCTATCTATCTAACCCCCTGTGTCTCCTCTTCCTCTCTGCCAGGCACGAGCTCTCCGGGAGGCCGGGTCATCTCCGAGGAGCAGTTCCAGTGCTCCATCTGCCTGGAGGTGTTCGTGGAGCCCGTCTCCACACCCTGCGGCCACAGCTTCTGCAAGGCCTGTCTGCAGGGCTACTGGAACCACAGCAAGAAGTTCACCTGCCCCATGTGCAAGAAGAACTACTCCAGGAAGCCCGAGTTGAGCGTCAACCGGGTCCTGGCTGAAATCTCCTCCCAGTTCCAAGGGCTGATGTTGGCCGGAGGGGCCGGGGGGGCCGGGGCTGCCTCACGGGGGTCTACGCTGAATTTGAATTCGGACGGCGGCCACGGGGACTCCCCAGGGGTGGATACTGGAGAGTTTGCCCGGGCGGGGGAGGTTCCCTGTGATGCGTGTATTGGCAGGAAGTTAAAGGCGCTGAAGTCCTGTGTGAACTGCCCCGGGTCATTCTGCGAGACCCACCTCAGGCATCACAAGAAGGTCAGTTTGTGTGTTTATTTGTATCTTTAATCTTAACATTTTCCACCAAACACAAACAAAACAAACTATATGCAATACAAACAAATGGCACATGACACAAACAAATGCAAAGCCAGAAGACAGACACATTTTTACTCTGATGTCAGACCTGATACTGTGCTGTGTTCCACTCATCCCTGGGGATTCAAACCAACATCCTCGCGGTCAATTTTACCTCCCCAGGTGAAGTCCCTGACCTCCCATCGTCTGATCGAACCCACTTTCCACCTGGAGGAGAAGATCTGCAAGAAACACGAGCGCCTCCTGGAGGCCTACTGCCGCACCGACCACGCCTGCATCTGCACCGCCTGCGCCGAGGCCACGCACAAGTCCCACGACGTCGTCTCCACGGACCGCGAGTGGAAGAAGAAGATGGTAAGCTGTGGTCACGATTCGCTCAGGACAGTTATGCCATCTTAAATTGTACTCAGAGGTACAAGTGGCGTTGCATTTAGGCGTCTCGGTGGTGTTTTTTCTTTTCCAAAGCGCCTTAAAATATATAGCAGGGATTCTTGCTCAAGGGAACTTCAGCAGGACCCATGACTGTCGATGGTTCTGCGACCTTATGGGGCTGCTAGGCCACACTGCCAAACATCTTACACCACTTGTTTTGTGTTTTCTCTTCTTCTTCTTCTTCTTACAGAGTAATTTGGGAAAGAGGAGGTCGGAGCTGAAACACCTGATCAAGGAGCGGGCCAAGAAACTGGAGGAAATCAAACAATCCATCAGGGTCATCAAGGTCAGTCCCTTAAGACCTACTGAGCGTCCAGAAACAAGCTCTGATCTAGGAGCCCGTGTAGCTGTGTGCTGCTGATAAAAGGCAAGTGAGCTCAGTCAGTTTAGCCTGGGTAAATAAAGTATTGGAAGAAGGGTTTGACCGATAAGGGTTGCTGAAGGCCGATGCCGATACCAATATTTTGGGATTGAGGCCCATAGCCACTATTATGTGCCAGTATTTTATATTAAAATCTGACCATTTTCACCATCTGACCATATATAATAAATACTGTATGTAATTCAACAAACTGCATCATATCGGAGCTGGGTGACAGTGATATCCGATTTGTAATAAAAGCCCCTACTTCAAAGTACACAGCAGTATTTCCTGCAGTACTGCTACGTAGTTTCTTTTACATGCACACTTGAAATCTGTGAAGTAGTTTTGTAAAATAAAGATGCTGTGCGAGCGTTGGAAGACGTGTGCGGCGCCATTGTACGTTCCCTCATGTCCTGCAGGTTAAATATTTGCCCAGCGCTGCAGCTCAAAAGGTTTATTTACCTTTTCAGGCAACACGTTTACCCTGGGAATATCACAAAAAGCGAGCGAGGTAGGGATTCGGGACATTGCCCAACAGCACTTTGACAGGACAGGCGACTGTTGATGGCATCTTTCTCATACCTCTGGCGTCTACCTGCGCAGTTTGTTCAGCTCTGAGGCGTCCAACTGGTGTGACCAGTGGAAGCATTCAAGTCTCCCACACCTTGTTTTTACCTACAGCCTCTCTAGAAAGTCCCTCAAGATATATAGAATCACACACCAAATCAGGGAAATACAAGTCGAGATTGTAATAATTTGAACTGTAATATGATTGGATCTTTATTGAGACTTTGAGTATCAATTTGCTCTTATGTTCCCACATATAGAACATGATACAGTTTTGTATCGTTCTTCAGCACAAACAGTTTATTTAACCGGGAATATTTGAGCTGCAGCATTTCCCAGGATCGATGCTACTCTCGGTGGTCGGGTTCCTGCTCGGCTATTGACTGTAAATAGAACAGAGTGTGTGTGTGTGTGTGTGTGTGTGTGTGTGTGTGTGTGTGTGTGTGTGTGTGTGTGTGTGTGTGTGTGTGTGTGTGTGTGTGTGTGTGTGTGTGTGTGTGTGTGTGTGACAGTTTGAGCTGCATTTAAAAATACAATGAGGATGCAGTTACCAGGGGATTGGATGTCAGTGTGTTTGAGTGTATGTATGCCTGCATGTGTGTCGTGTATGAGTGTGTGTGTGTGTGTGTGTGTGTGTGTGTGTGTGTGTGTGTGTGTGTGTGGGTGTGTGTGTGTGTGTGTGTGTGTGTGTGTGTGTGTGTGTGTGTGTGTGTGTGTGTGTGTGTGTGTGTGTGTGTGTGTGTGTGTGTGTGTGTGTGTGTGTGTGGTGTGTGTGATAGAATGAGATAAAGAAAAGCATCGCTGAATAGTTTTGAAGAAATGTCATTCTACACTCTATCTACTACATCTTATACACGCAACCTGCATGCAACCTGAGAACGAAAAACATGTAAAACCTAGCAGGGCTTTCCGTGATGAGGAGCTAGGCCATCCTGTTAGACCAGTTGCACAAGCGGCATGCAGACAATTCACTGAATCACACAGGAGAAACAAACAAACCCACTATGGTCGCTGAAACTGCAGCACCTCATAGCTTCATTGATCCAAAATCCACTCACACACACTGTAACACCGTTAAATACAGCTACTGGTGATGTACTGCATTTCTGGGTCCAGTGTTGGTTTGACTTTTTCCTCCCCGTCTAAAACTTTTCAAATTTCAAATCTTTCCATTTTTCTCCACCATTGATTAGTTAAAATCCTACAGATTCATCTCGACTTGATCTGCTCTGGTCTCGGGCTTGACTTGGTCTCTACCTGCTTTGCACCTGGTCTCGACTCGATCACGACTGCCCTGGTTTCTGGCCTCGACTAAGGTGGTCTTCACTGCAGCCCTGGTGTGTGTGTGTGTGTGTGTGTCCTATTCATCTGCCCACCATCTTCCCCTTTTCTTTGCAGACCAGTGCTCAGCGGGAGTTAGAGGAGAGCTGGCAGGTGTACGCCGAGCTGCAGCGCCTGGTGGAGCAGAGTCAGGCCGAGCTGGTGGAGCTGATCGCCACAGCGGCAACGTGAGGCGGAGCACCACGCCCAGGAGCTGGCCCGCGGCTTGGAGAACGAACTCAGCCAGCTGAGGAGGAGGAGCAGCGAGCTGGAGGCTTCCGCGCAGACCCACGACAAAGTGGTCTTCCTCCAGGTAGTACAGTACGGCTTTCAGATAGTGGAACACACTCTCTGGCGGCCATATTGGAGGTCCTCGGCTTAAATATAGATTTCAGTAGACGGATGGCGAGCTGTAAATTTGTAGATCTGTCGACTGCAAACATCTGACAGCCTGGAAAACTGTAGACCTCATAATCTGTCAACATAGTCAACAAGGATTCTTTCAAGGATGACTGGAGCTCTGCATCAGCACAATAGTCAATATGTTTTGCGTGTTGTACCCTCATCTATATCCTATTCTCTGCTGCTGCATTGACCCAGTTTCCCCAGGGGGAATTCATTAAAGTTTCATGTCATATCATCTTATCTAACCTTTCTCCTCCCTTTCCTGTAGAATCTGACGACGCTGCCTCCCCCACCAGAACCCGCTGACTGGTCGGCGGTCAGCATCAACACCGACCTTTACCTGGGAACCATCCGCTCCTCTGTCAGCAGCCTCATCGACAAGTTCCAGGGGGAACTCAAAAGACTGTACGGAAAAGGTAAGGGGGGCGGCAGCGTGCCAAAGTTCATTTCCTGCCCCGTCCGAATTGCCTTGGTGATACTCCCGATTCTCTCGCCACTCGATCCTAGCGCCAAACAAATCACTAGCTTCTGCTGCTTCTTCATACTTGCCGGATTGTCCTCCTCTTCAGTTTCTCCTACGAGGTCCAAACAGAATTCAGCTGGGCGCACCTGAAGTGTGATGACCCAAGCTAAAAAGTGATAGTCTGGTGCCCTCTAGTGTCCAAACAATGCAAAAGAGAAAAGACCATACTGAATGTCATTTCTTAGATAGTAGATGCATACCATCATCAAATTCAATAAATAAACAGGACGTTGTCCTGTTGACTTTAGTACATCGACATATTGACAATGTTTAATTGTGAACATGTGAACTGAAAAAGCTCTGAATTCAAAGATCAATAATCTATTAAAAACAAAAAAACGATCTCCTGTCAAATACTAATAGATTGATACAGAGCATTTGATTGATATATAGAGACTGGGCACATTTTACATAAGAATGGGTACGCAAAATGCAAAAAAAACTCTGGTGTTGTCACTGTCAAAATCAATATTCAATAATCCATCACGTCAAGCATGTATCACTGTTCAATATCCACTTCCTGTGCAAGATCCGGATCAGTGATATGTAGGTCACTGGACTAGTACTCTGAAATAGAAAAGTGACTCATCATCACACCCCCCCCACATACACACACACACACACACACACACACACACACACACACACACACACACACACACACACACAGACAGGATCTCTGGGCAGATGGAGATAGTGATAGCTGCCAGGGTTCAGCCATTTGGAAGTAATGGAGAGGCAGCAGCAGAGCAGTGAGTGACAGCGCCACATGGTCAGAGCATTTAGAGCACTGGATTAGCTCAGTATGTTTACCTCCCACATGCACGTGCCATCTGCTGTGACTTTGACTCGTTAGCTCAATGACTTACTGACTTACTGGCTGACTACCTTGGTTTCTCTCTCTGTCTCTCCGTCTCCTAGAGCTGCGCAAGCTGCAGAACTATTCAAGTGAGTATGAAAAATGGTGGTGGTCCTTTGAGAAATTCACGTTGATCGGTGGTTTGCAAATATGCACGGTTCAGGGCAGAGTGTCATGAGACCTTTTACAAGAGAGCAGCAGTCTTTGGCAATCGTTAACAATGTGATGTTTAGTGTGTGCAGTTCCGCCTTCGTCCACAGGATGGCAGCACTGACAGACATGCTTGCCCAAGCCAGGTGCCTGCGGTCAATTCTGTTTCATATGATCAAAAGCATTATCACCAAGCGGCAGGTTCCAAAGGTCTTCACAACTTTATTTGGCGACACAGTTTGCCCTGATTCTGGAAACCAGGCTGTTGAAGCCCATTGAACAGCATTTGTTTGAGGTGGGAAAAAAAGTCCCCTAAATAGAGACTGAACTAGGGTTCCACATTCTTCACTATCATGTTGAACTTTGTGGGCTTGTGATTATCTAGAAGTCCAAGCAGGCTTTCTTTATTCTGTTCTGTCTGAAGAAATGGTCCGTTTTAACCTTAACACAGCTTTGTAGTCCCCTAAGGACCTTTGAAGGGACTGGGTTTCATGTGTGTTGCTTCCTGCTTTTAGAAGTCGCTGTATTTCATCAAGCAGTTCAGGCGTAACACATGGTTTGTTGTAAGGGCACACTCTAATAATCTCCTCGTGATAAATGGTAGTAACTCTTCTCCCAATCGGTTATTCTGCCCAGGTGAGGTGTTCTTAGACCCCAGCACGGCCCAGAGGAACCTGGTTCTGTCCGACGACGGCCGCCAGGTCAAGTACGAGGAGCGTAAGACGTCGCAGTCTGACGGTCCAAAGCGCTTCAGCCCCGCCCTCTTTGTCCTGGGGCGAGAGGGCCTCACCTCTGGGCGTCACTACTGGGAGGTGGAGGTGGGGCGCAAGACGGCCTGGACTCTCGGCGTGGTCCGCGCCTCCGCCCACCGGAAGGGCGAGATCAAGCTGAGTCCCGAGGGCGGGTACTGGTGCCTGTGGCTGAAGAACGGGGAGGTCAAGGCCCTGGCGTCGGCCCGCCTGCCCCTCCTGCTGCCGTCGCAACCCAATAAAGTGGGAATCTTCCTGGATTACGAAGGAGGCCAGATTTCTTTCTACGATGTAAAGGCGCGTCTGCACCTCTACACCTTCGTCGACACCTTCAACGAGAGCCTGTACCCCATCTTCAGCCCCTGTCTCAACCAGGAAGGGAAGAACTCCACCGCGCTCGCCATAAGCCACGTCAAACACACCTGAGACGCACAGCCAGCCGAAAGCAATTCATTTATGAGGCGCTTTTAACGAAATGTGCGTGGAAAAGCGCTGTACACTGCAAAACGTTTTCATTTTGGAACGGATGATTTAATCTTGTGTTCCGTCTTAGAATATCACTTATCAACTTGGTTGAAAAAAGTGAGTGTAGTTGGATTGGAAACCAATTAAATTATCTCACCCTCTAGGTTTATTTACTAACTTGCTTTAAGTGAAACCCGGTTTTACGACTGAATGCAAGATTAAACTTATTCCGATAGATTTTATTTCCTTTTCCTTTTTTTGCAGTGCAGGCAATTCAATCATTCATGATTTTGTTCACTGCCAATTGTAACTTGGACCCTCCTCCTTCTGTGTTCATGCCGCTCAATCATAGGTCAGATTATCAATGATTGACAGCCAAACTGTTTGGTTCCTGCTAGCTGTTTTTTTTTTCTTCTGGAAAAACACTTAACATTTAGAGGAGGTCAAATCTGAACTGAACGGATTCAAAGCAGTACAATGAAAACAAACACTCTATTACCAAATAACTGTTTAGCTCAAGGGCGCCCAATTATTTTACTGTAGAGTGATAAGGGCCACAAATGTAACATGGGTCAAAAATGTAATTGCATATTGGTCATTTGGAGATTAAAGTGGGCATCATTTTCTTTGTCTAGTCTTACGCCGTCATTGTGTTTGTTAAAATGCCTCGCAGTGAGACGGCTATCTCAAAATTGCTCCTCAAATATTATTAAATTGCATCAAAAAGGACCAAATGTAATATCACTCTATGGAGCCCTGGTTTAGCTAGATGTTGGGGTGATGGGGGTGCATGTTTAAGTCATACATCTGGCACTTTTCCTTACTGTGTAAGTCTTCTGAGAGTTGATAGAGGCGATGAACTCGTTTACAAGTAATACGTGTACATTTAATTTCCAGAGGGATTGGCCGGGCGTGTCCCGGAGCCAAATAGAGATATTTGCACAAAAGGTTTGTTTTGAAATTGGTTCCACTGGGCCAGATAAGTCGAATGAGCCTTCTAAAATGGTTAAACTTTGACCTAGGATTGAAACTGTTGTACCTGTATATGAAATGTAATTTTATTTCTGAACCTGTTCAATAAAGATGTTTATCAATAAGTCACTTGCACTTGTGTTGCTTTATTGAACCCCTGAAGGTGAATCAGCAGTTTTGCTTGCTTCCATCCACAGGGAGGACAGGGTGCAGGGTCAGAAACCTGGAGCTGGTAGGGATTCAGCATCTTCCTCAAGGATGCTTCAGGGGACTTGACTACTTTATCATGGATATTTTAACCTGCCTCACATCACAAAAAACGAAGACTGATGGAAAAAAATGACAATCACAGTATTTGAAAGTACATTTCTCTGTGACTTACTATCTGAATTGTCCCGTCTGGTCGACTCAGGCCTGGCCTGACTCTCTGAAGGGTTAAATCCATTTGTCCTGGAGCTCGGAGGGCCAGGCCAGGGGAGTGTAAATTTGTATCTGGGGTAAAAGGAGAGGGAGGGGGGTATATTTTGGGTCTGAGGTGTGTGTGTGTGTGTGTGTGTGTGTGTGGAGGGTCTTAGACAGGTTTGGTGGTAGCCTGTCTCGAGTGTCACAGTGCCCAGAAGAGACTGTGAAGCAGCTGCTCTCTGGTGAGTGTCCCCATGCCTCTCACTTTTCCCTCGTTGCTTTCCTCTCTCTCCGGGTTGGTTCTCTCTGGTTTTCTGCGCAGGACTTCTCTTTTAGGAGTGTTGTTTGTATTTTGGATTTCGTTTTCTTAAAAGTATTTTTAAATAGTGTATGGCTGCCTGGAGCTGTTAGCTATGTGTGTGTATGTGGTCGGTCTCTCTCTCTCTCTCTCTCTCTCTCTCTCTCTCTCTCTCTCTCTCTCTCTCTCTCTCTCTCTCTCTCTCTCTCTCTCTCTCTCTCTCTCTCTCTCTCTCTCTCTCTCTCTCTCTCTCTCTCTCTCTCTCTCCCTCTCTCCCCATCAGACTTTGATCACAGCTGTAACAGTTTATCTCTGCTGAGGCGTTGGGGTGATTAAATGCCTCAAAATAAGCCAGAACATGTTCTTGTTTAGAAGAGAGAAGCGCTGCAACATGAGTCAGCGGCTGCAACAATATTTTTGGAGAGATGTTAATCTGGCCTGCCACGAATAGCGAGGCCTTTTCCTGGCCATGTATTCATAATCTCTCTCTCTCTCTCTCTCTCACTCTACTCGTGTTAAAAAGCAGACATCACAGCTCCACAGACATGCTGACAGTGTATATTTGGCAATCTGTTAATTAAAAAGCAAAGACAAAATCACTTCAGCCACTTGACCTGGAGATGGAAACTGGAAGTGACCCTTTCATTAAGGACAATTAAAGAAAAACAAAAAAAACACCAAGATCAGACAACACTCCTCATTGGGGCTCATTTATAAAAAGACTCCTGATCATACAATCATTTCAAAGATTGATAAAAAGGGATATACATTAGTTTCAGTTTCTAACATGATTTTTACAATTACTGTGATGTAAATTGTAAAAATCAATGTAACTTGTGTTTGGATTTATAAATGAGGCCCCTTTATGCTTTGCTTAGTAGTTTTGCATGCAAGTGACCCAAACTAAACGCCATCTAACCCTAGCGACCTCGATATCACAGCAGGTTTGATGACCCGTCCAAAGGCGGGTTGATTGTGCAGAAAATGACCCTGCCTCTCCGCCGTGCAGGAATGGCCTCTACTGGGAACCTTTCTGAAGAGCAGGTGCACTGCTCCATCTGTCTTGACGTCTTCACCAACCCCGTGTCCATCCCCTGCGGACACAACTTCTGCCAGAGCTGCATCCTCGGATACTGGAAGACCAGCCCTTTGTATCAGTGCCCTATGTGCAAGAAGTCCTTTTACAAAAGGCCTGATATTAGCGTCAACACAGTTCTGAGGGAAATCGCCGAGCAATTCAAGGAGATCAGGGTTAGAAGTGCGGAGCAGCAGCAGCAGGAGGTCAAGTTGAACAAGGAGGAGGAGCAGCAGGCAAAAGCGGAGAAAGAGAAGAAGTGGACCATGGAGAGAAGGAAAAAGGAGGATGAGGAGAGGCTTCTGGAGAAAAACCAGAAGGAGCAGCTTCTGGAGGAGTTGAAACAAAAGCAGGAAGAGGCGAGAAGAAAGAAAGACGGGTCAAAGGAGAAACTGGCGGAGAAGCAGCCTGTTCATGGGGCTGCAGGAGGAATTACCGCCGTTGGTACCTCCTTCCAAAACCTCTCCTCCGCCATCACCCCCAGTGCTTCCACTTCCAGTGTTTGAAACATCACCCCCAGCCGCATCTCAAGGGTCAACACCACCGCTGCTGCTCCAAACATCACCCCCACCCTCACCGCAAAGTCCGCCGCCTCCAGCTCCCCAAACCTCACCTCCACCACCTCCTCCATCTTCTCCCCCACCCTCTCCACTCCACGGGCCCTGGGAGGAGGTCCTCTGCGACGTGTGCTTGGGGGAAGACAGGCCGAACGCTGTCAAGTCCTGCCTGGTGTGTCTGACCTCCTACTGCGAGGAGCATCTCAAGTCCCACACTGCTAGGTTCACGAAGCACAAGCTGATGGAGCCCGTCGCCAACATGGAGGACAGGATGTGCCCGAAGCACGAAAGGCTCCTGGAGCTGTTCTGCAAGAAGGATCAAACCTGCGTGTGCGTACTGTGCACTGAGACGGACCACAGGGCTCACTACACTGTCCCCGTGGAGAGGGAATGGACGGAGAAGAAGGTGAGGGGGATTTAATGGCTTCTACTCACAAATATGCAGGTTGGAGTTTTAGTTATATGCTTTTTACACTACACTTAACCCCGGGCTAACATCTTTCTTAATCCTGGGTTAAGGACGCATTTAACCCCCGGGCTAAGCAGCGTTTCACACTTTTGTGTTCATTTTTGAAAGAGGGTAACACCGTTTTAACACTTTTAACCCTGGTTTAACAAACCCTGCTACGAAGCAGGGTGTGAAACATTGTGGGGTTAGAATGTAACAGGGGTTAGAATGTAACAGGAGTTAGAATGTAACAGAGGTTAGAATGTAACAGGGTTAGAATGTAACAGGGTTAGAATGTAACAGAGGTTAGAATGTAACAGGGTTAGAATGTAACAGGAGTTAGAATGTAACGGGGTTAGAATGTAACAGGGGTTAGAATGTAACAGGAGTTAGAATGTAACAGAGGTTAGAATGTAACAGGGGTTAGAATGTAACAGGGGTTAGAATGTAACAGCAAGTTAAACATTAGCATTAAACGTTAACCCGGGGTCTACAAGCTTACAGTGTGAAATCCTGAACATTTAATACCCAGGGTCAATTGTTGGCCCAGGGTTAAAGAAAACTAGTGTGAAAGGTGAGATAAGTTAACCCAGGGCTATTATAACCCAGGGTTAAAGTTAACCTAGGGTTAACAGTGAAAAGCCTATTATACAGACATTTGTTAGAGGCAGAAACCTCACTGGTTGAGGTAAATCTGGTTAAGTAAGACTAAAGCCCAGTGAAAAAGGCAATGGGTAAGAGAGGTGCTAGCTAATATTATGAAGCCTAGCCTAGCCTAGCCGTGCTACTAACTGAAAAAAATGCAATCTAGAGAAATTTGTTATCTGGGTTTGCTAGTTAGCCTAGCTGACTTTCCAGGTTCAAACTAGCCTATTGCTATCTAAGCAAGTTAGTTAGCTAGTCTAGATAGCTGAGCCTCTAAGATCATGAACGCCATGGTCTTGACATTTATAATTGAATTTATATTTTGACCAGAGTTCCTTCTTTCCCATTCAAGTTAGCTAACTTGTGCACCAGTTTGCCAGTTAGCTAACAGTGGTTCTTTGGCTCCGCCCATTGAGGTTTAGCTCAACCAATGAGATTATTTCTGCATCCAGAGCAGCTCTGTCTCCAAGAAATGTTTGTATATCTAAAATTTCAATCTGCCACAAAGATCAATTTTTCATTTCTAGAAAGTGCCCTGGAGACTCAGCGGGTCATGTCTTTTTCTCTTTATCGTGCCTATATCTACTGTGTAATACTATCCAGTAACGTGACATTCAAAGCAGGTGTTCTTTCCCAGTTAAGTGGACACTTGTCACTGACCTTGTCTGTGAATTCAACTTCCTCGATCCATGTTGTCCAGGCGCTGCTGAAGAGGACAGAAATAGATGTCCAGCAGATGATCCAGGAAAGACTGGAGAAGGTGGAGGAGATCAAACGCTCTGTGGAGCTCAACAAAGTGAGTCCAACGGTCCAATTGTCACAGAGCATGCCAGTCTGTGTGTGCACGTATATACACATTGAAGGTGTGAGTTGTGTTTTCATGGTAAGATCCAGAATATTTTGTGCACGGGGATGTTCATGAAGAAGCATAGAAAGAGCTTATACCATAAATGTGATCTAGAATGCTATGAATCCTAAATAACATGAGTCAAATCACCGGAGCATTGATCATCATCATCACTAATGTTACCAATTGCCTCATCCCAGTCAAAAATATGTGCTTTCTACATCGCTCAGCCTCTCTGCCTGAATGAATGAATGACTGAATCAATCAATCAGAAATAATGAAGCTTCAAAACAAATGACATCACCTGACATCTATGGCCGTCATGCTCCAATTCCAGGCGAGTGCCCAGGGAGAGATCGACGACAGCATGCAGGTGTTCTCGGAGCTGGTGCGCTCCATCCAGAGGACCCAGGCTGAATTGGTGTTGGCCGTGGAGGAGAAGCAGAGGCAGACGGAGCGCTGGGCCCAGGGCCTCATCGCTCAACTGGAGCAGGAAATCACCGAGCTCAACAGGAGGAACACCGACCTGGAGAACGTGGCGCACACCGACCACATCCACTTCCTACAGGTGAGACGATGAGCAAAGTTGTTGGGTGTCACTTTTGTATAAAGTAGCTATAGGTTATATATTTGGAGCTTTATGTCCTAAAAATAGTTCAGAAGCATCAATACATCATCAAAAAATGAATTGTTATCATCATGAAAAATAATTTTAAATAAGATTTGAAGGGTTCATTCAAAACACTGTATATGCATTTTGGGGAAAAAGGTTCCCTGATATTTATTGCTTAATATGTATGAAACACAGATGAAAAATGTTGCTATTCTGTACGTAACGGGGCTCATGCTCATCTTGGATTGAAACTCATGTATACTTCATTATTGTGCCATATCTCTCCGTAGAGTTTCCCAGCCCTTAGCATCCCTCCATCTGTCAAAGACTGGTCTGGGACCAAGGTTCCCACTGACATGTGTGTTGGCATCACCAGGAGAGCCATGTCCAAACTGGAGACAACATTAAATGAAATGATAAACAAGCTGGCTGAAAGTGGTAGGATTTCCCCTGAACAGTCCCATTTTTGAATTTCATTTTGAGCTTCACCTCAAGCTGAACTTAGCATGCCTAAGGCTGTTTTTACCCTTTGATTTTACAGAGATCAAAAAGATTCTGAAATACAGAGGTAAGGTACATCACTCTCTTTCACCTTTTCACAAATATGGAAGACCTCACGCTACATTTGGCACTTCTAAGATCTAGTAACCCTCACAAAACTCTCTGATCCTTCTTGTGTCTTTCTCCGCTTGCTATCCTAGTGGATTTAACTATGGACCCTGACACAGCAAACCCGTGGTTGCAGCTTTCTCAGGACAGACGTCAGGTGAGGCACCTGGGGGCATGGCAGGACCTCCCAGACCACCCTGAACGCTTTGACACGGTGGTTATCGTCCTGTGCCGTGAGGGCTTCACCTCGGGGAGGCATTACTGGGAGGTCCAGGTGGGAGACAAGGACGACTGGTACCTGGGCGTGGCTAAGTCCTCCGTCAACAGAAAGGGGAGGATCTCGGTCAGCACCTCCCTCGGCTATTGGGCTCTGGCCATGAAGAAAGGCCAGGAATACCGGATGTCGACGTCCCCGCCGTTGCTGCTGACCCTTGACCCCAAGCCCACGCGGGTGGGTGTCTACGTGGACTACGAGGAGGGGCAAGTGTCTTTTTATGACGTGAGGGCCCGGACCCACATTTACACTTTCAAGGACAGGTTCACGGAGAAGATCCTACCCTTCTTTTACCTGTACTGCTGCGACAAAGCCTCTGATACCATGGCGATCTGTCCCGTCAACGAGAAGACCGTCATCCAGCAGAGCTAAAAGCTAAAAGACCGAAAGAAACTGGAAACTCCTAGTGAGAATAAAAGCTAAACTATTTTGTGCAAACCCTTTTTAACCTATTTTCATGAAAGACTACATTACAGTATTACAAAGCCTTGAATGCATGACATTTTACTAAAATAGAATTGGAAAAGTGAAGGATGAAATGCAGTATACTTTTTGATCCTCTGGTTTATTGATTGCATGTCAATTTAATTTTGTCTTTTTAATGTGTGTTCATAGTTTACAACAATAAATATTGTCTCAAAGGTTCCCGATTTAAGAATGTCTGGTTTGCTTTGGGAATATTGAAGTCAGGTTGGATGGATGGAAAATGCTGTAGGTGTGACAATGTCAGTTGACCACACCCACTCAAGAATTGTGACCTGTTGAGTTGACTTGTTTGTGGCGCTGTAGTCACTGCAAAGATTCTTTCTACATGTAAGACAGGTGGGAAAACCTCCAAACATCACAGAGGAGCTACAGAGTGGTGCAGGGATGATGTATTTTTGTAGGCTGACCCGGAAGTTAGCATCACCCTGGTTCCCTCGGCAAAAAGCCAATGGGATTTTTGCATTGGATTTTGGATTATTGCAGAAAATAAACTCTGTGGCAAACAAAAGTTTATATGTACACGTTTTGTTTAGCACGAGACGAGGGAACCGGAAGTGGAAAAAAAGAACAAATTTCAACTAATTTCCTGGTCTTAGGACTCATTCCTGCACCACTTTATCGAGAGTCAGGTGAGTTATTCTGCAACCCAAATTTGCCGTCTTTCCGTTTTGTAAACCTTTTTCGCAAAATACAGAATAATGTGTCTGTGAATGGGATGCAGGAAAATGATCTGCAACCTGATTCGTGGAAGGTGAGTCACAGGGCATGAGATGGTACAACAACGCACAGGTTATCATTTTAATTTAACGGATGCAGTTGAAAGATTCTCATGAAAGTATAAAAGTCATAAAGGTGAAGGTACATTGTATAATTTCCTTTTTCTAAAGTGTTTTAGTGTCTTTTATTTTGGACCATTTATACAATTTCAAAATAAAGTTCGGATAAGGAATAAATATATTGTGAGTGGTTTTGTGTTCTTCATACGTGAGATCAAACTGAATTGTTAAAAGGAACGACGCCTGCTTTTCCAGGTGAGTTTATGAGCATGGAGGAAATGACTGAAGGTTACATAGTCCAATAGTCCACCAGCGTCGCCTCTTTCCCAGCAGTGGTAGGTGTGTCCGGACCCATAGAGGAAGAAGGGACCAGAAGAGACAACCTGGACTTTACTC
The DNA here is from genome assembly GCA_034670385.1 of Hoplostethus mediterraneus. Classification (NCBI taxonomy): domain Eukaryota; kingdom Metazoa; phylum Chordata; class Actinopteri; order Trachichthyiformes; family Trachichthyidae; genus Hoplostethus; species Hoplostethus mediterraneus. The sequence goes on along the minus strand of JAXDDW010000120.1, from coordinate 1,067,678 downwards.
AAGAACGGCAAGTGAACTGATTATTTCTATTTTCTGTATTCAAAAACTTGTTGACTGTCGCAGTAGGTTTTTGTCAAGTAGCCGTGTTGACTCACGTATGTTGACGTTCAAGTAGAATCTACTTTTGTCTGTACTGTACTGTGCCATACATTTTTCAACATGTCTTGGTTGAATCAAAAAAAGCTTTTCAATTTCATTCACTTAGGATGTTTCAACTGGAAATTGCTTCCAGTAACTGACTGATTTTATATTCTTCAGCACAACGTTGCCTCTGACAGCACATTCAAACATCAACAACTTGTTTTGATCAGACTTAAAGGACTACACTGACGTTTTGGGAACATGTCCTTTTATTAATCCAGAGTCCAGAGCCAGTCCTTTGTCACTAAAGTCACTAAAGTCCTTGTTTTTGTTGCAGATATTTTAGCAATCAGTGGAATAGTGCACCACCTGGTCATGGAAATCTGTGAACGCTAAAACCAGGCTAAACCACACACACATACACACACACACACACACACACACACACACACACACACACACACACACACACACACAGACAATCACAACATTTCGACCCGATGTCAGAGCTTCCCAAGTGCTGCATCTGTCTGGATGACTTTACCAGCCCAGTTTCCCTCCCGTGTGGACACTGCTTCTGCCTGGGCTGTATAGGAGAGTACTGGCGGCTCCACGGGGCCTGCCAGTGCCCCCTCTGCAAGGCCTCGTTCCCCACCAGGCCACAGCTCAAAATGGACCGAACGCTACATGCTGGCGCCCTGGCTGACGATGCAACTGTCCCTTTAAGAGCCGGAGAGGTGCCGTGCGACATTTGCCCAGCAAGGCATCGAGCGGTTAAGTCCTGCCTGGTGTGCCTGGCCTCCTACTGTGACACTCATCTGGAGCCCCATTACCGGGATGCAGTTCTTGGGCGCCATCATCTGATCAGCGTGCTGAAGAACCTGGAGGACTCTGTGTGCAGACTGCATGGGAAGCGATTACACAGGTTCTGTAGGAGTGATCAAACATGTATTTGTGCCTTGTGTGCCCAGACGGAGCACAAGGGCCATCGCATTGTTTGTATCACTAAGGAAGCAGCGAGGAAGAAGGTAAAGTCAAATCAGCAGCACATGCAGAAACACTGGAGTTCATTTATTGTGGTGTAGCACTAGCAATACGACATCCATGGGGTACTTTTCATACCCATTGATTTCATTACCCCACACTTTGTACTTAAAACAAAGTACAAAGTGTACTTGTAACATTAATGCAATTTAAAGGTGCTCTGTGCAGCATTTTACATTTACATTGCTCTATGGCACAAAACAAGAAGAGGGTGCTGTTCTTCCAGTGCAAACCGAGCTAAAGCTTTCAAAGTTTCTTGCAACAGCAGATGGTGGAAGGAGTGAAAGGCCGTTGGAAAAATCACCCAGAACGTGTTTATCCTCTTCAGTAATGACAAAGACAAAACAAACACAAGTGGAGCGACGCCAGGGAGGGTGATGCTTCTCGGGTAACAGCATCCTCTTTGCAGGAAGAAAGGGGGTTCATGGGAAACGTGATCTTTAGAAAGAAACACTAGCATTGGAGTGAGATAAAGGCGACCAATCAGCTCAACCATGGTCTACTTTTTTGACAATTGACAATGATATATTGATGTTTTGAAATGCTACATGGGGCACCTTTAAAGGAATTATAGTAATAATGGCAGCATGGGAGCTTAATGTACTTAATGTTGTTGTTCCACAGGTGAAATTAAAACTGAGGAGGATGAAACTTCAGCAGGTGATCGAGGAGCGACTGGGTAAAGTTGAGAACATCAAGCTCTCCGCGGAGCTCAGAGAAGGAACTGGAGAAAACCAGAGCGAGGCACGGACGCTCATCAAACAGCTGGAGCAGGAAATCACTGAGCTACAGAGCAGAATCACCGAGCTGGAGCAGCTCTCGCATACCGAGGACAACCTCCACTTCCTACAGTCTCATAGTATCATAGGGCTCATGGGGTAGATTTGATCATGTATTTACTGTAATGGTGAAGTATTATTTCAGAATAAGTACAAACAACAAGTGCCTTCAACCAGTTTTTCTTTTATTTTGAAATAAATGAAATAAAGCACAGTGACAGCCTAAGGGACTGGCATGTCTGATGTACCAACTGACAACATTCATGTAAATGTATTGCCTGCAGGATATATTACAATAAATTATTTTGTTGTTGTTCAGTATTTCACAACAAGCATGTAATTTGTAAATAAATAAAATACAAATAATGACTTTAGACACAGTGTGTAAAAGTATGAGGTTCCACTGAAATTATTTTGTTGTTGTTCAGTATTTCACAACATGCATGTAATTCGTAAATAAATAAAATACAAATAATGGCATTAGACACAGTGTGTAAAAGTATGAGGTGCCACTGAAACTTCAAGAACTTCCTAGAATTTCCTAGAACTGCCAATAAATTAGGATTAGGACTGGGTCAGGTTTCTTTTTTTTTTTTTGTAGACCAGAAGACTAAAATATGTCATTCTATTGAACAGATGCTATGAAAACAACTAAGCTACAGTATGCATAAACAAACTGCACATTGCAAGAAATCAATGCATTAAAACAGACTGGCAGTAACATCTGTCAGAGTTAGGCTGTTACCTCAAAAGTGAAAATCAAGGCTGTCATTCACCCTTTGCCAGTCCAACAGGCTCAACATGGCCTCTTGGCAGATCTAATGTGTGCTTTGAGTGATCTTGTTCAAAATGTAAACACACCCATGGACACACTACAGAAACACTCCCACGAGTAATTTGTGGTGCAGAGCTACCTCGTGCAGACAAGGAAGTGACTCGCAGAGCTTTTCGAGAGAAATGAAACTTAGCGGACAACAAGGAAGAACTGGGATAGGAAACCCATTGAGAGAGAGAGAGAGAGAGAGAGACAGAGAGAGAGAGAGAAGCAGAGCTGTGTGTACGGAGCTTCTCAACAGCTGTAAGGTAATGGCAACCTTATATTCTATATATAGTATTAACATCATAACATGTCTTGCAATTGGATGATTTGGACTTTATGACTTGAAAATCCAATCAAACCACTTGAAAGCTGTTACAATACACCTCAATAGACCATAATGCAATGCAGCCACAAGACAGGTTGTGGTTTGTGTAAGGGGTGCGACTGGAAACTGTCTCTCTCTCTCTCTCTTGCTGTTACTATCACTACTTTTAATGCTCTCTCCACCGATAACACAGCTGGATGCAGAAAGTCCAGGTGTGTTCTCTGCGGGTTGTCAAAAGGCATTCTGGGAAATGTAGGAAATCACTAACTGATGGTAGAGGTAGATGGGGCATGTTGGGGGAAAGTTACACCAAAAGGTATATTTCAGCACAAAATAATGCCTGGAATAACGCCTGGAATGCATTGAACATCCCATATATATATATATATATACATATAAGAGGATCTGAGGGTTATGTAACGTATTTAATGTTTGTGGTTCCTTCTGTCTCAGTCTTGATTACCTGTCAGAGTGAGTTCATACAGCGCCCAAGGCTGATTTATCCAGTGGGTGTGTAACTGGTTACACCTTACCGAGCCTGTACACAGCATGTTTCACTGTTGTGCACACTACAGAAAGAAAATATGCCTTTTGGTAAACAGTCACACTTTTCTAATGGATCGCATCTCTTTGTCTACTAAAACATTGTTCATAAATTTAAAGGGGCATTAAGTAATCTATGACCTTTTTCGACCTATTGGTGTAGGATTTGCAACAACATTGATAGATCTGATTTCCTACACAAGTCTCTAACGGAAATGTCAGAGAAAATAGGTTATATATCATGATGCAAAATACTGTAATAATAATACTTTTTACTTTGGAAGCAGGAATGTTTATGAAATCATGAGCCACGGAGAGCGAGCAAGTATTGTAACTAGTCAGTGCCAAGTTAAACAGTAAAACATTGCACAAGTAGGAATACAGTTTAAAAGATCGTGGTTAATCATTGCTCACCCATTTGAGCACACAGCAAAAATCATCAATCAACGTCTTTGATTTGCTGCAATAACAACATCGCCTGAAACTGAAGCCTCATATTACATCTCTAATCCAGAAACCACCAATCAACCAGACATGGCCTCCTCTCCTTTGTCGCCCTGCGTCCCTGTCTCACTGAAGCAGCAGCTAACCTGCTCCATCTGCCTGGATATATTTGAGAAGCCCGTCACCACGGCCTGTGGGCACTCCTTCTGCAGGTCCTGCCTGGAACGCAACATCAAATACAATGACAAGTGCCCCCTGTGCAAGCAGCTTGTGAGGAAAGCCCCGGAGGTGAACATCGTCCTGAGTAGCCTCGTCCAGGAGCTGAAAAAGACCCGAGTGCCACAGGACGACGAGTACACCAGGAGGCCCGGCGAGGTGGCCTGCGACGTTTGCACCGAAAGAAAACGTACGGCTAAGAAGTCCTGCCTTGTGTGCCTTGCCTCATATTGTTCAACCCACCTGGAGGTCCATTCTTCAAGCAAAAGGCTGAAGGGCCACAGGCTGGTGGAGCCCGTGGAGAACTTGGACGAGAGGGCCTGCCTGACTCATGGGCGCCCCCTGGAGTTGTACAGCAGGGCACAGCAGCGGTGCATCTGCGCACTCTGCATGGAGGAAGGTCAGGAGGTCGTCTCCATGGAGATGGAGTGGGACATGAAGAAGGTGAGGTTATATATGGGAGGTCGTGTGAGACCAGCTCTTTGTTTGTTTTTTGTTTTAATGGATAAAGTTGCATAGACAAAAACTGAACTATTCTTAGATGGACAGCAACCTGATGGAGGCAGTTCTATTGATGTGGATTGTCATCATGTTATATTGACGTTTGTGTGCCGCAGGCTGAGCTTGACAAGACCAAGAAAAAGTTCCAGCAGAAAATCAAGAAGAGAGAGCAGAAGGTGGAGGAGATCGGTGCGTCTCTGAAGGCCTGCCAGGTAAACTCTATGAGAGACCTACTGAGATCAATCCTGACAGGACTGACAAAACCAAGACCAGGAGGTCAAGTCCAAGTCAAGACAGAGGCCAGAGCGAGTCTTTTTTGACACCAATGGCATTTAAGTAGCAGCATATGTTCAACATGATGTGACTGCACTTCAATAAATATAGAGAAAGATAAGTGAGGTTTCTTTTAAAATAAATATGCTGACTTTGTGTGATAAATCTTTGTAAAAAGTAAATGCCGTGGCCGAGACCGAACCGAGTCAAAATGGACTTGAAATAGACTAGAAATCTGGACTCCAATTGAGCGGGAAAGTAGCGGTGAAAGCGTCAGGGCAGGGAGGAGGAAAAAACAAAATGGGTTTGCTTCCGTAATGTTCTGGAAATAAAGACATCAAAAAGGTAGCAGTCAACCAAATGAACAATGCAGGATTCCCCCCCCCCCCCCCCCCCCGGCATTTTTAGGACCAACTGGACAACGAGTGGTGGGAGATCGATGCTGCGTTCACGGCTGCGATTACCGCCGCAGAGGAAGCTCTGGCGAAAGCTCGCGAGCCTCTGACCGACAGGAGGCGCGTTTTGGAGAACGAGGCAAACGATCTGACCGAGGAGCTGCAAGGAGAGATCAGCGAGCTGGAGAAGACCGTCTCTGAGCTGCATGGCATATCGACTCTGGAGGACCACGTCCATTTTCTGCAGGTAGGAGGGAAATTGAAAACCCACGCGACAGGGTAAAATGACAGGGTTAGGGTTAGGGTTAGGGTTAGACTGGACTCGGCTCTGCAGTGAGCAGCCTCTCCCTTTTTCCTTGAATTCCATATTGATGGAGTTTAAGGTCCTGTAGGTGGCGCTCTTTTCTCTGTCTGTTCAGCCACGGCGGCTATCGCTGCTCATGCTAGCTACCCAGTTCTTCTTCTGCATCACTTCCTGTGTGTCAGAGGATTTTTCCCAGGACAGACACACTACCAGATGTTTAGAACAGCAACTATAATATATAGCGTTCATGAACCAGCTACAGGTTGAGTCACTATTGTGTTAAATCAGTTGGTATACAATTATTATTATTATATGTAACTAAAATGTCAGATATTGTAATTATTTTCCTTTGCTCTAGTTTCTGAGCCTGTCTACCTCTTTGTCTTGCTATATTTTTTGTCTGTCGATTGATCTCTCTCTCTCTCTCTCTCTCTCTCTCAGACTTACCCACGTCTTTCAGATGTGGATAACGGCAGAGACTGGACAGCAGTAACTCTTGATACGTCACTCTCCTTTGGCACGTTGAGAAATATCACAACAACCTTGATGGAACAAATTCAACAGGAACTGGAGAAGCTGACCTCCACTGGTAAGAGAGTAAATATGAAGGTAAATGGTAGTAAAAGTACAGCTGGACCTAAATGATCTAACATCTAACAATTCTGCTCCACAGAACTTCAGAGACTGACAACATTTGCAGGTACATTATATACTCTGTATGTTTTCTCTAAATATCTTACTATGGATAGACTGTCAAGCTCATCATCAATAATTTTCCATACATGGTTTGCAGTGGATGTGAAGCTGGACCCGACCACTGCGCACACACATCTGACGATGTCTGACGATGGCAAGGAGGTGAGAGACGGAGGCGAGATCCAGGAAACACCTGATGCTCCGGAGAGATTCGATCTCTTTGGCAGCGTCCTGGGTCTCAACAAGCTGACCTCTGGGAAGTCATACTGGGAGGTAGAGGTCAGCAACAAGACAGGGTGGGATCTGGGTGTGGCCAGAGGCGACGCAAACCGCAAGGGGAAGCTGTTCCTGAACCCAGACAACGGCTACTGGGTTACTGTGCATTACGATGACAAACAGTACGCAGCCCTGACAGATCCACCAACTCGCCTTGCCCTGAGAGAGAGACCTCAGACGGTGGGAGTGTTTGTGGATTACGAGGAAGGCCTCGTGTCCTTTTATGATGTGAAGGCTTGTTCTCATATCTACTCTTTCACCGGGTGTTCATTCACTGGGGAGCTCTACCCATATCTCAGTCCACACCTTAAACAAGAGGAGAAAAACTCTGGTCCTTTGATCATCTCTCCTGTGAAACATAGATAGAGACTCTGCAGTGTCATGAAGACCGTGTGAAAGTATGTGGCCGCGAGTTGTATGTGTTGTAAATGCACATAAAAATGTTACTTTTATCTTACATAAAATATATGGTAGGTCCCCTTACGGCACATGTACAGCACCCAGGCCACGGTCGGAAGCGGGGAAGGCGCTATACATCAACTATAATATCTGTATTTGTACTTGCACTTTACCACTGGTCATAGATGTCACCCTCACCACTGTCTTTTATGTGGAAAAGTGGGCTGGTCCTCCACTAAAAGAAGGGGATTGCATTGCATTCTGTTCATAAATAAGGCTCTGTCTCACATTACTCTCTCATTACTTCAAAATCCAGTAACTATTTTACCAGTGGTCAGAGGACTGCTCAGTTCTACACGTGAAACTGGTTTCAGATACTATGCACCTTTTTTAGATGTTTTCTGTGATTGTTTCCTGTGATTGTTTCCTTTGTTATGATGGTGATCTAGGAACTGTTGCTCTCACTGTAAGTCACTCGTGTCATCTAAAGGTATAAATGTAAAATATGTACAGCTACTAGGTCTTGTGTGTTTGTAAGCTATTGGTTGCTGTATGCCATACTTTCTGTGTGTGGGTGTCTGGTAGGTCATCACACAACCCGGGATGTAGTACATGCTGTATGCAATATATTTACACTGTATACAGTATATCTTATAAACCATAAACATTTATCTCACAAAAATAAACAGATTCATCAAAAAAACAAATAAAGACCAAAAAGAAAAATCCATCGTTTCCCTTTTTTTCCCACGACCATCCCAGTCACGTTATTTGAAATGATGAGTGTAAATTTACCCCATGTACCAGACAGACAGATTAGTGTTAAATAACAACAACCACAGGATATAACATGTCATATCTGTGTTGTTGGGGAAAGGGAAGTGGCCGGTCGCGTTTTGGCAGAAACGAAACTGAAAGCTGGAATAAAAACAGACAAAAGGAGAGCAGAAAGGAAAAACAGATCACACAGAGGAGCCTCGGGTTAGTGAGCACAAGGTACTGTATATTTCACCATATTTTACTATTTTCTATTATATGTGATGTCAGATAATACATAAGACAGACACTACTGACAGGTTAAAAAGCCAATATTTGTGGATGTTAAAGTACTATATAGGAAAATACTATTTTAGGATGATAGTAATGAAATAGTGATTTTTAAAAATTATTTACAGACATTTGTTTAAATGTTGGCCGCTTGACATTTGTGTATGTTAGTGTGTGTGTGCGTGTGTGTGGTGGGGAGTGTCTTGTACTGTAAAACAATCCTAAAATAACTGACTTGAAATGGATGGCGTTTGTGCTGTTACCCAACCAAAACCTCACAGTCAGAATTTGTACCTGTGGTGCAGGGGACACTAAAAGACGTAAACATACTCAGTATATTTTCTTTTATTTATATGGGTAAATACCATAGCTGTTTAAAATGTGACATACGCCTACCTCACTAATTTTAGGTGGTCTTGGTTTGCATGTCTGTTAATTATAAGTCTCTAAAGACACATCAGCAAGTCAAATCACCTATCAGTAAGGCAAAACCCTTACAGTAAATTAGATGCCACACAAGGCGTTTCCACACAGGAAGAATTAAGGCAGGTGTGGTTTAAAGTCAAACGTTACAGAAGCATGTGTCACGCACGGAGGATGTCAGATGCATGTTTAGTCTAAGCGTATCTCCCACGATTTGGCAGAAGTGAGTGCGAGTTTGGGCGAGAATCTTGACTTTTGGTCCTTTCGAGCCCCCGTGCGCATGAGAACGGTTCGCCGACGAGGATGGGATTCGAACCCACGCGTGTAGAGCACAATGGATTAGTAGTCCATCGCGTTGTTTCAACACATGTTCAGATCTACTCAAATTCATTTTTAACCACAATGTTTGTCGTGTGCTACCTGTTTCATTTGTTACGGGCACTGAAGGCTGGTAGATTTACTGCATGTGAAGCACTTAGGAGTGCAGTGTTTTATTTCTACCGCTAGAGGGCATTCCACCATTGTCCTGTCTCAGTTCACTCTGTGTGCAAGTGGTAATCTGCACAATCAGTCATCACTGAGCAGCACGAACCATCTAAAACGAAGCCCGTTGTTTAAGAACAGTTTTAAAATATGTATATGGTAACTTTGGTGATAGACAAATCTTCAAAAGACAAATAGATAGACAGGTGATAGATAGGTGATAGAAAAAAATCTTCTTTTTCTTCTCAAAAATTTTCCCAAAGAAGAGTGTGTTTCTACAGAATCTGTTGAGACAGAGAATCAATTCTCCGCTAATAGAGAAAGGCCTATATTTCAAATGTATCAACTCAACTTGGGGAGAGGCTGTGTCAAATATAAAAGATATATCATCTTCTTCTGGATAATAAAGATTATGGCTGCACCAGACATGTTTATCAGTGTTCATTTACAATTTTAAAATAAACTGTACATGTATATGTAACATATAGTGGACACAAGGAGGCGCAGCACTCTCAGTTGTAAAAATAACTACCTGTTTATTGGTTAAAATTATGTTTTACCCAGCACATCAGACATGAGCCTCCAGGTTTGCCACTGTGGCTGGTCCAAAATGACCAGTTACCAGGGCCTGAGGATTCACCAGGGGAAGATGGGCTGCACGCTGAGGGGAACCACGATTCCAGAGAGTGATCAATACCTTTGGGCAAATCGAGGACTTCCAACCAAACAACAGGACCCTTGGGTGGATTTCTACACCCCGATCAAGGATGGTGAGCACACGCAGTGCCTTATGCAAATCTGGTGTCACAAGGAATAGCTGGCTTATCGTAATACTCTCTGGTTTCACATTGGGTTCTTCCAGGTTTCAATACACCCAGATGTACAAATGCTAATACGTTAGCATACAGTATGTTAAGAGCCCGTAGACCACTAGCATGCTCTAACGTAAGAAGACAGACCTTTTAGTCATCCAGATCTTCTCGTCAGTGTAGACCTTTTAAGTACTCGCTGGACAAAATGACAATACGTGTTGTACAAACTGGATGCGGTGTATTTTAGAAACAATTAAAGGACAATAAAGGAATCCTTCACCCCAAAATGAAAATTCAGTCGTTGTCTCCTCACCCACACATCTTCCCGTAGTTACATTTCAGCCTCCTCCCAAACTACTGGAGCTAGTAGAGTTAAAGAGTCATCTATCTATCTATCTATCTAGGGGACATCGCTCTAGAAATGTCCATCAAAGTTCCCCAAGTGTTTTGCAGCGAAACAATTTCTTAGAATTGAACTACTAAGTCGCTCTGTTTGGTGGTCCTACGAATTCTCATTTTGGGGTGAACTGTTCCTTTAAATGATTAACTTGGACACACTAGCATCTTGGAAATCAACTGTGTCTCCAACAGACCCAACATATTCCTCATCAGACATGAGCTTCCAGGTTTGCCACTGCGGCTGGTCCAAAATGACCAGTTACCAGGGCCTGAGGATTCACCAGGGGAAGATGGGCTGCACGCCGCAGGGAATGAGGATCCCAGAGAGTGATCAGTACATCTGGAAAAATCAGTGGGAGGAAGCCCAGCAAAGGGACACTTGGCGGGATAACAGCACCCATGTCAAAAAGGAGGTAAGTTCAAGCAAGCGCATCATCCATCCGGTCAGTTAGCAAAGTTGCACGGTTCTTTTAATGCATCGTGGCGTTCAGTTCACTGCATTGAGGGTATCGTCCCTTTGCATTCATTCATTCATTCATTCATTCATTCATTCTTTCGCTCACTTTAAATTGGATAATCAATCAAAATGAAGAATTCCAAATCCACCATTTAGAAAAATAACACTTGGAGACAATTATTGTTCTCAGTAAAGTAAAAGTGATTATGGATCATTATTGAAGTTACAGGATAATTTACTACCTTGCTTCCAAGACAGTATTGGTTTTTGTAGAAGTATTTGTCATTGCTTAGGGAAATGCTGAGTAATGGAAAACCAAAGTGGATATACATCACACTCTGAGTTGAAACCCTTTATGTTATTACCCTTCCACTTTTCCCTGACAGAATGTGCCAGTGTCACCAAGCGCCGACACCAAATCGAATGCTGCAGCAGCTGCCGGCTCAGTAAAGCATCAGACCCCGTCACGTATGTACTCGGGGTGTCGTTTATTCAAAAGCGGGTAACACTCACAAAAATGCGTCACGTACGGTTGACAGCGACCACCTCCTTTCCCCATAGGCCTCGGAACTGACGGCACGCCATACCATGCCTTGCACAAAGCAGAGGGAGTCCGGCGAGCGCTTGATTTCTCCACTGGTTTAAAGGTACAGCAGATTCCTCATGTTTTGAATCACTTCTTTAAACACATTTCTCCAGAGAGCCTTTTATATACTTTGTTTTTACCTATACTCTTCTCACATTTGCCTTTTTGTAACCCTGTTGTGGGCTTTGATGTGCACTTTTTAGACATCCCACCCTGCAAAAACTTATTTCAGGGAGGTAGCACACTATTACAACTTTAAGCAAGTCTACAGGGAGTTTGGCCTCATCACGTAGGACATCAATAGATTAGCTCCTTAGCAGCTAGCCAGCTAGCTTAAATAACGTTAGCTATGCTAGTGAATGAATGACACCTGTTAAACTCACCTCAACATATCGTTTACAGTCATTTAATCCACCAGGGGAATAGAAAAGCAAACAGTGCAGCGAGCAACACTGTCATTATTTTTGACCCCTATTAGGCAGGGGTACACTTTAATGTATTCTGGGGTGAAGTGCGTTTTGTATTTTCTTTTTTTGGAACACTGCCATGGACACTAAACTGAACTGATGGACAATGAAAGAGAGAGAGAGGTCGACTGTAAAGCCCGCCCACAGAGAAAACTGATAGGATGCTCTCTCTATCACTCTCTCAATACGTCTCTCTCTCTCTCTTTCAGTTGGTCTGGGAGCCTCCAACCACCACATACCATGAAACCAAAACAAGGCCGAAGGAGGAAACAAGACAAAAGCCCTCCCAGGTACGTGGCTCTCTATGGTGTTTTAGACGCTTTTATACTATTTTATATTTTCTAACCTATTGAGGTGCCAGATGGGAGAAGCCTGCTAGAGTACAGACAACATTACAATGATTGCACAACATTTTTAAAGAATTTGCAAGACAGTGTAGTTTGCATTTTGTGCTTGACTACATCCCTAACACATCTAAACTGGCCTGAGGTGGTAAACCCAACCTCCAAGCAGGTTACAACCAACAATAAGAACTATTAACAAATAATGTTTGACCCAGTTGTGACTGACACAACAGCAACAGGCATCCTCCCCTTTCAGTGTTGTGGACTGACAACGCCACCATCGCCACATTCTGCCTGTGCATGCATATGGTCCCTATGATGTGTGCATGCATGTGTGAAAACGTATACAACTTTTTCTTTATATCCATCCAAGGCAAGGCTAGAGAGGATCAAAGCTGACTTACATCAGAAAGTTCAGATGAGAGAACAAAAGGTGGATGAAATCGGAGTATCAGTGAAAGCCTACAAGGTAAGCTGCAGCAGAAATTTGGATTTTTTTTTTAAACTTTATTTTGCATTTGAGTCTGTATGTGATCCCTGATCCCTTGTTTTTAGGGGAGCTTGGACCGCGAGTGGCAGGAGATCAGCACTGTTTTTACAGACGTGATGAGAGCTGTGGAAGAGGCTCGGCGGGAGGCGCTTCAACCTCTGGAGGAGAGGTTGGTAGAGCAGGAACAGCACTGACACTTCCTGAGCAAGGCACTAACCATACCACGGTTAGGGGTTGCATTCCCACCGGGGCAATCCACACAAAACAATTCATACACTCGTGGTACGGTACGGCACTTCAATTAAGCGACCGCCTGTTATTTGTTAGGAAACAGAGAGCAAAGAGAGAGGCTAAAGATCTGATCCAGGAGCTGCAGAGAGAGATAAGCAAACTTAAAAAGACCATCGCTGAGTTGGATACAAAGTCTGACTTGCAGGTGAGGCTGCACGAAGAAACTAGTGCAAAAATTATCTTTACTGTTTCCTTTGTTGTACTTAATTTGACTTGCTATGCTTCCTCCTTACACTTACACACACACACACACACACACACACACACACACACACACACACACACACAGGTTTCTCCTTCTATAACAGGCCTGAATGACTATAGAGACTGGAAAAGGGTAACTGTTGACACTTCCTTCTCCTGTGGTACCCTGAGAACTACAACCTCGACCATGATGCAACAAATTCAGCACAAACTGGAAAAGCTCTCCTCTATTGGTTAGTCCTTAAATTCACTCAGGTTTCTTATCTAATTTATTGCCACTCATTTTAATATAATAATGCATGTTTCCCCCCCACAGAACTCAAGAGGACTCCCAAGTTTGAAGGTGTGTGGTTCAAAACCTTAAACAAAGATTCTTTTTTAAACAAGAAAACAAGGTAAATAGCGTTATCAGATAAGAGCGCAAACCCAAGGCACTCTTCATGAAAAAGTTAAAAAGCCTTTAATTCATTGGCTTGTTCCATCAACAGGGATTCAAACTAAAAACTCCAAAGCATTTCAGCCTTGGCCTTGATCAGGGAGCAGAGCAGAACATGAAGAGCATCAATCGATGTTGGATACTATAGAGTGTTATTCATATAGGCACTGAGTCATTGAAACAAGCACAAAGTGTTAATGTCCAGTGGCTTTCTTTCTGATCAACATGTATGCAAACTTGGCCTTATATTTTTTCTTCGTAACATTATTCCACCATTGAGACCATTCTCCTGGACTCCCACTCTGATTCCAACCATATTTGATGGCTTTCGATTGAATTACATCAAGACTGTTGGTAGCATGCATTCTCAACTCGTCACTAAGATATTCACCTTTCTTCAGCTGTTTAAACACAGTTGCCTTATACGGCTTAGGCTCTCCCATATTGGTAGGCTCTGTTTAGTGCTTTATCTTAGTTTAGCTGTTCTTTTGTCTATACCACCCGTTTATGTAACCTGTCTATATCTTCTCTAAATCTATCCCTTATCTATCTATCCTAGTCTTGCTTACTAATTACAATACGTATTATCCACTACTGTAGCATACGGATTGGATGCTTCCTATATGTTTATATAACTATAATATAACTATATATATAGAAAGAGAAGTCCGATCCTCCTTCCCTCACCCCTCAGCTGGGGTTTCACGCACCAACCGCACCTGTACACCTTCCATCCCTCCGTCTCTACCATCCTCTCTATTTTCCCTCTTCTCTTTTCCCTCCCCAACTCCCCACTTCCCGCCGTACCCCATTTTTCTCTCCTCTCCCCAAACGAGGTCCTTCACCTTGTTACATCTAGCCGCCCCACCACATGCTCCCTTGACCCAGTACCCTCCCCTCTCCTTCAGTCTACTGCACCTGAACTCCTTCCCTTCCTGACCCACCTCAACAACACATCTCTGGTGTTGAGTCACTCCCCTTCTGAAGAAACCAACACTTGACCCCTCTGAGGTCAAAAACTACAGACCGGTTTCCCTTCTACCCTCCCTATCCAAAACTCTGGAACGTGACCTCTTGGACCCCCACCAGTCCGGGTTCAAGGTGGGTCACTCGACCGAGATGGCCCTCCTTGCAGTGACAGAGTTGCTCCATGCCGCTAGAGCAAACTCTCTCTCTCCTCTGTCCTGATACTCCTGGACCTGTCTGCAGCGTTGGACACGGTGAACCACCAGATCCTCCTCTCCACCCTTGAGGGGATGGGTGTCTCAGGCTCTGCTCTCTCCCTGTTTGCATCCTACCTGGTGATGCTGAGAGGGTCTGTGTCAGAACCACGCAGGCTGAGTACTGGGGTTCGCCCCTTCCTCACTGACAAGGCAGCACAGGTGCTCATCCAGGCTCTTGAAATCTCCCGCCTGGACTACTGCAACTCCCTCCTTGCTGGTGCCCCGGTCTGCCATCAGACCTCTGGAGCTTATTCAGAAAGCTGCAGCTCGTTGCCCGACCACTTCGCTCTGCTGCCTTGAGGCGACTGGTTGCCCCGTCGCTCAGAGGCCTCTGCGGCCGATCTACATGGTCACAGGCTCTTCTCTGTCCTGGCCCCGAAGTGGTGGAATGAACTCCCCACTGATGTCAGGACAGCAGAGTCACTGCCCATCTTTCGCCGCTGGCTGAAAACCCACCTCTTCAAGAAACACTACCCTGACCCTTCCTCTTCATGAAACACTACCCTGGCCCTTCCTCTTAGCACTTGCTTATTTTTCTTCACTTCCTTGTCTTAGCACTTGTTTATATGCTGATTTGTCTTCACTTATTTGTCTTAGCTTGTGTTTATTTGCTTCACTTATTTGTCTCATTTGTTCAAATAAAAAGTAGGTAGCTAACTTATTGCACCTTAACCCTGGTTCTGCTCTTAGATGCTTGTCTAGGAAGGAAATTCACTTACGATTTCTGGTGACTAGTAGTTCTCTTGCCTACCTATGTTGAATGCAGTTATTGTAGGTCGCTTTGGATAAAAGCGTCTGCTAAATGCCTGTAATGCAATATTATAATGAAAGTATTGAGGTATTATCCAAAGTGATGGCATGATATGTGGCGTTTCCCCACATCCACTTGCTATCAGCTCCAAAAGAAGTCAGTTACTTCATCGTTATCTCCCAACAGCCAAACGCATGCGATTAGATAAATCAAAACACTCATTCAAATGTGGACAATGCAGTCATTGTGGCAGTGTGTCAGGAAGAGAGGCATTTATTGATATCGATACAGTTATCAACATAGAATATCATATCACCTTATTCCATGCAAAAGTCATGAAGAGTGCCTTGGATTTTCATTCTTCAAAGTAACCTTCATAAACTTTAACATATACTATGTATGTGTAGTAAATGTTTTTCATTTCAACTGTAGTGGATGTAAAGCTGGACCCGACCACCGCACACACACGACTTATTCTGTCCGACGATGGGAAGGAGGTCAGAGATGGAGGCGAGATCCAGGAAGCACCTGATGCTCCGGAGAGTTTCGATCTCTTTGGCAGCATCCTGGGTCTCAACAAGCTGACCTCTGGGAAGTCATACTGGGAGGTAGAGGTCAGCAACAAGACAGGGTGGGATCTGGGCGTGGCCAGAGGCAATGCAAACCGCAAGGGGAAGCTGTTCCTGAACCCAGACAACGGCTACTGGGTTACTGTGCATTACGATGACAAACAGTACGCAGCCCTGACAGCCCCACCAACTCTCCTTTCCCTAGAAGAGAGACCTCAGACGGTGGGAGTGTTTGTGGATTACGAGGAAGGCCTCGTGTCCTTTTATGATGTGAAGGCTTGTTCTCATATCTACTCTTTCACTGGGTGTTCATTCACTGGGGAGCTCTACCCATATCTCAGTCCACACCTTAAACAAGAGGAGAAAAACTCTTGTCCTCTGATCATCTCTCCTGTGAAACATAGATAGAGATTCTGCAAGTCATGAAGACTGTGTGAGTGTGTGTTGCAGGATATGCAATCCAAAAAAATAATTTCTACATCTATCCTTGGCTCTTATTTTTTCAGCACAAATATATGCAGTTTGGTGATCTAGGAAGCTTATTCTACTGTTGCTCTCATTGTAAGTCACTCTGGACAAGAGGGTCATCTAAAATCTCAAAATGTAAAATACGTTCAGCTACACTTATCAGAGGTCTTTAATGTTTGTAAGCTGTTGGTTCTGATATTTGGTATCCTTTATTAGTGTCCATGGGTGTGTGTCACTTTAAAACAAAAGCCTGTACATACAATGCACAAGCAAATAGCAGGGGTAGCTTGTATGTGTTAGGGGTAATATTCTATTTTCATACTGATCCTTTGTTATTATATTATTTTTGATATGTATTCAAGCCATATTCTTTATCAAGAGTCTGATTTCTTCAAAGAAGTCAATAAAAAAAGGTTTGATATGAAACATAACCATTGTTTTAATTGACCATTACCATCATATATCATTGAATACAGCCTGCATGTAGCCATTGATATATTATTATATATTATAGTATTTGAAGGGCTTCACTTATTAAAGGCATAGACTCAGCTACCTGAATGACTAGTCAGTTCCCAGAACTGAAGGTCTGAACGTCAATGTGGCCCACAGCAGCAACATTATAACATATTTGACTTGCATGATCTCGTCTGCATGTCTGAGTGGGCTGTCAAACACCCTGAGACTTTACCACATCGCTGACCACAAAACACACTTCCCCAGTTAGAATTAGGTGTAGACTTGAGAACCTAAGCTGAGGTAAGAAACAGGAAAGGAATAAAAGCTAAAGACACAGAACTCTATTAGTCATGTTGCATAAAAACATTTCCAATTTTTCTGTAGCCAAGTGAGCATGAGCAGAAAGGGGCAGTTAGTGACCATGCTATGACCCGAGGGTTTAGCTGAGTTTATTAGTTTGGTTCAAGTTGTTGACTTATCAACAATGTGAACCAGAAAGAGGAAGACACTGATAAAACTTGTACTTTTCCTTGATCACAACAAATTTGCTGATCCTAGAATAGATCATGATAGATGATATGATCATAGAATAGATGATCATAGATTATAGGATTATAGAATATCAAATCATAGAATATATTCATATATGGTGAAAAATGATTTTGCTGTTTTATGATTGGCCGGTTAGCTGTTTGCTGTGGTGATTGTGGTGTGGTATAAAAGGGTGAGAAACTTTTCAAGACAGGGGGTTCGAAGACTTCTAGCAGAGACCTTACATCTATCGGCATTGATTCCCTCCAGACCCACACAGCAATATTATTGGGGCAGCCTGATCCGACACAATTGCAGAGTAAGTGAGAATATGTCTCTCTCTCTCCAATTCTTGTTGATTGAATTATCATTTTATTAACATCTGATTTGGTGCTATTTACTGCTGAATTATATACATTTCAACCAGCAGACTAGTTGTTTCCGTAAGAGGGAAGCTGCTGTTAACTAGTGTGATCCCAAACTTTATGCTTTACACAGGCCAGTTGGGGAGGTAGAAGGGAAGGCTTCAGGGAGAAGGTAGTTAGAAGCTAGATGAGTTCCCTCACCATCAACCTTTGACTGGTATCCTCAGGTAGGCCAGATATCCACGTTAGACGTGAGGGCTGATCTGGGGCTTTGTACTGGGCCTCTAGGAAACACGGCCAAGAAGTCATCGACTGTCAACAACCAATCAGATTTTCATGCCTCCTTGTTTCCCTAACAATGTGACTATTTCATGATGGCAAGTGCAAAATGGGTACAAATGAGTCCAACAATAAACGTCTAAAAGACCAAAAGCTGTCTATAACTGAGGCATTCAAGTTTACTGGCATTTGGGACTTGGTGGGTGTTCATGAGCAGGCAAATCATTTTAATTTTGTTGTTGAAACAACAACGCCCCTCCCCTCTCTCTTTGTCTCTCTTTCACTCTCAGGATGAACTTCACTCTCTTGACTGCTGTCGTCCTCACTATAGCTCTGGCTCAAGGGGAGCAGGAAGTGGTCAACCGTAGCCATGGTAACTTGGCTCCACCTCGCACCAATAAACAGCCTTGTGAAAAGAACAACAACACTAAGGCCTACAAGACAGTTTGTCCACAAACACGTCCTTTCGAGTCCTTTAACACATCTAAAAAAGACAAATGGGAAAGGTGAATTAAAGAGTAACTCAATAGGTACAATGTGAAGAAGCCAGCAAACAGTACAATTACACATTGGGTTGTACATTGATGAGTGAATTATAAGCAATTTGGTTTCCTGCAAGTGAATTGGCTGGTGGTGTAGCCTCATAGAAGTTATGCAACACAAACTGTAAATAAACTCCAGAATTACAGTAACAACATGTGATAACATGACAGCCATTGTAGAGGAGACCCTTCATCCCATGTTTCTCATGATCTTAAAGACATTTTGATATAAAGGCTTGATGCTTAAATGCTTGAAATGTTCTTAGACAAATAGAGAAGTTGATGCCTGTGTATGAATTTATATTCAAAACTTACATTTTAATTAAATTGAAATGCACCCCCAACAAGTAGTTTTCATTTAGACTTTAGAGGCGGAGAATGTTGAAGCACAATGATTAAATCATCATTTTAAACACTCACATAGTGATTGTGGCCTTTAAAAGTTAATTTGTGGAATTTATTTGCTTGTTAATGCCAAAGGGTTTCTACTTTGAAGAATCAAAAATATAAGATAGTTTTGATTTTTTTTTGGTCACTGCATAATTCCTTTTGTGTTATTTCACAGTTTTCATGACTTTAGTATCATTCTAAAATAGTGGAAAATTGTAAAAATAAAGAAAAACCCTTTCTATGAGTAAGTGTGTCCAAACTTTTGACTGGTACTGTATGTTGTGAAGCACTTTGGATAAAAGTGCTATATAAAGGCAGCCATTGTAGAGGAGACCCTTCATCCCAGTAGTGAATTTGAGTGTAACAGTGATCTCATTCTACAGATACCTGAAGGGGGAACGACTCTGTGATAGAACTCCCGTGCAGTCCTTCGTTGTTAAGGGCGACATCGAAAAATTCAATGAGATCTGTAACGGCACGGGCAAACGCCTGCGTGGTAACCTCTGCATCAGCAACAAACACATGACGGTATATAACATCGAGGTGCCATTGCCCAACCCGGATTGCATTGTCAGTTCTTTCTGCAAATGCAACCAGAAAGTGATTGTGGCTTGTGATGTAATTGACAATCTCTGCCGCCCTGTCCATTATCAGAAATACAACAATGAGAACCCAGGCAAGAATGCTGAAACCTGCCGTAAAAAGTAGCCAACAGGCTAAATGAAGCCTTTCTTGTTGTCTTTAAATTTCTTTGAATACAGTTTGTTCATGTACAAACCTAATAAAAACCTTGACATTCTCTCTTGTATCTTTCCAGCCAGTTTATTGTGAAATGAATAAGATGTCTTGAAAGAGAAATACGGTTCCCTACCAGGATTATGAGGAGGAGGCAGGACTAGAAACAGGCAGTAGTTTGCTAATGAAATAACGCGGTTTAAAGGCCTGGAGGATAGAGTGGCAGATCAACTCTGACAGCCTCGTTCAGTTCCCAAGTCATGCTGAGAAGTTTTCTACTGTGAGAGACAGTTTCACTTTCAGCGAAAGGTTTTCTTATTTAACAATGACCAAACCTCCCTAACTTTCACCAAACTATCTAGTGGCCTAACCTTGAATTCCACAATGAAGCATCAATTTGAGAGCATGCTTCTTCCTTAATTTGATGTATTTCCTGTTGAGACAGGATGTTGGGGCGGGACATGACCCAGGAAGGGATCAATCAAAAGTTTAAACCAATGGGACATCTGTTAAGGTTTTCTATGAAGGGATGGGGGGCGGGATTGTTCAACAATCTGTGATGATATTGGTTGGAATTTGTATATATGCCTGTTGATATGCAATTAAGTAACCACTAGAAATACAGAAATACAGGAAGTTAACTTCATTTTGAAATGAAAATACAAGAAAAAAAAGAAAATTGTTATCCCCAGATTGAGAGCAATATGTCTTCGTGCCACGGAGGTGTTGTCGTTTCTGAGGTCATCATTTCTCGACTGAGCAGCAAACCGCTGAAGGCGGTGTGGCCAAAAGAGTCTCCACAAAGTTGTCTGTCTGCAGGCATGCGTACAAACACCTGATCTCTTTTCTGCAGCTGCAGCGCCACTCCTTTGCCGCCGTTATCGGCCGTATCAGATGATGACTTGTGATCGTGAAAGTGAAGAAGTAAACGCCTGCAACAGGTGCAGTAAAGGTACCTGTGGAAACCGCAGGTTGTTGGCTGCGTTTGACCAGCTTTGGGGTTTTTTATCCATTAAAGCAGCGCGCACCTGGATATATTTCACATTGTCAATGTATTCAATCTGTTTTCATAGTGCTTATCAATTTGGCGAGAAGTCCAAAACTTGCCTGCAGGTGATGCTTTCATGAACGCAGAAAATGACAGAAAGGATTCCAGAGAGAAACAACCCCATTTCCTGATCTGATCTATTACAATGGCCATGTTACTTTTTACTTTGTGTCCTCAGAGCAGCGAAGATGACAACGTTTTATGTTTAATATCCAGATTCTGTATGGCATAGCAGAATACATGTATATACAATATATGGTTCAATCACCACATCTTTGATGAATAGAGGGGGGTGGTAGTGACACACAGGGTCGTTTCTGGGCAACTCTAATGGGCAACATTGCCTCTTTGCATCGTAACTCTACTCCTGTAGGAAAATCTTGTTGCCAGGAAACAGTTAATCAGCTGTATTGCCCTGGAATTGGCTTGGTTATCACTACCCTAATACACTGATCACTGTTGGATTTCGGGCAGGAACATATAGATATACTGTTATGATCCGTGGCATGCACCTGTATTGCTATGGAAAAAGTCTGTTATTTGATATTTCCACTTAAACCTAAGCAGTAGGTAAAAGGGTCACCTGTGTTTTTGTTGTTGCCGATGTTTGTGATCACTGATCTTTAGATGAAAGTGATTTCGGTGTTGAAGGGTTCAATGGCTCCACTTCCTCCTGCTGCTGCGCTGAATGCCACATTTGTCTTTTCTATAAAAAAGAAAACGTTCCACATTATTTTAAGAACATTTAATAATCTAATAATTGACAGCATCACGGTCCACACTCAACCAGTCAGAGCAGAAGGTTCAATCTACCTTTGTTCCTCAGTTCCTCAACCTGGCTTTCGCTGTCTTTCAACCTGGTTTTGAAAGCTCCCAGTTTTTCTCTCACGGCAAGCTCTCTCTGTAGATCAACCAGGTCAGAGCAGCTGAGGACCTTTTGCTCAGCCTCAACCTCGACCTGGGCCAACATCAGGCCCCAAGACAGCGACACCAGCACTCAGAGCGCCAGATTCATCTTCCAACTTGATTGAAGGCAGATCAACCCTCTGATTCAGCTCTCTGGCTGGTTTCATGTGGGTCCATAAATAGCGACCTTCTGTTAATTATTCTTATCAGGCTCTTACAAGCTGCAAGCTATTGCACCTTGGTTGTCTTCAAAGATTTGCTGCATGTTAGCGTTCACTATCCATCCCATTTAATAACTGTACAAGATACAAGCTTTCTTGGGTGGTTGCAGCCAGTGCCATGTATTCTGCTTCACATGTAGACAACGCCACTGTTGGCTGCTTCTTACTTTTCCATGAAATAACAGGCCCACTTTTAGTTAAACTAAAGCAATATCCTGTTGTGCTTCGTCTGTCATTTTGGTCTGCTGCCCAATCAGCATCACTATATGCCTCAAGTTTTAGTTCTTCCACACTTTTATTGTAACACATCTCCTGGTTGATTGTTCCTTTCAAGTATCTTAACACATGTTTTGCAGTTACCCAGTGTTGTTCTTTTAGCTCTGATAGGTACTGTGACAACTTGCTTATAACCCAACTTAGATCAGGTCTAGTACATGTCATTACATATATCAAACTACCCACTATTTCACGATATCCAGTTGGATCTACAAGTTCACCTTCATTATCAAGATTTAGTTTCTGTTCACATGGGTTTGATCTTGCCTTGCAGTCAGACATACCAGACCTCTAATATTTTTGTCATGTATCGCTTTTGAGTCATCCTTATTTCTCCTTCACTCTGTGCAAAATCAATGCCTAGGAAATGTTTAAGTTCACCAAGATCTTTCATCGTCACTTGCAGCGATAATTAGATCATCGACCCAAATTATCAGAATTATCCATTCATCCTCAGTTTGTTTGTTATAGACACAATGGTCTGCTGGGTTCTGCACAAAACCATTTTCACTGAGATGATCATGCAATAGTTTGTTCCAGTTTCACCCTGACTGTTTCAGACCGTATAATGATTTGTTCAGCTTACAGACTAAGTGTTTATCTGTGTCTAACCTCAAATCCTTCAGGCTGCTCCATGTACACTTCACAGTCAATTGGAGCATGGAGGTAAGCTGTTTTAACATCCATTTGGTGGAGGACTAAGTTATCCTGAACTGCCATTTGCATCAGAGTACGTACTGACTTCATTTTTGCAGTTGGAGAGAAAGTCTCCTTGTAGTCTATTCCTGCTACCTGACTGTACCCTTTCGAAACATATCTGGCCTTGTATGTTTCAGTCTTGTCTGCAGTCTGTCTTTGATTGCATAGACCCACTGACCCCCCACTGCATTTTTGCCCTCTGGCAGTGTGGTCAAGATGAATGTATTATTTTCCCTCAGAGAATTTATTTCTTCTTTCATAGCAATACCCCATATTTCATATTTTGTTGAGCTCATGGCTTCCTTGAAGGTTTGTGGTTCATTACAGGCCACTCTGTAGCAGTAGTCAATATTGGTTAACATCTGGTCATTAGACTCAACTTTACAGTCATAGTCTTTCAAGTACTGAGGAGTTTTCTTATCTCTTTTGGGATAGCGTGCCCTATGACTATCTCCTCTCTGACCTGTCTCAGTGTCATCACTGCTCTCTGGAGTTTCAATTTGGGGCTCCTGAGTCTCTTTTGGACTCTGGTCAGCCACCTTGGCTTTTGGTATGGGGGATACATATTCCCTCCCATGAATATCATCATTAACAATCATTTCTGGATTTGTCTGAGTTTGGCGTTCGACTCCGCTCTTTGTGACAAACCTGACTAGTCTGTGGTTTAGGACCTTTCCAGAGTCCGGGTAGTAGACAAGATATGATGGGCTATTTTTATCATATCCAACGAAAATTCCCTTTTCGCATCTCGGGTCTAACTTTTTCTTGTCTTGTTTGTATGCATAGCACACTGAACCAAACACTCTCATCTTTGAAAGATCAGGCTTTTTCCCTGTCAACATGTAGTATGGAGTTTGTCCTACACGCCTATTGTAGCACCTGTTGCAAATTACTGCAGCAGTCATCACAGCATATGTCCACAACTTTTTAGGTAAGTCACTTTCAATTAACATGCATCTTGCCATTTCAAACAGTGTTCTCCAATTTCTCTCTGCTGTCCCATTTTGATGGGGTGAGTAAGGTGCTGAAGTCTCGTGCCTTATTGCATTCTTACTGAGCAAAGACTGGAAATCCTTTCCTGTAAACTCTGTGCCATTATCAGACCTTATGCACTTTATCTTTCCATAAGGGGCAGAGTCAGCTATGAACTTTTCAGTAGCTTTGACAGTATCACTCTTTGCTTTTAGGAAGTATACAAATACTACACCAGAGTAATCATCAGTAAGTTGCTTCCTGCTCTATGGGGCTGCACAAATCAGTAGGAACTAACTCAAGTGCTGCCTTTGCTCTTGCATCTGATTCTCTGTTCCTTGTCTGAGCAAATTTTCCTTGTGTACAGACTTCACAGTTTAGGTTAGACCTATCAATTTGTCCTTTGATTTTCATTCCCTCTGCCACATTTTCCAACTTTGACACATCCTCAAAATTACAGTGACCTAGAATTTTGTGCCAGGTTTGAATATCATAACATCCATGACACTCATCGACATGTTCATCATCTATAGTGTTCAGATAGTAAAGTCTTGTGGATGAGCTGGTCACACCCTTCTCGAAAGTTGACAGCAGCTCCGTTGGCCGTCGCAGCTTTAACAGAGAAAATGTCCTGTGGATATGATGGGATGTAGAGCGCCTTCTTGAGCGTCATTTTCACCCGGCGACCCCCGCTGTCCAGCAGGCAGACCTCCACTTCCCCTCTCTCTCTCTTGTTTTAGTCCCATCAGCCAGCTCCAAGATGCGTTTCAGGCTGGAATCTCTCATCAAATGTCTTAAACTTGTCATGTGATCATATGGAACGTTGCTCCACAGTCAACCATAAGACCTTTCTGTTTCACTCCACTGACAGTCATCAATTTTGAATGCAAATGAATGATCTTCATCGTCGACTGCTTGTTTCACATTGTCTCGTCTTTTTCTTCTGCACATTGCATCTGTGTGAGTGGAGCTCGCACAAAAACTGCACCACAGTGCTTGGCGCACGCCCGGACACGTCCTGGCCTTGTGTCCCTTTTGGCCGCAGTTGTAGCAGGTTATCTCCGAGCTCTTTTCTTTCTCTCTCCCCCGCTGTTATCAATTACAGGCAGTGATAGGATTTTAACATCACATCAGTAGAGGAGCACACATGACTGTACAATACATATTGTAATATGTTAACACACTTTGTGCAGATTATAGTCTTTTGAACACATTGAAAAATACCAGATATTAACAGTTGGATCTATTCTGAGATGAAATAGATCCCAAAAGCTCACAAATCACATAAATACTCGTCTTCCACATTCCACTATCGGACTCAACCTTCAATGAACCCACCCGCTTCCAGCAGATATGCCAGTGTGTCCTGGAGCAGAGCAAAAAGCCAATTTACTGTTACGCTACACTCTACAACATCAAGATCAAGGTCCCAGTGTACTCTGCCTACGAGTTTCAACATGCAAAGGTAAAAAAAATAGACTGGAGAGACTCTGACGGGCAGGTGAGAAACAACTACAGTAGTGTCAAAATGATCTTTACTGTTTCTTTTGTTGTATTTCATTTGATTTCATGAAATGAATTTGGCAATGACGACGTGACTTGCTATGCTCCCCCTTACACATATACACACATCTACACACTGTATCTACACACTTCTCCTTCTATAATAGGCCTGAATGACTATAGAGACTGTTGACACTTCCTTCTCCTGTGGTACCCTGAGAACTACAACCTCAACCATGAGCTTCCCACAGAACTCAAGAGGATTCCCAAGTTTGTAGGAGTGTGTGGTTCAAAACAGGAAAACAACAATATTGCTATATCGGGGTATATCCAGGTGCTCTTCGGTGTGGGGTCAGTACATCAGAAAGGAGCCTTTTTAACTCATGAAAAAGTTAAAAAGCCTTTAATTCATTGACTTGTTCCATCAACAAACTAAAAACTCCAACGCATTTCAGCCTTGACCTTGATCAGGGAGCAGAGCAGAACATGAAGAAGAGTGTTATTCATATAGATACGGTATATACACAGATATTTAAACAACAAAACTTTACTTGAATATATATGTGGCGGTAAATGTGGGAAAATCTGATAAATGTGGACATCTTCCCTGTTAATGTGAGTGGAAAATAACTCCATGAGGCCAATAACCTGTTAATAAGGCTCTGCTGCTACAAATACGTTTCAGTCAATATCCTCATGTGATTCAAATCATCAAAAGACCCTCAGGTGCAGAACTATAGCGTTGGACAGTGGAGCAATGCGCAACATATGTGGCAGTCGGGAAATGTCCACGTTTACCGTTTCCCCACATTTACAGTAACATAGAGGTCAACGGTGATGGCGATCAAATCAACAGTCACATAACAGCAGGGGGGCTTCCACTGCTTCAGTAGTCAGTCAAGTCAAAGCCAGTAACTCACCTAGTTGGTGGGTAACAGTGACAGTCAGCTATGTAGGAATGACACCAAGGCCAATCAAGATCCAGGTCGTCATTGAAACAAGCACAAAGTGTTGATGTCCAGTGGCTTTCTCTCTGATTCAACCTCCCTTTGTGCTTTATAACTAAATACAGTACGAAAATGAAAATGTGGAGTATTATCCAAAGTGATGACTTGGTACGTGGTGTTTTCCCACATCCACTTGTTGTCAGCTCCTAAGGAAGTCAGTTACTTCATCGTTATCTCCCAACAGCCAAACGCACGCGGTTAGATATATCCAAAGACTCATTCAAATGTGGACAATGCAGTCATTGTGGCAGTGTGTCATGAAGAGAGACATTTCTTGATATCGATATCAACACAGAATATCATATCACCTTATTCCATGCAAAAGTACTCATGTCATTTACAGCTTGGTGCGCACAGAGGGCATAGAGGTCTAGATTGGTCAAACGTTGTCATGAAGAGTGCCTTGGATTTTCATTCTTCAAAGGTTATCTTTAACATATACAATGTACATTACCGCTCCAAAGTTTGGGGTCACTTAAAAATGTCCTTATTTTTTAAAGAAAAGCACAATTTATTTCAATTAAAATTACATTAAATTGATCAGATAAACAGTCTAGACATTGTTAATGTGGTAAATGACTATTATAGCTGGAAACGACTGATTTTTAATGGAATATCTACATCGCATTTCAGCAAAGGTTTATTTGTTCAGGTTTTCTATGATGCAAGAGGTGGGAGGCGGGGATTGTTCAACAATCTGTGATGATATTGGTTGGAATTTGTATATATGCCTATTGATATGCCATTAAGTAACCACTAGAAATACAGAAATACAGGAAGTTAACTTCATTTTGAAATGATTAAATTGATTGAATATATTAGAAACATGGAAAATTATCAAATTGTTATCCCCAGATTAGGAGAATATGTCTTCGTGCCACGGAGGTGCCACTATCGTGGCTCGGCTACAACCGGGGGCCCCCCTCTACCCTGTCTACCATATCTCCACTAAGGAGGCCATGGAAGCCACCCAGGACGGCAGCTTCAACCAGGGTCCCTGGAAGAAACATGAGAGGAACCTGGCCAACCACCTGCAGACATCCTGCTCCAGCTCCAAGGCCTTTGTAGTTACAGGTGTAGTTCCTTTTTGAGTACGTCGTCTGCCATTTATTGTTAAATACATGGAAATAAATGATGGAAAATGAGCAAAAATAGTAATTTTACATTTCATTGTGACATCTTGTTTTTAGTTGGCCAATCCTAACCCTAACCCCTATGTTTACCCTTGATTTACCTTGATGTTTTATTTGATTAAGGTTAATAATCTGAGTTTGAACTCATTTCAGGATGTTTTGTGAGACAATTTACAGCATCTAGCACATCAGGCAGCACTGGAAGGGGATACAGGTACTGTGTAGGATCTTAAGCACAGGGAGAACAGGATTAACAAGACGTCGAGAAACAAGAAACAAACTACAATGCACAATTCTAGGAGCCGGAGACGTGAGCTAACCACAGTGACTCAATCAACGATCTGGTGATGAGTGACTGGAGAACCAGGGAAGATATACTGCAGGGCTTGATGAGTTGAGGTGTGTAGACTGGAGCCAGGAGAGTGAACACACAGACACACACACACACACACACACACACACACACACACACAGAGAGAGAGAGAGAACAGACAGACACACTGGAGACACAAGGGGGGGGGGACAAGAAATAAAAGGAAACTGGAGGCACGGCTGAGGCTGTGACACTTCTACCACCTCGGCTCGCCACAACATCACAATGTTTGGTGTCATTTTTCTGCTACTGTTTCCTCTGCTCGCCCAAGGGAGAGTGAGCCTGTTCACAAACTGTAGCCAGTTCTTTGCGTATGATACCTCACCGACAATCCTCTTTGACACCGCAAACAACAACCGCTACCGGCAGATATGCCAGTGTCTCCTGGACCAGAACAATAATGAAATGTACTACTACGCTACACTCTACGACACCATCTACAAGATCCCAGTGTACTCTGCCTACCAGTTGGATCATGCTGATGTGGACAGAAAAGACCCTTGGTACATTGAGCCTCAGGTATTGTTGCAGTAACTTGATATGTAATTATATTTTGTTAAACTATGTTTGTTTACCTCAAAGGTTTTTCATCAGTTAGTAAGAAATGTCATTTTCAAACTAAGATATGAGAAATTGGAAAAACTACTGTCTCTCTAAGCGTATAGCGAGGCGTGTTTGGGAACAGAAGCTTCACTGTTTCAGGGCAAAGTGCTCTTGAGCAAGGCACTGAAACTCAAACTGAACAAGGCTAAAGGCTACAGGCTAAAGGGAAGAACCTTCTGGCTTTAAATGGCCCGCTCAGCAGTTCAGAAACTCCACACTCCATACCAATATCTGAGAACAGTGTATCACTACTTACTCCGGCTGCCATATTGCTGCTGTTGTGTTAAAACCATGTAACTCCAATTTTGGCTTCATGTTTTCACTTCAATTTAAGGACTACATGGTCCTCTATGGGTTGAGTAAATTGGGCTGATGAGGTGAAATCCATTGAATGAACCCAACAATACATGGTGGTTAAGATGGCAACAAAGCTGACCTCTGGGAGAACAGTGATGATATTACATGAAGCTCCTGTCTTAATCAGAAGATCAGATTTTTCATATATCTTAGTCATAAAATAGAGTTTGGGTTCAATAGGTTTGGTCTTCAATAACATTGCACTATTCTGTCACTTTTTAAATTGGCTAAATTATGATAGTTGAGACATTGACCTGCTCTAGTGTTACCCGAGGGAAATGTATAGCTATTATCTCTCTAAACTTGAATCTATACCTGCATGCTGACGTGAACAATATACCAGCAAACATGCTTCTCACAAACAACCAGAGCAACCAAGCTACGAGCAAACTTGCCAGCTAGCAATACTGAAACATTTCTGAAAGCTTTCTGAAAGCTTTCTTAAGTGACATATAGATACATATAGAATATGTATGTATATATATATATATATGGGGGCCAAACAGGAAATATTTATCGAACTGTGATATATATACATCAAATTTAATATATATTCATCAAAATTAAGATAATTCATTAATACAAAGGATGTGTATTAATTAATTAATAATTACTATCCCTTGTGCCATAATCCAAGGTAAACACTTCTAGAAGCCCAATTCACATTAAAAAAACAAAACAAAACCATAGCAGACATCAGGCTACACCGTCATAGATCTACAGAGTCGCTTTTTCTACCTTTGATAGGAGAATATTGTTGCCCCCCCATAATACATATATAATATATATAAAATATAAAACAGCAGACAACAACAAACAGCACAACTAGCTCCCTGGTTACCACAAACGTTGGTTTGCAACCAGCCAGCTGCTTTATGGGAATTATCAGCACAGCTGGAAGACGGACTGCTTGACTTTCCCATTGTATAATATAGTACAATATAGTTGCTATCATTATGTTTTCTTATTGTTTTTCATTTCACAGCTGGATAATGGCACGGATCCTTGCATGGATGGACTGAGCTCCATCCCAGCCAATCAAAAAGGAGTTCACCAGGCCTTAAAGGAAGACTATGATAACCCTAGCTTCCACAAGGGCCACCTCTACCCTGTCTACCACACCTCCACTCCGGAGGCCATGGAAGCCACCTCCACTCTGACCAATGCAGCCCCTCAGAACAGAAGCTTCAACACGGGAAGGTGGAGGGTACATGAGAAGAACCTGACCAACCACCTGCAGACATGCCCCTACCCCAATGCCTTTGTAGTTACAGGTGTAGTTGCTGGAAATACGGTGGTCGGTCAGAATGTTAGGGTGGCTAAGTTCTACTGGACTGCTTACTGTTGCATTAATACCAGGGCATCTGCTGCTTCCATTGGGCCTGATCAAAATGGTAGAGTGAAAAACCTGTCTGTCAATGATCTAGAGACTAAACTGAGTAACAGCGACCATTATAATCAAACCTTCTCTGTGTTCGGTGGGAATTGCTGATGCAGAAATATGGAAATATTTTAAAAAGGATGTTACTGATGTATGGTCAGAATTTGAATTCACTCTGAGGAAAAATAAATTCATTTTAAAATTAAAATAATTTCTCTGTAGTACTTTCATCACATTATGAATGCCACAATATAATTGGTTTAATAAACTGCAATGGTAGTTCAAGAGGCCCTGTAGTCAGTAATTCATACTTTACCTCTCACATGTACAAAACTCACTCTCATTCATAACATTTCCTCTCACATACACAGAAATAACTAAAATACTGTTTTTCTCTCACATGCACAAAATTTAAAAAAAACAATTTCTCTGTCATATGACACATTTACACATCATATATCTGACAGACTATTTTTTATCTCACATATCCAGTGTGTGTTAGAGATACAACAGTGTATAGATGTAGTTAAAATGCTCTATGTGAGGAGAAACTGAAAACTGTGTGTGTGTAGTACCAAAGTTTGAGTTCCTGTAGGTGGCGCTCGCTGCTCATGCCAACTACTCAGTAATCAGAGTTGAGTCTGTTTCCAGTGTGGTTAACTCACACTCAACCCCTCTACCACCATCATGTTATTCAGCACTGAAAAGTATCTCCATCATGTTCATTTTCAAAATGTCTCGTGAAGGCTTGTTACTTTAGACGAGACAGTGAGTTGGAGTTCATGCTGCAGTCCCTACATGTTATGTCTTCATAAAACATGATGGGTTACATACTGGGTTGTATTCCTTCTGGTTCTGACAGGTTCATGTGAATTTATCTATTTAGGTCCTGTCCTACCTTTGTTTGTCTCACATCAAAACGCGAGCGACACAAGTTCATGTTTCTGAACACGTTTAGGTGAAGTACATTGAGATGATTCTTATAGGCCTAGTTCTTATTTATAGGGTGGCTATATGATAGGGTTGGCAGAAAAAAATGGATATAGCACAGAATCACAATATTTTGATTGAACAAAATGTACATGCATGGATGCCGAGTAGGTCTATCAGTCTTTGGTTCTTTTTACATGTGTAGGGGCTTTCTACTTGGGTTCCAGTAAGCCACTACTGAGACGGTTGTAGTTTGTTTTGACGGACAGTCCACAGAACATCCACATATCCAAAGTTGACGTTTTGTGCTTGGTATTTATTACTTAGTACTTATTAAACTTAAAATTTAAGTTGTGAAACATAAAGAAAAATGTATTCTGCAGTGTGTGGACGAAAACTGTAGGCTTCCCACTACCATCTCATTCGAAACCAAACATTACCTGCCATATACAGGTGCCCTCAATCAAATCAACTCACTGACATTTAGACATTTCAAAATAAAAGTCCACACATTTATTAAAATAAAAGTCCACACATTTATACTACAAATACCACAAAAATGGCTCCTACAACATTGTCAAGAGACTTTGCTTGAATGCAGGCGGCCATCTTATTTTGACGTTCCACAAATTTCTAAGTTCAGTTCAAGTCCATGAACAAATTTGAAGGAGGAGGTGTGAGTGAGTGTTTGTTTGTTTGTTTGTTTGTGCTCATACAGTGTGTTTCAGCAAACCTGCTCTTGTGCACTCTTCAGATTTACACGTGCAAAATGAACAGGATTTTCAGAGATTCAAAGCACAGCTGAAGGTTTTTCTTTCCTGTGCCCTGAAACAGTGCATACACCGCTGCTTGCATGAAGCCAGAAAGAGAGAGAGCTGCTCTTGTTCAATCACCAAATCACTTTGTTTTAACACTCAGACTATTGTGAGCTACTGCAAGAGTGAAGTCAGATAAGACCGGACAACTCCACCTTGGGAGGGTGGTTCACCCAAGGTAATGGTAAATGGACTGTACTTATATAGCGCTTTTCTAGTCTTTTCCGACCACTCAAAGCGCTTTACACTACATTCACAGTCACCCCATTCACACACTGATGGCAAGGCGCTACCATGTAAGGTGCCAACGTGCACACCGAAGGCGCAATTTGGGGTTCAGTGTCTTGCCCAAGGACACGTCGACATGCGGACTGGAGGAGCCTGGGATCGAACCCCCGATCTTCCAATTAGCTACCTCCTGAGCCACAGCCACCCCAAGGAAATAAGTATTTTTATCACTTCAACCAATGACCAGAAGAGTTTCCACAAGACACGAGTAAGTAGGGACTGTAGAGCCAGAGACGTGATATTCAGTGCCCGATGGGCAATTTATTTCAGAATAGAGCGAATACAAAGTCGGGGATAAAGGTGGGAGTTAAAAAAACTATTTTATTTTAATTAAACAATCTACTACAAGACAATATTAAAATGGGGAGGGAAAGCTAGTGAGTACTGCTGACTGCCACCTGAAATAATAACAAATGGAAGGTGGCTGACCAACTGGATCAGAGATCATATGATCATAGGGATCTAGGGAGCTAGTAAAAGCACCTCACCTCAAAAGAAAAAAAGAATAACATGACAAATACACAATTGAATTTGATGATAGAAAATAAATGACAATAAAACTCAACAAGTTGTAAAATGGCATAATGCATGTATGGAAAGTAAGGAAAGACATTTTATTGAAGCGTCAAAATGAAATAATCACAATAAATATAAATCATGATTAAAACATCTAAATTCATAAAGAGTACTCACCATGAATGTTTGTGTTGTTATTGTAGCAGACAAAGTAGAGATATCCAGTACAGCTATAATCAAACCAGAACCCATTCATCATACCAACACAGAACTGTTTCCCTTTATTGTTTCTAGGTTGGTTGGTTCCCCAGTTCCTAAACACTTCTCCCTCTCCATCCAAACTCGTATCTGACAGAGACCACCTCCAGCTGTCAGGTTTGTCATACAGACCTATCCAGACTACTCCCTCATGACTGCCTACAGAGTGGATCATCCTCTTCATGTCCTCCATGTTGTATATGATGGCCAGGTCAGTGTACTTCTCTCTGCAGTAGCTTTGGGCTTCATTCCAAGTCTTTGACTCTTTAACTAAGTGGTACTGATGAAGGAGGCCTGAACAGACCCCTGTGAACAAAGAGACATTAAGCATAGTATGCAACACAACATATTACCTGATGTTCATTTCTCAGTATTTAGAAACACATAATTACATCCTGTAAAAAGTATTTGTTTAGTAACTAAATGGTTCCAGATAGTTAATAAGTTTAATTTGTGCATTTTACTTTGATGACAGCAAGCACTTTTTGAAATATGTCACATTTCTCATATGGTGGACATCTCATTTTGGGATGAAACAGTTCTTAACAGTCATGCCTCCTCTCTCTACCCCTTGCCGTACTCTGGCCATTTTAAACTGGACTCTGTTTTCCGATCAATTTCCATCATGCTGATCAATTCTGACAAAAATCTTCACTATAGAAATACTTTAGTCCTGCTTGCTTCTCCAGTACAGTCCTATAGGGCCAATGGACACTCCAAAGATATACCACAAAAACACTCAAAGCATGTATTTTTCAACACACACACACACACACACACACACACACTGACCTGAGAGTAGCAGGATGAGCAGCATGCTCCTTCTCATGACTGTGGAAAAGAAAAAAAAGATTTTATGTTTGACATCAGTATTGTTTTTTTGAACATGAAATGATCAATAAATAATTATTGGTCGGACTATCTAACACCAGTGATCCATCTTCACAGAGCCATGAAACAAAACACCAGAATGCTCAGTGGGTTTGTGGGACAAAATTAATCCTTGTTGTTGGCCTGAGGGAGGCGCTAAAGGACCTTTCACAGAATTAGCCATGACCTCAAGGCACTTTTCCCAACAGCATACTGACAACTTGGTTTGTTTAAAGCTTTACTGCCACCCAGTGGAATATCCAGCATAGTGCAGGTCAATATTACTATACGGCCTCTTTGGGACCTCTCAACATTTCAGCCCGGAAAAAAAAAAATCATTATTTTCTAAATAAAAACAAACAGCAGAGATATTTGAAGTTTTTAAAGTTTTTAATGATACTTATCAACAAGGCACATCAAATTTCTTGAGATCCAATGATATTATTATAACACTTCAGAGTATTTCTCGATGCTAGATAAGTATCGAAAACCTCATTGCACTTTTGAAGACAGATTAGTAATTATCTGTGTAAAGATAGACCTGACAAATGAGCAGATGATTAACAGAAATGAAACATTTTGATTAATTAAATGAAGTAATTTAATAAATTATACAATGTTAACAATGACAACATTTCAATCTAAAACAATTAAGATAAATAGCCTAGATAAAGATGATCTGCTCTCCCTCTGTTGTCCCTTATCTCTATTCTGCTGACTTGCAAAGTCAGGAAAAACAATGACAACCAGGCGTTGCTTCCTCTTTTCATTCCCTCCCTTCCATCCTCAGCATGCACCTGCAGTAATATTGTGTCAGAAGTGAGGCCTACATCTAATAATCCTACTAACATGTAAACTATTACTCTTGACACAATAGCCAATAGTCATCTGGTTTCTTCATAATAACCACTAACCCCTTCCTCCAGGGATGTAGTGGAGGGTCAACCCAGTTAGGTACCCCCTAGAGTTCACCCACCTTTTAAATCTGAAGACATTTTCATGAGGTGAATTCGTAGTATACATCATAATAAGCATAATAAACCTTTTAAACAACCCAAACCACTGATGTATAATGTTCAAGTATCTACTCATGTAATGTGTTATTCTTTATCATTAGGTAAAGTACATGTACACTCCACCAGACAGGGGACTAGCCTGCTTTTACTGCACATTCATGTTGAGTACCAAGCCAGGACCTGACTGACTCATCTTGAGTGCAGATACTGATACAAGTAGGGATGTGGTGACTACTCAAGATTTGAATTATCAGTCAAGAAAAGTGTGTTTGTATCAGGTGAAATAAGACAAAAAAAGTAATCTAAATACCAAACTACATATTAATGAAATGGGTTCAAATGGAGAGATTTATTGTTGCAAAACCTGTTTTCTGGAGGAAACAGTGAGTGACAGTAACTGAGATACCAGTACAAGAAAACTGTTCCTGCAGGTCAGACATGGATGGTTCAGAAAATGTTTGCTGTGACAAGACACCCAGTCATTGGGTGTTACAAGGATCAACCCTGCAACCTTTCAGGTGCAGGACGGTCTCTTTAACCACTAGGCCAGAATTCACATCATGTTCTATATATTTAAGCTCATTCTGGGGCTGCTGTGTAGTCAGGTGGTTAGAGAGACCGTTCCACACCCAAAAGGACATGGGTTTGATCCCAGCAACAGTCATATGTCCTTGGGCAAGACATAATGGAGGACCAGAAATACCTGCTGAATTCTTTGAGAAATGAAAACACAGCTCTGTGTGGGCGGGGCTAATCTCTGATCAAACATGGCCAAACCTATTTCAGGAAATGTCTGTTTTGTACATACTAATACAACCACCAGCTACACGTCTACACAAGCCTCAGTCCGTCGACCCAAACAGGTAAGAACGTCCTGATACAAGACAGCCACTGTAGTAATTAAGAATGGACACATTGTGATAGCAGTGTTTTCTGTTTCAAGAAATGCAAACTGACTGAAAAAAATTGTACATTTTACAAATATTGTCAAGGAATACACAAAAAAGAGAAAATAGCAAACATCTTTAAGTCATTAAGTCAAAAAGATGTCATTCTGTGAATTTTCCAAATATTGACTTTCCCATTGTCATCAACTTCTCAATGAAGAAAAGTGCATTACTTAACCAAGCTACATGGCCAGATTAATCTGCATCTTTCCGTGTTCCCAAAAGTGGAAGTATTTTTTATCCCACTTTCATTTCTCTTTTGTTTCAAAATATTCCTGCTCTGCTCCCCCGAACTACCTGTCTGTCAACATTCCTTTACTTCACTTTAGTACGTCAGTGGTTTCCAGTGCTGTGCTATCGAGCCAAGTCACTCCAACCAAATATCACACCAGATGGTTTGACAGATATTTCCTCCTTTTGCCTGAATAGCTGCTAACGAGTGAAATCAGCTGCTGTAGTGTTCGGTTAGGAGGAAACCCTTTGTACTCTATGGCATGATTGATAAAAACCACTGCATTATGTTACCTGGGTCAGCAATGTGAGATATAGTAAATGTTCTGGATTGTTGGATGTCTCATTTTGGAGCAAAACTCTTCAAGTATACAAGAT
The DNA here is from genome assembly GCA_034670385.1 of Hoplostethus mediterraneus. Lineage (NCBI taxonomy): Eukaryota > Metazoa > Chordata > Actinopteri > Trachichthyiformes > Trachichthyidae > Hoplostethus > Hoplostethus mediterraneus. The sequence continues at coordinate 1,031,103 of JAXDDW010000120.1, read as the reverse complement.
GCATATGGGTGCAGTGTACAACATACAACATAGCGATGTATATATGAGTAAAATAATGTTTTCCAGTCAGAAACATGGCCTCCCTGCTGTCTGAGGAGCAGTTCCAGTGCTGCATCTGTCTTGACATCTTCACCAACCCCGTCTCCATTCCATGTGGACACAATTTCTGCCTGGCTTGCATTGAAGGTTACTGGGATACGAAGGATAGGCCCGAGTGCCCGCTGTGCAAAGAGACCTTCCAATGCCGCCCAGAGCTCAGGATCAACCGAGGCTTCAAAGACATCACCGAGGACTTTAAAAGGTCTATTGATGTTATTTCTAGGATTTTGATGCTTCTGTATGTTTAAGCCTTTTTAATTGTGTTAAACTATTTCCACTTGAGGGACAATGATTGGATTGAATTCAATAAATTGTGACTTCAATTAAACTGAACTGAATCAAAAGGTCTCTGAAGGTCAAGCCACCGCAGAGGGAGGATGTCAGTATTGTGTTGTCGCCGGGGCCCGAGAGGCAATCCCCAAGACAGCATACTAGGGCCGACGAAGTTCTCTGTGACATCTGCCTTGGGAACAAGCTAAAGGCAATCAAGTCGTGCCTGGTCTGCCAGGTGTCTTACTGTGAAACCCACCTGACACCTCACCAGAGGGAGGCGGCCCTGCAGAGACACAGGCTGACGGATCCGGCCACCTTCGCCACCCGAGGCCTCTGCAGGAAGCACAACAGGCCCTTGGAGATGTTCTGCAGGAGAGACCAGACTCCACTGTGTATGAAATGCACACAGACAGACCACAAGGACCACCAAGCCATCCCTATGGAGAAGGAGAGCAAGAGGATCAAGGTGAGGATCTACTTCTACCTCCTTTAAACCAAGCTCTCGTGTATTTGACATACACATGTATTAAATCTGCATGCAGCTGAAAGTATCCGTATGATTTGCTGCCTTCGCTTCATTAGTCAAAATGCTGTATGCTTGTTGATGGATGGGATTTTAATTTAGAAAATATGTTTAACCAATCTACATATTGTTTCCCCTGTGAAGCCAAAAGAGGTGTCATTTTAGTACGCATCTGTCTGTCTCCGCAGACTCAGTTGAAGAAGACAGAAACAGAGTTTCAACGGATGATCCAGGCCAGATTGAGAAAGGTGGAGGAGATCAAACATTCACTGGAGCTGTGCAAAGTGAGTTTTGGATGGTGCATTTATCATTTAGAAACAGGGACACTGACATGCCTACAATAAGTTAAGCTCTGCAACCACAGAGGATAGAAATCCCACCAGAGCTCTTACAGCTGTATATCACTGAGAGTGATAAAAGTTGTTAAACTTCCTACCTAAGGGATACCTGTTTTTTTTACATGTCAATGCCGTTAACTAGTTGCTTTACGCATTCATTCTTTTCAATTTATTTTGTCAGACAAGCACCGAGAGAGAGATAGAGGGCAGCGTTCAGGCCTACAGCGTGCTGATAAGCTCCATTGAGAGAAGCCAGGCCGAGCTCATTGAGGAGATCGAGGAGAGGCAGAGAGCAGCTGAGAGGAGGGCCGAGGGGCTCCTCAACCAGCTGGAGCAGGAAATCAGTGACATCCAGAGGAGAAGCACTGAGCTGGAGCGCCTGGAGCACACCGACAACCATCTCCACCTCCTACAGGTTAGACGCCAGCAAGCCCTGCGCACACACAAAGTCGCCAATGAATAGTTGCAGGCTATTTCAGTCTTCTCAAGTTTTCTTAAGTCTTTTCATTTCATTTCAATTCATTTATCCAGAGAAAGTCGAAGGAGCATGCATGCATCTTCCACCTTTCTAACCTCTAGGCGATTCCCAAGGTGGGGTCTAAACGCTAACAGGTCTTTCTGGCGGTCCTGGCTAGGTTCTAATGCCTTTTTCAACTCAAAGGCATTTATGAGCAATGTGTCTCACTGTCTTCCCCGTTTTAGAGCTTCCCGTCTCTCAGTACTCCCCCATACACCGGAGACTGGTCTGAGGTCAGGGTCCATGCAAACACTTGTGTGGGGACAGTAAGGAAAGCTGTCTCTAAGCTGGTGGATGTCTGCAAAGAACTTGAAAAGAAATTGTCTGTAGAGGGTCAGTATCTTCTGTTTGTATTGTATTTGTATTGATTAAAATGTATTTGCTAAATTAAAAGTTTCCACAAAACTCCATGTTGGAAAATGGACAAGCGGCATAAATATTTCTTCTGCCCTTTTACAGAAGTGAACAGCATCAGTCGCTATGCAGGTAAATGTATGAGTGTGTGTACATACATCCAATGTTTACATCAGTCAACTCGATCAAATTGATCATTGCCTCCAATCATTGTCCCTTATCATTCATTCCTGCTGTCCCTCTTCCCCCTGGTCTCTCCAGCGGATGTGACTCTGGATCCTGCTACTGCTGCAGCCTGGCTGGTTTTGTCCCCAGATGGAAAGCAGGTATGACAGATTGACAGCTGCATGTGGCCAGGAAGTTCTTCACTTTAAAGTTAAACTACCAGTTCTTCGTGATCGTTTGAGTGTCGGTCACAGACTGGAATGAGAGTGAGATACACAACCTGTAATGTGTGGTCAAATTGAATGCTTGTGCTTTTTAATTTAATCTTTCGCTCCGACGCAGCAGAATGAAGCTGGTGTTCAAAATTAGATCAAGGTTGTGTTGAAACATCCCCCACTGGTTTGTAGTTGATTTTAGTAGAGAACATGTGATGGGATGTGAAAGTGAAATGAGGTGGAGAGGTGCACAAGGATAATTGGTGATGACGATATTGATGAGCAGCTGACAATGACGAAGATAATTACGGAAATGATGTTAATGATAGTACTAATGTTGACGAACAGCTGTTGATGATGATGATGATGATGATGATGATGATCCACAGGTGAGCCTCAGCTACCAGCAGAACCCGGTCCCGCTCCCCGACGACCCCCGGCGCTTCGACTCCTGTGTGTGCGTTTTGGGGAAACAAGGCTTCACGGCCGGTAGACGCTACTGGGTGGTGCAGGTAGGAAATTCTTGGTGAATCTCAAACATCCCTAGAGGCATATGAGCATAGGCTGTGTTGAGGCCAGTCGTCCAGAACAAGGCTAAAGGGATTTTAGCTCCCTGAAGACTCACTCTTGTAACGTCAATAAATCCTTATCACACAGATATTAGTTTATTAACCGTAAATCAAACTTGACTATCGGCGATTTTCCTGGAAATCTGCTGGATTGCTTGGCATAAGGACATGGAAAGGCTGATGGTATAATCACCTCCAACATGTTTATCCCCTTCAGTAAAGCCAACGAGAAAACCTTTGACCGTTTTCCTCTTTGCGACATGAAGCAAAATGTGGTTGTAATTGTGAGAAACTCTAGCACTAACAATACCAATGGCTACCAATCATCTCAACCATGGTCTCATTTGTGGTAAAGATACCAAGGTGTACTTTGACAACAAAATAATGATGATTCTTTTGAATGTGTTTTTTAATTCATCTTATGTTTCATGTTCTTCAGTTGATGTAAAGCGCCCTTGAGTGTCTTGACAAGTGTCATACAAATAAAATGTAGTATTATTATTATTATTATTATTATTTATGAGAACATTTTTCCATAACATAAGGAAGCAAGCATGTCTGAGCTCTGTCGGTTGTGCAGCTCTTCTGAAGTTAGACCAAAATGGATAATATACCTGCCTATCTAATCCTATCGCCCATTCCTTTTGTTCAGGTCGCGAATAAAACCGACTGGGACCTCGGCGTGGCCAGGGAGTCCATCAACAGGAAGGGGGGCATCACAGTGTGCCCCGACAGCGGTTACTGGGCGATCTGCCGGCGGAAAGGTAGCAGCTTCAGCGCCTGCGCCGGCCCCTCCGTCTCCCTCCACCTTAGGGAAACCCCCCAGAAAGTGGGCGTGTTCCTGGACTACGAGGGAGGGGTGATCTCCTTCTATGACGCGGAAGCAAAATGTCATATTTACACATACAGTGGGTGTGTATTCACCGAGGCCCTCTACCCGTACTTTAACCCCTGTCTCCATGACAACGGGAAGAACATCGCCCCATTGGTTATCTGTCCTGTCGAGGGAGGAGTCAGGGGAGGGCCCACACCTCCGCCAGTACCACCGCGGTCCCGCATAACCGCTGGGACTCGTGTCTCACGGTTTTGAGTCATTCTTGAACAAGGATTAAAATCCTTGTTTTGGCAGTGGCACATCCTTTTCATTCATAAATGTATTTTCTGTAAAAACTAAAACTGTCTCCACAGTCATTATTTAAAAGACTTGATTTATTTATCTGGGAATGTTAGCTGATCGTTCAGCAACACGCTATTACACACTGCAGTGGTTGGGGAGGGAGGGGAGAGCGTTCACCTTCACTTAAACTTTTCATCAGTGTGGGGCCTAAATACTACTGGATTTCTTAACATTTTATGATTTTTAGTTCTCTTTTGGCTTTTTAAAATGTAATTCCTCAAATTATGCCATGCCCAGAAAAAAATATTCTGCTAAATGCAAAATTAAGTGATTTCTCTCTGTTTATGATTTTGAAATGAATAAGGACAAATTAGTGAAATTGAACCTTTTGACGTCTGTTGAAATGTATGTAACTAATAAGCACGAAAGAACTGCAATTTATTTTAAAGATATATATATATATATATATATATATATATACATTTTCTTTTATTTCATTGTATTTGAAAAAAAAAAAAAAAGGATATAAAATATTCTGTACAGTCCCATGGTGCATTTGTGGTGATTTGAGAGAATACAGTAACGCGAGGCTACTAGGCTTGCAAGTTAGCGCAAGCCTTCACATATAACAGTGTGTTATTATAAAACGCTGGAATACGTTCATCTGATCATGAAAAGATTTACCTACATATATCCACCATACATCAGTGTAACGCAGCAGTCCATGTGTAGGACCAGTAAAACAGATAGACTAGAAGAAATAGTCTATACTTACCTGCACTTATCTCACTCACTTTAAAAGAACAAAATATATATATTTAGGCTACACTCAGCGTAAGAGGATTGGAACAATGCTGTATTATTTCAAAATTAACTAAAATATTAACCATCTTGAGCTTTATATCTGTTTTCAAATTAACACCCTCAGGTAACACGTTTTCACTAAATGGATGTATAGCAGTTTGGGGTGAAGCCTTTCAATTTCAATGTACCATCAATTGTACTATCTGCGTTTTGGGGGAAAGGGTGAGGGAGGGAGGGGAATGGGGAACAGGTAGGGGGTCGAGGAGCCGTGAGAACAGAAGGGCCGCGATGCTCGTGATCTGATTAAACGTCTGCTCGAACAGAGGGGTTTCCTGGAAGAGAGAGAGAGAGAGAGAGAGAGACAGAGAGAGAGAGAGAGAGAGAGAGATCAGAAAGAGAGAGTGGATCTATGATAAAGCATTAGAAAAGGGGGGATCTGGCTCTTGGGTTGTGCTAACTTTACTGAAGCAAGCTATTTATCGTATTTCAGGGCGTAGCTAATGCTTCGGCTGGAAAGGTAAGGTTTTATTTCCTGTGCAATTTCCGCATGGATGTTTTTAGGTTTGTTTTATCATTTTATAATATAATTTTCTCTTTTATTTGTCATTTTGCAACATTTTTTGTACTCCATACGTGTGTTTTAACCTAAGCCACTAACTGTGTGCATTATGTGAATTATTGTACGCTCCAAGATTATTGGATTATTAGATTTCCTTGAAAATATCTACTGAATTTTCTTAATTTTTACACAATGTTTACACAATGTAAACATGTTTTTATTTATCAATGAATAAAGTACAATAGGTTGCTGAAGTGATGACATGTCATAGGACTGCTGCTCAAATAAGGCTGGGGAACTTTGAGTCGACATTGTATGAGTACAGGTGTCTTCGTAGTGTGTGTGTGTGTGTGTGTGTGTGTGTGTGTGTGTGTGTGTGCGCGCGTGTGTGTAAAGGAATGCAAGCACAGAGGCGTGGAATAGACTGGAAAGTTGAGGGGGAGCGAGCAGGAGTGTTTACCCACAGATGGCTTCTCCGCGGTGGGATTGCGATAGTCCTCTGTCCCCCTCCTGAGTCCAGCTGGCACCACTCGCCACTGGCCTCCTCCCTTCTTCCTGGCCAAAGCATTACCTCATCACTTCTTCTTCTTCTTCTCCTCGTTCATCATCATCATCATCATTTTATTCTTCATTCTTTACATACTACATACAGGTTCCGTTACCTGATTAAATAAAGGATTCGATCAATCAATCATAGGGACACATGGATATTTGTTTCATGCATTGTCAGAGCACTGTCACTCTTTTTCCTGCTTGTAATGATTAAACTATACATACAAGGACAGAGCTACAGACAGGAGTGACACATTCAGCTGGTTTACACTCTAATCTGACTTACATATTATTTTAAATTGCATATTTTGTTTAATTCCACACACATGTAATTGCAAACATTTAATTTTCGTCCACATATGATATGAATTGGTGTCAGTCACAGAGCAGATGCTGCTGGAGATTGTGTGCTCAATATGCAATAGTGCAAATATAAAATGTAGAGCTTAATGTGCCCTTTTATACACTGCTGTTATTTCCATTCTAGTCTAACAGGTCAGAAACCTTCACTATACCTCCACTGAAATCAGTTTGGATTGCCTCGTGAGAGCCAAACTGGCTGACGGCCATTCTCGCTGTGGTCTGAAGAATTGAATAAACTCCAGTGTCCAGTGGACTTCCTGCCAGTTCCTATGGGAAGCGGCCGTATCGGTGCCAACTGATAATCCCCTGCAAGGAGACTCCATCTCTTTCCATCTTGGCAGAGCTGTTGGTCACCTGAGGATTACTGACATCATTTCATGTGAGACACAAGAAACTCTTGGCCGATGCATCCTCCCATGTGAAGATACGTCCCTGTTGCTGAAGTGAAGGGCTTTACCGCGACACGGACAGGAACAAGAAAACAAATTCTCACCAAAGATTTGTCATTGAGGATTTATCTTTGCTTGGGCTGCCACCAGTTCAGACTTTGTAACTATCTGTGCTGGGAGTGAGAGTACCAACAAAGCACCATAAACACTTCATCATCATCTGGAACGATGCCCCATTCATCTTCTTCCCATTCGCCCTACCAAGGTCTCAGCCCCACCCTGCTCCTAGGACTGCTGCTCCTTGTCCAATGGGGGCCTTCGGAGGTCAGTTGTCAGAATGACACAGAGCCAATCGTGTTGGAGGGCAAGTGCCTGGTGGTGTGTGACTCCACCCCCTCTGCAGAGCCGTCAGGTAACGCTCTGGGCATGTCAGTGAGGTCAGGGACTGGTCGTGTGGCGTTCTCAGCCATCCGTAACACCAACCATGAACCCTCTGAGATGAGCAACCGCACCATGACCATCTACTTTGACCAGGTATGTTTCAGGAGGGTGTGTGTGTGTGTGTGTGTGTGTGTGTGTGTGTGTGTGTGTGTGTGTGTGTGTGTGTGTGTGTGTGTGTGTGTGTGTGTGTGTGTGTGTGTGTGTGTGTGTGTGCAGATGACTCCAAAAGTAGTTGCATAACTCATAACAGGGCAATAAATAAGGTTTCTACTTCCTTCCTTCCTTCAAAACTCACTTTCCTCTGTCCTTGCCCATTGGAAACTGAAGATAACTGGATGGTTCTCTTGGATCATTGGGCATCAGACTGCTGTCAGTGTTGACGCAATTCCTACTGGTTAGACGACGGTACAAGTCATAGATTATTTAATGCCCCTTAAAATAATGGCCAACCACACTATGACCATCTATTTTTACCACATACTGTGGGTTTCAGTCGTGTGTGTGTGTGTGTGTGTGTGTGTGTGTGTGTGTGTGTGTGTGTGTGTGTGTGTTAAGTGATGAGCAAGTCTTTGTCTCTCGACCTGCCTCTCTCTCTCTAACGTTTCCCTGCTGGTGAGTTCTGTCCTGATGCTCCTTTACCACCTGTGGTGCTTCAGTGATGAAGAACAAACTAGAACAACTGCTACTACTAGTACTACTACTACTACTACTTCTATTTCTACTACTACAACTACTACTACTGCTACTATTACTACTACAACAACTACTACTACTACCACTACTACTATTACTGCTACTACTTCTATTTCTACTACTACTGCTACTACTTCTATTTCTACTACTACTACTACTACTACTACTACTACTACAACTACCACTACTACTACTCTCTACATCTCTCATCCTAGATTCTAGTAAACGTGGGAAGTCATTTCGACCCAGCGAGGAGTGTCTTTGTGGCCCCCAGAAAAGGAGTCTACAGTTTCAGCTTCCATGTAGTCAAAGTCTACAACCGACAGACAATACAAGTAAGAGCAACAGTCAAGATATATGAGAAAACTTTATTGGCAAAGAACCTTTCGAAGCAGAGTTAGTATTGTTTTACAGACAAAGAAAATAATAATGAAAAGACAAATAAGCAATAAAAAGTGACAGAGAAATACAATAGGTATTCTAAAATAGGTTAAAATTGGATTGTTTTTTTAAGTTGTGATTTACTGATTTTACTGGTCCAAGTTGCTCAGGCAGGCTGTTCCAAGGCCTATTGGCCCTTATGGCAAAATCCCAATTGTTTTTTTGTCTTCCATTTAAGCCCTTTGGAATAGCCAAGAGCTCCCTGGCTGAGAAACACAGTAGTAAAACCTAAGAATAGACATGGAAACAACTTTAAGTATGAGAAATATATAGCTATAGATATAGAAAATGCTCTGCTCCACTTCTTTATCACCTTTTCTCTCTCTTTTTCCCAAAATTTTCATCCTTGCTCATGTCATATTTCCCCCAATCACCACCCCGATGACTTCTACTCTCTACCCACCTCTCCCAGGTGAGCCTGGTTCTTAACGGCTGGCCGGTAATCTCAGCCTTCGCCGGTGATCAGGACGTAACCAGGGAAGCTGCCACCAATGCTGGGTTGGTCATGATGGAGAGAGGAGACAAGGCTTACCTCAAACTGGAGAGAGGGAACCTGATGGGAGGATGGAAGTACTCCACTTTCTCTGGGTTTCTGGTGTTCCCCTTGTAGGGTAGGACGAGGTAGGCAGGTAGGAGGGATGAAAGTAGGGGAGGGAGGGAGGGATAGAGAAGGGGTTGAAGGAAGGATGAGGTGGCAGGTGTGGTTCAAGGGACGGAGGGGTGAAAATGGGAGGAAAGGAAGGAATCGTCTCTTCGCCCTTGGGCAGGGTATGAAGGGATAGAGGGATGGAGCTAAATGGTGCAGGATAAAAGTGAGGGTTGAAATATCCTTGGCTTTCGATGTTGCTTTTGCAGAGTCAGGTAAGGAGGGATGTGCGGAAGGAAAGATAGGAAGAACGAGTCCAGCAATCAAGAGAGAAAGAGAAGAGACAGCATATCTGGGAGTATGGGCGTATGAGAGACAGAGCAGTGTTCAGCAGGGATATGAGCAATCTGATGAATGTGTGAATTTAGACTTCCCTTTGCACCAAATTACTTTGGAAATGTCCATTTCCGTTGCACTTTTATGGCACACTGTCTATTGTTTGACTTGTCGGCTGTAACGTGTATTCTATGCTTGTCTGTGTTGGCCTGTCCAATTTCTGTGATTTTCCTTTTTGATGCATGAAATGCTAAGTAACAAACATTCGTGGCAATAAAGATTACTATGTCTACTACCTGAAATACATCTATCTATCTATCTATCTATCTATCTATCTATCTATCTATCTATCTATCTATCTATATAACTATCTATCTATCTATCTATCTATCGACCACTGGTGCTGGTCATCATGTCCTCAGATCATGCTGACACTAACGTGGCCTCCAAACCACCTCTATAGCACCTGACGTGCTATTTCAGACAGCTGGTTGTTCTGTAAATAGTGAGCATGCCTACCGCACCCTGAGCAGTGTATTCTGGGTAAGAACGGACTTACAACACAAGATTTTGATCAGACTAAACCCCAACAGACGCCACCGTTGATACGTTTGTCTCTGGAGCATCCGTTTTGCAGCTTTAATCCAAAAAAATATATAAAATAAAATCGTATTGTGTGTGTTTGTCCTCCTGAGTATTCCTCGGTGACGCACGGTGACTCTGTGGCACGCTAGCGGCTCTCTGCAGAGGATCCGGTGGCAGATGGGGCGTTGGCGATGAAGGAAAGCAGCCGATGCCAGGATACCTGCCGGGATCACACTGGACTGTCACAACCGATTAGTCTCAACGCCCCAGTGCACAGCAGAGGCCTGTGTTAGCACTTTGGAGCTTCGTGTCTGGAAAACCATGTGAAGAGTTTGTTCCAAAATGTTCCAAAATGAGATCATCTGTTGCAGAATAATTGATAGCAAAAAAAAAGATGTGCATTTTGAAAAGATACTAAAATTAGCGACATCTATGACCTTTTCACATGAATAAATGTACGTTTTGCTGTTCACTATCGCTGATCGATATAACACAACAGTGATCTAGCCTCTTGCCAGTTCAGGAAAGCTTTTCCATCTGCTGTTCTAAACACCTGGTGTAAGGTAGGTCTTCCCCAGGGAAAATCCTCAGGTGCACAGGAAGTGATGCGTTTTGGGTTACCGGCAGCAGCAACTACGGTTTATTTGGAATAAATAGAAGAACAACTGGGTAGTTGGCATGGGTTTTTGTTAGGGTTTTATCCCAGAGGCAGTTATGCTCCAGTAACTCATAATATTATTAGACCCTAATACTGAGCTACTCCTGTTTGTTTGTTGGATACGGAAAAAAAGAGAAAGTTGTTAAATATACAATGGACTTGTGCTTTTTTGTGGGGGGTTTTCCGTTGTATCCAATCTAAGAAAGCAGACATGCCACAAAACCAGTGCATAAAAAACACTTACACACGTTGGTGGCCATCTTGAAAATGTGACTTTGAATTGAAAAACACTGAAAGCCTAGCCTAATCTGCAGAATGACAGGCTTAACAGATGAGTACAAAGACACAATTTATTGACTTGACTGATTCGAAGTAAAAAATACATAGATCTATGAAGTACACACACAAAGTACACAATAATAGACATTCACTCATTCAAAATAAAAATGTGTATTTTGATCTTTCAGTTCAGTATTTCAGATGTAAGTATGCCAGGCCTGGATCAAACACTATTTGCAAATTATTTCTAGTGTTTGTCTTTGTATATTGACTTTCAAATACTTTCTTTCACTTATTATATACCCATCTGGCATTTAGGAAAAAAAACATTAAAAGCATTTGTGAATAGGCCCTATTACATAACTCTGGTGTGATTAATAGTCAGCCTGGTGCAAAACCATATGACAACACTGCTGACAGGGCAAATGTAAGGTTTTACTCTTTGGCCATATGTTTTTTAACAAAGGAATAAACAAATAAAAGGTAAAAAAAAAAAAAAAGGTCAATACATTGTATTTTAAAAGGTTGAACTCTACACATATTCTGAATTAAAAGGGGTCCTGCCCTGCAATGAAAAGTAAAAAGAGAGGCGAAAACACGGCTAATGCTTTACACAGTAGCCTACTCTTGCAAAACATGATTTCCCTGTTGCACAACAAAGGGTAAACCGAGCAGAGAGAGATCTTAAAAAAAAAAAAAAAAAATTGGAGAACTTAAAACCAGAAAACTCCACATAGCCTTAGCCAACGCTTCACGTCTTTTGCCCTAGTGATGTCCTGAATGTGGCGACGGGAGGTTGATGCTAGATGGTGCTGTTGGGTGACGTTTCCTGTCTAAGATGGAGAGGTACATGTGGTTGTTGTTGCCAACCTGTAGTCCTGTCACGTTGCTCATCTGGATGGACAAGGGGATAGAGGACTGACGCTGCACATGAAAAACAAAAGACAGCAGCAGCAGCCAAAGTTAAATCAATACCATAAAACCAGATGTCTAAATAGAAGAAGTAGTAGTAATAGTATAGTAGTAGTAGTTTTTTTTTATTATTATTTATTATTATCTCACTGTGGAACCAAATTCTCCTGCAGGGAAGTGAAACCCTGGTCATCAATGCTATATTATACCTGGTACTGTGCAGGGGGCAGATTTGGGGATGGTTGTGGAGACGGTGGTGGCCGTTGATTGGGGACTTTATGGCTGGATGATGAGTGGACGGGAACAGTACGAGGAGCACAGGTCGGTCGAGGTGACGTCTGTCCTGTGAGGGAACAAGAGCAACACTTCATCTCAAAAGCGTCAAGAGATGACGGATGATTCTCTTGTCTGAACTACTTGAAAAGTTTCCCCTGCTACTTTTATAGTTTCACGTCAACTTCCTGTTTACCTTTGATGCTCACTTTGTCTGTCAAACCACCGGCCATTTCCTGCAACAAAAAGGAAGTCAAGATCCGTCTGTCTGTATTTCACGAGGTGCCGAGATCAAAGGATTATCTATCTATCTCAAAGGAATTGGAACAGACCTGAAAAAGACACTGATTTAAGGTGTTTTAGTCTACTGACCAGCATAAAGACACAAACTCATCGTAAATCAGGAACCACAGGCACAATGTTTGCAAAAATTATCTCTGTTATAGAGATAATTCAAATATGATGATTTTGGAACAATATAATAACATACTTTATAAACAGTTTTGGTTTTTGGCCCAAAATTAGATATTTGAAAAAAAGAACCTTTCAAAGGAAAGCAGGTTAAATTTAATGCTTTTACAGACATCGAATGAACCCCAGATCATTTCCTTCTAAGAATAGCATTTTGCAGATGAACTCTTAATATATTCTGTAAAGTTGTTTATTAAAGCTAACATGAGCACGGCGTCGGTGTCTACAGATGTCTCTCTGTCAGAGTCTTGGCAGGTTGCTGGCATCAGTTTGCAGCTACAGTCTGCAAACTCCCTAGGTCTCCAGCTGCACCGGGTGTGGAGAGTTTCACTGTTACAACAGGCTCTTACCTGGAGGGACCCCGTCAGCACGTTATTACACACTTTCCCAGGTTCGACTTTGGGACTCGCTAAAAAAAGGGAAAAACGAAAGCCGAACAAAAAAGAAAGAAAAATCAGCTATCTGTCAATTTATCTGTTATCTGTCTACCTGGTATCTGTCAAGTTTTTTTCCAGCCATGTGTCCCCGGTAGATCATTTATGCTAACCATGCTACCACTTTAGCACACACTAAGTGACATTAGGTGACTAATATAATGTATGTATAGTATGTATTCACTAGAATTATACTTCTAAGGGTGATGGGGGTGAAAAAAACAAACAAAAAAATGAACGATGATGATAGAAAATAAGAACCAACCTAATGGCCGCGTGCTGTGGCCCTCGGTAACCCTTTCTGTTCTTTTTCTTTCTTCTTCATTTTTTTCCTGGAAAGAGGAACAGGGAAACAGAGCGAGAGATAGTCAGGCAGCAACACAAAGACGGGGAGAAAAAAAAAAAGTATTTGCTGTGTCATGATATATTTCTTCTGTTAGAGAAAGTTTGCAGCTTTTTGATCGGCTGTCAAGCGACTGATTCATTACCAGTTTTGCCAGCACTTGATGGACGGCGTCGTTAATTGCATTCTTATGTCTCTTATACATTTTCTCTGTCACGTCCGTGCACTCTATGAAAAAACATAAACCAAGAGAAAAAATTAACAAAACAATACCCATCACTGCTGCACCAATTTTTTGGGGTCGATTCTGATTTTAAGACATCAAAATTCATCAATAGGTTTTAAAAAGCTACCAAATTTTGTTTTCTTCCTATGATCATTTTTAACTATTTTTACATTTTCGCATTTGCACTAACTTTTAATTATGTTATTCTCACACACAGCATACAGCTAATGCGCTAACAATGCTACTAGCCTGTTAGCATTCTGAAGTTATTCATTCATTCATCTGTTTTACACTTTGTAAATTATGTGAAAGTTGCCAGGCTAACAAAAACAGATGTTTATATTAGTTCACCAATGATCTAAAAATGTGTGAGGTTGAGAGTGTATTCTAATCTATTCTAGTCTCATTTTCCAGGGTGGCTGATTTGATCTACCTCCTACCACAGTGAATGCGGGGGCTTTCTCACCAAGGAAGGAGGGTCTTTGCTTGTGATTTTGGTTCCAGCACCTCTTCATGAGCACCACCACATCCTTCAGCTCGCCAGACTGGTCGATCTCGTCCAGCGAGGGCCTGTCTCCCTGGGGGATACGAAACCGCACCATACTGGAGATGGCATCTACAGTAGAGGATGCCAGGAGTGGGGATTACGGTTAGAGATGTTAGAGAGGATGAAATAGGAGAAAGTGGAAGACAAAAACAGTAAAAGTCTGTATTGACAGTGACTCACGGGGATATGGCTGTTTACCCACGACAATGGACCACAGGAGTATACCATAGCTAGAAGAAGAAGATACACACACCATGAATTATACCACAACAATCACCTTCTACATATCCAGATAGACAAATCCAGCCCCGGGCCAAATAGTAAAGTATTATTTGCATGTAATTCTTAGCGGTTGTTTAAATCTGCTTGGATTACTCGACGGGTTCTGCCATATCAAACAATACAGTGAGTGCCAGAATATTCAGGCAACCACAGGAAAATATTTACCGTGCGGGTGGGGTTTGCCCTTAAAACAACACTATGACTGTTTCATTATATGTCATTATATTCTTCTGAGAATTTACCTGACACTATTTCAATTGGCCTCATAAAGTCACAAACGAAATGAAAAGATACTTTTTCACTTTGTTGAGTAATTTTGCATGTCATAATACACACATATTTATAAATAAAAAGCAAAAAAAAAGAAAAACTTTATTAAAAATCAAAATACAAGTATTTTTACTTACTAAAAGTCAGCCAATCCCTTTCAATTTTTTAATAATCTCACCCCTCCCATAAAATGCCTGTCTCTCCCTATCAGATCTCCCCTATCTCCCCAAGTCACTGCGACTATTTTCACATAGTATTACACCCAAGTCTGGATCAGTGCTATTCCTGTACCTGTAGATATCAGAGGCCTGAGTAGGGCTGTATGATATGTCAAAGGCCTCCGGTGGCATGTAGCTAATCGTTCCTGCTTCCTCTTCACTGTCCCTCTTGGACCCTCGCGTGACACTGTGGTAATACCTGGCAAGGCCAAAATCTGTAAGCTGGAAAAAAGAGAGGAAGGGAGAATAAAAGCAACACAGAGAAGAAGGAAGGAGCGGTGTGTGTGTGTGTGTGTGTGTGTGTGTGTGTGTGTGTGTGTGTGTGTGTGTGTGTGTGTGTGTGTGTGTGTTGGGAGGGATGAGTGACCGATGGCGCAATAATGGCTTCATGTATTTCAACAATGAATATATCACCGCTGTCGGGGTGGAAACCTTGTATCTCCAAACCTCAACCTTTCAGGAACTAAAGGCAGATGATCACAGCCTGCATACTGCAACTACTGTCTATTATGTTCCATTATGTTCATAACTGTGACTTCATGTACCATTCGTGGGACTGGTCAATTGTGGAATGTCTGTTTAGTAGCCATGGCCTTTGGACCCTTCAAAGAATTATAGGATCAATTAATTTTCCATAGCTGCTTATTCCTGCTCAGGGACAGACAGTCACGCTCACACTCACACCTATAGGCAATTTAAGAGTCTCCAATCCACCACTTGGATGTGTTTAGAGGGAGGAAACCCAGGAGAACGCAGAACATCAGTTTTCCATTTTCCATTGAATGGCAAAAAGGTGTGGACTTGAGTGAGAGACACAACACTGTGGCTTTGGACTTGTCAAACACTCTCACCAACCTTTCCTGTCAGAACTTTAACAACAATGACATGCCATTTCTGCCTACCAATGCACCATAACCTGTTTAACCTGTTTAACCATAACCAGGCTATTCCATGCAGCATGTAATGTTGTTTAATAGTAAACAGTCATAGTAAGCATGTGAAACACAGCAGGATTAAGCCGAGTCTTCCCCAAAAGCCTGAGACTCACTTTGGCATTAAGGCTGGAGTCCAATAGCACGTTGCTGGGCTTCAGGTCCAGGTGGAGGAGGGCAGGGGAGAGGTTGTGGAGGAAGTTCATGCCTAAAGCCACTTGGTGAGCCAGTCTGAAGGCCAGGGGCCACGGTGGGGGTCCACATAAGATGTCCTGGTGGGAGGTAAGGTAGCTAAGTAGACAGGTAGGTAGGCAGGTAGGTAGGTAGATAATTAGATAGGTTGGTAAGGGGAGGTAACCTGTAGGGAGGCCAGGGATCCTTTCTCCATGAACTCCATGATTAGACCAAGTTGTGTGGAGCTGCCAGATGAGGCCAGTCGGCCCTTGAAGACCCCCAGGACCTGAAGAACGTAAGGGCTGCTTCCCTGGCGCATCAGGTCGACTTCACGTAGCAAGGAGCTGGACCTGTTAGTGTGTGTGTGTGTGTGTGTGTGTGTGTGTGTGTGTGTGTGTGTGTGTGTGTGTGTGTGTGTGTGTGTGTGTGTGTGTGTGTGTGTGTTTACACAATGACAGTTAGATGCAACGTAAGCAATTCACAATGAATGCGTCTTCTATTTGCAGTAAAATTAAACTCTTTATGACTACTATACCCGTCGTCGTAATGAAGTAATTTGATGGCCACGTCGCACCCCCACTGAAGATGCCTGGCTTGATAGATTTGTCCAAACCCCCCGGAACCAATAATCTTCCAGTTCTGTAGGCTGGACTCACCAATCAACACCGGAGCTGGGCAGCTGGACAGAGCCATAGTTCACTAGGGCGGGGATTACAGAAGGAGGTTATTCAAGAAGATTTGCTTGGTTCCAATATCTGAAAAGTTTGTTTCCAGGTTAGCAGGTAGCAAAGAGGTGGCTGGTTGAATCCCTGGCTCTGACATTGCCCAGTATTGCCAAAGTGCCCTTAAGCAAGATTATCTAAACCCCATATACGTTTAACAGCCTGCTCCAAGGAGGGGAATCATTTATAATAATAATAATAATAATAATAATAATAATAATAATAATAATAACTTTAATTTAAGAGCGCCTTTCAAGGTACCCTGGTCACTTAACAATGATGAGGGACAGAGAGAGAAAAAAAACTAGACTTAATGAGAAAAATGTACATGAGCGGAGTGGAGGAGAGGAGGGTGAGCGAAGAAGTGGAGCGCGCGCACAGCCGCGTGCTTATAGAGCACTGGAAGGGCAACCTCGCCTACCTGTATTGTGTAAGAAGAGAAGGGGAATCAGGTTCTGAGTCTTCCGGCAAGCCAGCTCACCTGTCACTGTTGGTCTGCCTTTTGGATGGTGTTAGCTGGCATATTTAATGAACACCAAATCATTATGTACAAAGGTATTAATTCACTAATTCATTAACTAATGTTGACCCAGGTGTGACTCATTCCTTTGTCAGTATCTAGCTTTGTGAACTCCTTATAGTTCATTCATTAATTCACGTTGATTCACGCATTGGTAATTCAGTCATGTTTATTTGTTTATAATACCCTTATTATAAAGTGTTGCCGATAAAATTCCAGAGTCCTCCGTTCAAACCAGCAATCATTTTGATAAAATGATTGAACTTGTTGGGACGAAACGTCAATAAAATCTGCCTCTCCCTCACACACACACACACACACACACACACGAACATTAAAATAGTTTCTCGTTATCGAGCACGTAACAGAAATCGCCTACACATGATCTAAATCATCCCACCTGTAGTTTACCTCTCCAATCTGTGACCATGGGTTAAATGCAGCTGAACACAAATGCAAACGGGGAAACATCATAGACATATAACGAGACTATTCTCATGATATAATAGGTGTATACAAACACCATAGTTCCATATGAACGAAGTACTGAACACCTCAGCTACTGGCAATCCCTATAGGAACATTAAAGGGATATTCCGTTGCTTTTTCATTAGGGAAACTACTCACCCGCAAACAGATCATCATCTTCCTTATTAAAAGCAGCGATCATTCAACTACTGACGAAGGAAAAAGACGATGAAATCCCCTCATCTCATCTTTTCAGTGAGTGTTGCTCACATAAGGTCCGTTGTTCCTACTAAACTGACAGAAGCAGAAGTGAAATAGCTGCGTCCTGATTCATCCTATAAACAATTTACTTCTGCTTCTTGGCTAACCAGCGAACAGGCGAGTGAGTGAGTGTGTGTGTGTGTGTGTGTGTGTGTGTGTGTGTGTGTGTGTGTGTGTGTGTGTGTGTGTGTGTGTGTGTGTGTATCCTTACCTGTCACCTGCTGACTGGTAAGATTTTTTATATGCAAAAATGATAAATAAATGACTGAATGGATGTACTGTAGGTGTGTAAATACGGAGTTTATTTATTTATATATATATATATATAGTGTGTGTGTTTGTGTGTGTGTGTGTGTGTGTGTGTGTGTACCGTCATGCTTGGCTTTGAGGGCATTTTTTTACTCCGTTTTTGTCTGCCATGACGTCACAGCCTGCTGACGTCAGTGGAATTCCCCTTATCGCGTGTTTGACTGGTAGATACTTTGTGTCGATAATCAAAGTTAATAAAAAAATAAAAAAGAATAGAGAATATGAATATCTATAGTAGTATGTTTTTGCGTCTCTGTTCCCTGAAGAAATATAACTATAGGAATCCTATACACTTTAGAAAGGTCCTATACAGATATCGTGGGAAAGTCCCTGTATAGGAATAATACCATAAAGTATGGTAAAGCAACTATAAACTCACCTATTGAATACCACGGACACACTTGAAGTCCGTATAGGAATATTAAAGTGTTTTTAGGGTTTTACAGTAACTAACTCCGCCCTACTTGGAGATAAGCTGTGTTTTCGTTTAGTTTCGGTTTTGTCTTCGAGTTTCCACCAGTGATCTCTAGTACAGGTTTCCGCCTTCACTTACACGATTTTTTTTTATCATTCATCAACCTCGATCACCTCGATTTTGTAAGATAACGATATGTGTTGAACTTTGGACAGAGACATTTTTATGATTGCGGAAGACTGAGCTTGGTGAAACCAGGGTACTGGAATCGAAACTTTAAAGACGCAGACCGATCAACATCACGTAAGAAAACAACACAGAAAGATTATACTGTATTACTGATTATTTCGGGTTTACGGGTCCTAAATTAGGCTGAATACTGTTGTGACATGTAACTCTGTTTCTTTCACTCCGCATTTCTGTCTCTGCCTGCCCATGTTGCCAATACATACCTTATGTTTACATACAAGTTACAGAATATACAATAATAATATAAAATGCCCTAAAAATGACATTATACATGTAAATGATATTCGTTTACAATACATTTTTGGTCGCTATTCCATACTATGCGCTACTGACAACATATGTCTGTAAATAGATTACATTTCAGCTAAATCTTTTATGATCCTCGTGAGGAAATGGGTCGTCGCTGAGGTAGAGAAGAGGATGTAGATGAAGATAAGACAAACATTATTGAAATATTGAAGGTAATAAAAACAAAAAATGAACGAAAAATGAAATTGCAACAACCGAACGATTTGTAAACAAATGTAGTTAAAGATACAGCGTCCTTATTGACTGATGTAAGCCACTGCGATCAACTGAGCCACCTTGTGTCAAACCATGGTCTTTATATTAATATTTTGCGGCGCGACTACTCGTGTAATTACGGCACTGACTCCGCTGGATCAAAGATGGCAGGGCTACGCAGTCTCAGTCAAGGGTTTCAATCAGAGAGAAGTGATAATTGATCGCGTAAGATGTTTGTCTGGTGGAAAACCACTGTAAAACATTTTGCGTGACTGAAAACCTTTTTAAAGAACATGGGCAAGTGATTCTTGCTGGAATATATTTACCATTATTGCAGAATGTTACTGTGCCATTTCTCATCTTTACCCATAAAAATAAAAATACTATTTTCAATAGTTAGTTAGGAATTCCCATGGATTCCTTCACATGAGTACAGCATTGGATGACTCCATTGGAACTGGACTAATTATTTCAAATAACACACAAATGAAAACTTTTACAGAGAGACACATTTCTGAAATAAGCTTCTGGGTGATTTTAATTTGGTATTTCTGATGTGAACAGAAAAGGTGACAGTACAGTTACAATGAGTGCCAACATGTTGCTCTCGACCATGTCAGACATATTGCTCTGAAAATGAACAGACTACAGCCTGCTGGTGAGGTAATCAATAATCTAAGAAACCATGGAATTGTCCACCTGCATCTGGTCTGATTGTATCCAAAACAATGTTTTGAATGAATGTCACCTACATGTACACATATCCCTTTGTATTTTATGAAACATATCTCTAAATGACTTTTGAAGTATACAGGGTATGTATTTTTTGCAGTATGGGTGAGTCTCTGCCACTAGTCTGATAACAAAGGATGGACGGTGGGAGAAGTGATGGAGGTGGAGGAGGAGAACAGGAGGTGCAGGATGAGTTTGCATGTGCTGGGATGCTGCGAGGATCTCTGACCACCCTTCATAGCTCTGTGGAGAGGATATTCAAGGTGTCCTTTGGGATTGGGGTAGACGAGTTGCCCCAAGGTAACAATGGGCAGATATGGCTGAAACTAAGAGGATCGAGTGATAATGTGACAGCTGCCAAAGTAAGACTGTTTTATCATTTCATTGATATAATACACAATTAATTGCCATGAAATCACTGCAAGAATGTTGTGTCTGGCCCCGCCCACAACTAGTCAAAAAAAGAGATCAACCATTTTGAAAAAAGTGACACCTGCTCTTAGAAGATGATTGATAGCACAAAGTTAAAACAAATTAATTCCTTTTAAGTAATTTAAAAGTAACTTTTAAGTTAAGTTTTTTCCCCAACTTGATATTATTATTTTTATGATGATGACGAGGACAATGATGATGATGATGATTATTATTATTATTATTAGTAGTAGTAGTAGTAGTAGTAGTAGTAGTAGTATGATCATCATTAAAATATGGAACCTTTACTCATTGCTATCTTTCTCTCTGTCAGTTGTTTGTGAAAGGAGTGGTGAACCAGGAGCAGCAGCAGGAGGTTACCTACCCGGCGGTCCTTCACTGTGTCTTCTGTGGAGCTAGGGGGCTGTTCATGGACTGCCTGATCAAAAACACCTCGGCACATATAGTGGTTAGTGTGGAAGGGGGTGGAGGGGGGGGGCATGTGAATACCAAAAAAATAGCTTAATTTATAGCTTTTAATCTGAATGTACTTTAAAAAAGAAGAAAGCACACAAAGGAGAAATAAACACTGGAATGTAAAAGTTAAAATTTAGTTTTAAAATGTTACACTATTTAGCTGTCTGCTAAACCGAGTGTACAACATAATAGGATCAGCTTCTTAATATTGATTTGTACTATGTAGCCACTGATAATGTAATAACTGCCGGGTAATGTAAGAACTTAAAGTAAAGAAAATGATGCTCCAAATGGGTTGGAAATGTAATAAAACCTGTTATATGTAATAAACCGATGCATAATGTAATAACATTATTACATTAACACTAGAAAGGCCAGTGGATGGGCCAGTGGAAGACCAACAAGCACTCAATTGAAGGGGGTTAACGTAACTCCTATTTTCTCAGGGGATTTTGAAAATCTAACAACACTGGTTCATACCGCAAGTGGGTCAAGGAAAAGTCATGGAGGGTTTTTGAAAGGTGTGATATTTCAATTCTAAAATTCAAAACAGTGAATGAATTGACTGCAGCTTGACCTTTCTAGTGTTAACCAGCAATTATTACTTCAGAATATTTTGAACTGATGATGTAATAATAATATTAACTAATAATGTGATATCTTGAGTTACAGTATTTCTCCATTGGTTTGGCTCATTTCTTGAAACAGAAATTACATTCTGAAAATAACATGGACAAACCTCTAAACCACTTTGCAATTGTTCACAACAGAATAGCATTTCTCATTCATTTCATCAAATTGCAAATGTCTTAGTACATGTCTCAATGTCTCAGTACATCTTTGCAAATGATTAAGTACAGGTAGCCTACAGTTAGCACAATTTCCAAGTGAATACATCTTGTTGATCTAAACTGATCAGTTGATTCTCAGTCTAATGGTTGTTCTCTCCAAAACATGTCAGCATCATTTCATTATATAAGTCATCGCATGCACAATAGTCTGTTCAATTGTCAAAATTAGTCAAGAACATAATACCATGAATACCATTTATGAATCTCTTGGAACATTTGATACATTGATTACAGTAATTGACAGTCAGGTGAAACTAACTTGAGGAGTTTCACACATCATCAGGGCCTGGTTCACTACTCATCCAAGGATGGTCATGGTGTTCCTACCACCGTACTCTCCTTTCCTCAATCCTATTGAGGAGTTTTTCTCCGCTTGGAGGTGGAGAGTGTATGAGCATCAGGCTCAAAATCAGAGGTCCCTGCTCCATGCAATGGACGCTGCGTGTGAAGATCAGGAGATCAGTGTAGGGGATGGTTGCGACATGCACGCCGTTTCTTCCCTCGTTGCATCACAAGGGAGAATATCCGCTGTGATGTGGATGAGAATCTGTGGCCAGACAGACAGCAGCGTGTGGACGGCCAGGAGGGTGAGGATGAGGACAGTGACCAGTGAAGAAGTATTACTTGTGAAACTCCAGCTTTATTTACAGCACTGTAGGCTACATATAATTTTCCTTGTTTTTTGTTTATGGGTTTATATTACAGTATATTATGCTGTATACATTTTCTTTTTACTCTGAAGTTACTTGATGTGTGTGAATAGAAATGGTTACAATTTCCTTGGCAGTATGAGTGCAATGTGTGATGTCAAACCTTGGAGGCTACTCTTACCGTAAAATACTTTTTTTCAGTTTTATACACAATTGTATTCTGTTAGCTAGACAAACAAAACTAGTACAGTAACCATTGTCAATGAAGGACTGGGCTAAGACTGAGAGGTGGACATGAGGGATATTTCAATGGTCCTCTGCCATAGTGACAAAACATCTAAACATTTTGACTTGCAGTGCTTACACAATGCCAAAGGGATGATGCATTTTGGGGGCACTGACTATTTATATGAGAAAGGAATTTAGTTTTGACACATGAGTGAACTGTTTTGGGAGAGATATGAGCTTTTGCAGGTGAACCATGGTGTTGTGCTGAACCATCCAGGTTACTTTGGCAAAAGCACCAAGAGTGTTGAGAACGTCCGGTCTGTTTCAAGAAATGAGCCAAAGCAATTGAGAAGGATCTTTTGCATTTTGGTGGCACTGACTATTTATATGGGAAAGGAATTTAGTTTTGAAGCATGAGTGAACCGTTTTGGGAGAGATATGAGCTTTTGCAAGTGAGCTATGGTGGTGTGCTGAACTGTAAGACTGTTTTGCAAAATGATCTTAGAGTTTTGAGAATGTAATTTCTGTTTCAAGAAATGAGCCAAACCAATGGAGAAATACTGTAATACGTCCTTTACATTATATTATAATATTACATTATTAGTCAATATTGTGATTGCATCATCTGTTAAAAATATGTCTGAAGTAATGATAATACGTTTTTTTTATTTTATTACTTTTAACAAAGTTATTACATTATCTGGAAGTTACATTATCAGTTGCTACACCCTCTAGGGTACAATCCATATCTCAGTTTAAAAATCCTTCTTTAACTTGTCTAAATATCTCTTCATCTACACCATGAAGGGGATATCAGTAAGGGATCCCAGCTCTCAGCTTGAATCGCCTGATCAATCTATTTAATGGAAGAGCAGAGCTTCCTAATATTGTGCAAACTCAGTGTTACATAGCTTACATGGACTGTTATTCTTGATGTTCAGGCTGTAACTTAGGTGCCCCCTACTGGACATAAATAATTAGGCTGCAGCCACCTAAATTATTACATGACATTACAATCATTTATCCAAAGCAAATTACATACGTAGGCTAGTTGACGCTATGTGGGGATCGAACCCACGACCCTGAGACTGAACTTTTCATGCTCTACCAACTGAGCTGTCCAGGACCCATTAGTCAGTTCTAGACCTTTCTTAGATAGTGTGCTGCTTTCTCTGGTTTACCTGACTCTACTTTTTCCAAGTGTTTGTTTGTGCATGCAGCTAAGAAACCACTAACTAACATAACTACACGTAACTAACATCTACATTTTCACCAACAATGAGGTGTGAATTGGGCTGTGATTAATGCAAGGATTAATTTCCTTAAGTTTCCTTAACAGTGGACATCGTCTCCTAGTGTTCCACCCGGATATACTGTAGCGGTTGCCAGTCAGCGGGAGGGCGGGATTTTGTGAAGGAGGAATTGAATTTAAAACACTATTTTCACTTCTTACATTTTTAATTTGTTGCATTAAAATGAATAACCTGGTTTCCCATTCACTAAACCAGGTTGGCTCTCCAGGATTCCTGCTTATATCAGGTCTGATGGAGCCCGTGGTGCGAGCCTACTCCCTCATCACAGACCTGGTGGAGCGGTATGAGGGCACCCAGAGCCGGCGCATTGACACCGTGGACAGTGGCTCAGGCGAGCACCTGGATTCAAGACGGGCCTTTAAATCTCTGGTGGAGAACTGGGAGGACAAGCACATCCTGGACCTTCTGGTGCTGCCAGGGTCAGTGAAGGAAATCCTGCTGGATTTGGTAAGAGAATCTGGGATTGGTTCGAGCCCTGGAGACTCTACTACAGGGGCAGCCATGGGATCGGGGGACACATGGGACACTACATACGCACTTGTTCAGCCTTTCAACAATACTGAGCAGTGGGGTGATGGGATAACCGAACGCTTGGGACCAGACACGGCAGCTAAGGACTCCCTCTTCCATTCTTCCTCCACCTCTGTGAGCACCCGAAGGAGGGATGAGAGCGCTGAGGAAAGACAGGTGCATTCCCCACTGGAGGTGGGAGAGATGGGGCAGCCGGAGGAGGTGGAAATGTTAGAGATCAAAGATGAAGAGGAGGATGTGGAGGATGAGGAGGAAGAAGGGGAGTTGCTGTTGTCTGTGGGAAGCAAGAAGGAGTTTGGGCTCCTGTTGAAGTTCTTCACAGCCATGGGGTATACAGAGAATGTGGTGAGGCGAGTCCTGTCCCAAACAGGACCCAAAGAGGCCTCGCAGATACTGGACCTGGTTCAGCAGGAACAGGACCGCAATGACCGGGATCAGAAATCCCAGGACCGGAAAGGTGTTGATCGAAGTGACACTCAGAGCCAGAGGAACCGCCCCTGTGAGACAGAGCACAGAGAGGGGAAAGAAATGATAGGGGCAGGTAGAGGAGTGAAGGTGGTTAGTAGTACCGGAAGGATGGGAGAGAAAGCGAGAAACACAATCGAGGGAGTTCAAGAGGGAGAGTGGGATGAAGAAGCAGGGAACTTTGGAGCAGGGGGAAGAGGGAGCAAGAGGGGGCAAGGTGCTAAAGAGATGGAGGGAGGAGGAAACGAGGAAGACTTTGTCCTGGGTGTGTTGAAGAGAGCTGCAGCCAGTTGTGGGTACACAGAGAAGAAGGTAGCTGAGGTTTATAGCATGCTGCCTGATCTCTCCACTCACCAGCTGCTCCTGGAATTGCAGAGAGAGAGTGCCGGAGAGATAGAAACCCTCAGAGAGGGTCCGAGAGAGGTGGACGATGTGGTCCTGGAGAGGAACGCAAGAAAAGCTGGAGCAGGAGAGCAGGAAATGAGGAGGGAAAATGAGGTGCCAGCTCGGCCCCTCCTACCTGAAGAAAATAGGCTAGAAAGAAAAAGTCTGAAAGAAAAGAGAGAAACGGACAATACAGGAAGGGTGGGAGTGCCAAAGCTAACCGCACCTGCTGCAGAACCAGATATTTTTCTATGGAATGTGAAGTCCCAGCTGTCCACAAATCGGTTCACCAGTTCAAACCAACACCAGCTCTCCGAGTCACATTCCCCTCACCAAACCATCCTGCCTGAAGTCAGAGGGCCCCCCCTGCCTACTTACCCCCCCACCCTAGATCCCTTGTTTACCAAACCCCAATCCCCTAAACAAAGCACCCAAACCAATCCATCCCCTCAGTTCCCCCACACTCCAAAACAAACCCTTCCACCACACAGCTATGACCCAAACCCCCAGTCTGCCCAGCCCCCCAAACAACTGCCCCAAGTTACACAACCCACCTACATCACTGCTCTTCCATCCACCTTGAGCCCCCATCCTACTCGACCCTCTATCCTGACCGGGAGTGACTTGTCCCCCACCAGGGTGAGGGAAAGACAAGGTTTTCCATCCGCTTCATCAGGGGTGGTGGTGACAGGGGAGCAGCGTTTCTTGGAGGGCCTGCAGATGCCCTTTGGCCTCCAGCTAATCGACAAGCCTGGAGACCCGGGCCTGAAGGCAATCATCATTGATGGGAGCAACGTCGCAATGAGGTGGGAACCACGGGAAAGAGTGTTGCAAGAAATGTTAATATTACATTGAATTTATTCAATATCAACTATATTTTATATCATTATCATATTATGTGGTGGAATTTTTTATGTTCTGCTTTGCCCATTTGCTCTTTGAGGAACGTACATAGTCAAATATAACATGCCATATGATGGACACTTTTCCAAAATACTATATACTGGTATATTTCATAGTCACGGGTTGGGCCATTTCTTCTCCTGTCGAGGGATCGCCCTGGCTGTGCAGCACTTCTGGAACCGAGGCCACCGTCACATCAGCACCTTTCTGCCACAGTGGAGACAGAAGAGAGACCCTAAGATCAAAGGTAACGCTTGTACACGTGTTGCACACAGTCACTGTTGTGTCTCATTCGAGCGTGACGCATGTAGGTTGCATGCCTCTGGACAGGATTTGGTACTCACAAGATCCATATCGGAATTGAAAAAATGAAACTCCATGAAGATTTTTGCTGTTCACACTGATTAGAAAACATCAAATCTGTGTTGGGGAGGGGGAAAATTTAGCTACGCTCAGCTGCAGTGTGAACGTGACCTTAGTGTTAGTGTGCATATATGAATGTGAGTGCAGGTTTTTTCATTTCTGCACCTAAACCAGATGTTGATTCGTACCCTCAGAGCAGCACTATCTGACTGAGCTGCAGAAGCTAGGCCTGCTGTCCTACACCCCCTCCAGGGAAGTCCAGGGCAAGAGGATCAACTCCTACGATGACAGGTTAACGGGCTGACTGATTCATTCATAGTACTGCTAATAGAAACATCTTAGAAACAGCCAGTGCACTGTTACTGTCTCATTATAACAGAGGTTAACTAGAGGTTAGAGAAGCAGCATGTGTCTGTTCAGCAAACATGATAAATAAAGGATAAAACACAATGAGATGAAATGTTTACACTTGATTCCCTATTTCCTTCATCTCTCTTACGTTTCATCCCACAGATTCATGCTGCAGCATGCACAGAAGACAGATGGAGTGATCGTAACAAACGACAACCTGAGAGACCTCTTGGATGAGTCTCTTGTATGGAAGGATATCATCAAAAAGAGGTAGAGAAAGGGAAGACTAACAAAACCGATACAAGACATTAAGAATGAAAGGATGAAATGGGGAGGCCTGGGAAATCCCACATATGAAGGAATCAATTCATAATACCAATTGATAATAGTAGAAAATAAGCATACCGGCAACATTGAAATATCAAATATTTTACATCCACTGAAGTGAAAAATGGTTAAGATTTTGATATATGATGCAAATAAAAATGGTACAGTGAAATAATTGTGTTGCTCACATCATAGGCTCATAATTAAGATTAATAATCATAATCACAATATCTAGCAAAAGTATTATTTTAGCCATAATAAATTAATGACAGAATGAGAGCAGAATGAGCTTCTTGGATTTCCTGTTGATGAAGTTTCTGTAGGAGGCGCTCTTTTCTCTGTCTGTTCAGCCACGGTGGCTATCGCTGCTCATGCTAACTAACTGCTGCTGGGAAAAACACATCACTAGGTAGTAGGAAGTAGTAGGAAGACCTACCTGACACAGGGTGTTGAGAACAGCAAATATAAAAACTTTCATGAACTGGCTAGAGGTTGGATCACTGTTGTGTTGTATCAATCAGCGATAGGGAGCAGCAAAACATTTATTGATATACAAATGATGAAAATTATTACTTTAATCCCCAACTCCTCAGCTGCAGCTGCTCAGTGTAGACAAACAGTAGAAGACTTTGTAGTCTTTGTACTGAGTGAATGTGTGTAACTAAATGAATGTGAGGCAGGGCGTCACTGAAAAAAGCATCTGTGCTCAGGAAACACATTCATCAATTGCATGTCAAAAGGATTTGAGAATTTGAGCTGCAGCATAAGAAAAATCTTTTTACAATGTATTCCTATGGGGCCAAAATATTGCAAATAAAATTCAATTGCAGAAAATAAAAAAAATTGATAGCTTAAATGGTGTGAAAGTAGTTGAGGTCTGAGGTTTTGGGCAGAAGAAGAAGAATAAAGTACAAGAACATAAGTGTTGCTTGCTGAAGGAAGCACACTAATGAGAGGATGAAATGTGGAAGGACTTCGGTCAACCAAGTCTAAATTCACTCAGTTTTCTATCTAAAAAGGCCTTAAAGGGATATAACACTAATTACAGTAGCATGCTATGCTGTTGCTTCCACAGACTTCTTCAGTACACCTTTGTCGGGGACCACTTCATGGTGCCGGATGACCCTCTAGGGAGAGGAGGGCCACACTTGGATGACTTCCTCCGCTCAGCACACAGGTATTATTAACATCACACACACACACACACACACACACACACACACACACACACACACACACACACACACACACACACACACACACACGCACACAGTATATATTACTTTTTTAATTTAATATGGATGCCAACCACCTGCACTTCAAGATAGCTTTTGCAAAAGTAATTAAGAATTTATTTTCAATTAATCTAGCCACTTAAATAAAGATTAAAATAAAAATAAATCTAAAACAGATTACATCTTCATTACACTAGACCATAATGCACAAAAGAAAATAACTGCTTTCTGCTTCCTTTCTTTTTTAAATCTCTTTTAAAATATATCTCTCTGAATTAACCTTATTTATTTAAGATCTCCAGTCCCAGGAAACCACTCTTTTGCCGGTGTAGCCTCCCCCTTCACTTCCAGCAAACCTCCACGCTCCCAGACAGAGGTCCTGCACTACCGTGACAGAACACCGGGGGGCGGTCTTGAGCCTCCAGAGGTTGGAGGGAGCCGGGGGAAGGGGAGAGGGCAGGGCAGGGCTGGACATGCTGGGATGAGCCACCAGCAGAGGCAGCAGGGTGTCGGTGGTCCCGGGCTCGGTGCCGAGAGGAGCCCAGAGGAAACAGCCAGGCTGAGAGGGCACCTCTGTCAGGTGTTTCCGGGTCAGGACAGCATGGTGACGCTGGTGCTGCAGAGCCATCCCACAGAGACAGACATCAACTCGCTGTCCCACCTCATCTTGGAGCAGCAGAGGGACTAGAAATATCTTTTTTTTTGGTGTGTGGATCCAGTGGAACATGACACTCAAAGACAGAATTCAAAAAACAAATGATCAGTGATGATTATTTCATCACCTGATTTAAGTTTAAAGCATAATAAAATGGTGCATATTCCCATATTCCTCATTAATATAAAGATCTGAAAATAGAACAATCTGGATATGTAGGAAGCCTGAACATTTTTTTTTAGTCAGGTCCATATTTCTTCTTTGACTGGACTAAAAATCCCTGACAGAGACCCAACCGAGAGAGGAAAGTAGAGTCCAAAGCCTTTGTCCACACCATGTCCACATCCTCAACACCCCTGAGCTACACTTACTGTCACTTGTATACACAGTGTTCCTACATAGGTCTGCAAAGTATGGAAAATTATACTGACAATTTTCAGATCCTTAAAAGTATTTGAAAAACACAGAAAACATGAAAATATTTGGGGAAAGTCTGGAAATTTGAGACTGTGTATGCCAGTATCAGTATGTTAGCCTCCAGTCCAAACGCTGCGTGATAGATCTGGAACAAACCATGTAGACATGTACATACTACAGAATAGCACCCCAGGGGCTATTAGGGATTTTTGCTCAAGGACACTCAAGCAGGGTGGATGCTTGCCCGGAAGGGGGCTTGAACCCGGTTCCTGGCTCGCAAACCAGCCCTTTTTGACACTGCAGTTAGCCTGGGCTCAAATTCTTCAATTCTGTTGGTAACCCAGCAAAGTCAGGGCTAGACCACTTTAGTTTATTTATAAAGCACATTTAAATGCAACAGGAGTTGACCAAGTTATATATAGAGTCAATGTATACATAAAACCACACTAAACAAAGAACAGCAGCAAAGTACACCCAGATAACACACACAAATCAAAAGCTACAGGGTAAAAGTGTGTTTTGAGCAGGGAAAAGGTCAGCAGAGGGGACAGGTCTGATGGAGGAGGGAAGGCTGTGCCACAGTCTAGGGGCTGCGACAGCAAAAGCATGGTCACCCTTGAGCTTTGACTTTGAGCGAGGAACGGCCAGGAGTCCTATGATATTAGACCTGAGAGGTTGTAGAGGTCTGATATATAAGTGAAGGCCATTCCATTCAGGCCTTCTGGAGAGAGACCAAAATGGGTTGATAGGGTTCCCTTCCCTGGAACCTGTCAGAAGCCTAGGGTCCAGAAGTATCCTGGATCAGTTGCAGGCAGGACAAGGATGACTCACTAATACCACTATACAGGGAATTGCAATATAACAGGGAGGAGATGAAGGCATGCATAACTTTATCCAGATCTTTGAACGAGAGAAAAGACTTGATTTTGGATTTTAGACCGTGCCTCCGTGGCCAAATAATTAGCCCAGTGATTAAAGAGCAACAGCGTGGTGTAATTGTTTGTCTTGACCAACCAACAGGTCACAGGTTTGTTCCCCCACAACAACCATCAACAGTCATGTGATCTTTAGTGACCTTTAGCAGGACACTGAACCCCTACGTGCTCATTCATATTGACTCACTCTGTTTCAGAGTGACAGCTAAATGCTTAAAAGTCCAAGCGTCTAGAAATGTTGTAAGTGCTGGTGCTGCCATGTAAATTATAAGTTGCCCTTGTTGATGAATGTATTAATTTGTACATTAGATTATTGCAGAGACTCTTTGTTCTCATCTTCAGACAGCATGAAACGTGGCCTCACAAAAAGCTTCAGTAATATCAAGCAGATTGTAAATGGTGTCAGTGTCACAATTTTAAATGGTGTGATATCTTATTTTGAAATTTAAAGTCCTCAAATAAGGGTAATGAAAATTAGATTTGTATGTCATTGAATACTTGTGGAGAAACTAGCAAGACAGAGTGGATGAGGCAATGTGCTGTGTTAGGTAAGTAAGGTAACTGCATCAGTTTTCCTTTGGGCTTCAGATTCCTCCTTCTTTCAACAGCAATACCAATGTTTATTTTTGTATGTGACCTTGCTTCATCGGAGGCAGTTTGGAGGCAAACCAGACTTGGTTGCTCCTCCATGATATTTTGCACTATGCGCCCATCATGGGGGGAGGCAGAGCTGGTTGAGCCTGAACAGCTATAAGGGGTGGGAGGGGCTCTACCTTTAGGGGAGGAGCTATTTGAAACATTGAGCTGAATACAGGGGACCAGAACAAACCAAATGGGGGATGAAGGTCATCCCTTCACCATCTTTTCACCTACTGAGAAGGATTACCTTTAAACAAGTGGTTTTGGATAGATTATTTTTAAATAAGAAAAACATTGGTTTCTTTTTAAACTGCTTTTCTTTTTCTTTGATAGAGCTTGTGTATTTTCACGTTTCTAATGAAAATGAGATTGCATTTTATTTAAGAATTGTTTTTATTTTATTTCAAGAGCATAACGTAACTCAATAAAAGACTAAAAGGAACTTTTTACTCAACGATTTAATTCCATTCCAATTTATGTATACATGTATTCAATATGAAATGGTCTCTAAATTAAGCAACACAAAATGTAGGTTTACATTTAGATAGCATGATATTTTTTAACTGTATTAAATTTAAGATTATATAATAATTCTTGAAAATGTAATTTCACACAAAAACACAAAACACAAAAAATACGTGAATAAACATGCATCACTTTGTGAAATGTAAGAAAATGTTGGTGGCTTTCAGTACAAATGAACACATTACAAGCTTTAAGTTGCTACAAAGGTAGACAACCTGAATGAAGCATGGATACAGCTTTACACTTTTTTGCACTTTCAGTGTATACAAGGAATTGTACATATCGAGGGTGTAGAGAGAAAGTGAGATTTTCCTAATTTTACAAGCGAGTTAATGTATTTAAAAACTCACTTGAGAGGCATAAGTAACATGTATCAATCGAGTGATAACATTTTATTGTTTGTAATTTCATTGTAACCATCCAAACATTTTCATGATAATTCATTAATCCTAAATTCAGCTACAATAAATGTATTCTAGAATGTATAAGTTGGATCAAAGATAAAAATAAGATAATAAATCTTTCTATGACTACTGTAGCTATAGCACAATATATCGGCACCCATAATGAATCATCATGCACTCGTAATGTGTTATCACCATGCTTTCTAGCACACACTGATTACAGCCAGTCAATAGGGGAAAAGGTGTGTAAATTATGACCGCCACTGCATGAGCAAACAACCACTAATATGAGCAGAAATCAATTATATTAAATGATATTTTTCGAAGATAATTCATTTAGGTCATTTTTCTTTGAAAGCCTTATCCTCATATGACTATGACTATATAACTACATGACCTAAGTGTGATATTTTTGTCAGGATACAAAGTTGGGAAAACTATTCTGCAAATGAAAAAGGAGGGTAAACTCCATTACATCCCTGACTATAACTGCAGTCATCACACATATATAGATGTGATTTATTATTAATTTGACATCTTACAAAAGAACCCTGTCCTTCACAGACAGACCCATCTCAACTATAAAAATATAAGTAAATGTAAATGTTTGTTGCATCAAAATCCAAAACAACAAAGTATTCATTAAGAAATAGTTATCAAACCAAACAGGCAAACCATTAAGATTGCAAGCACATTATAGCAACAAGTTTATACACTAAAAAATCAGTCAACAGCATTGAATTTCTAAGAATGTAAAGCAAGACAAACAGGTTTCCTCTTTACAGCTAGGGATGTATGGGAGTCTTCTTCTTTTATCCTTCTTTGTGGAAGACCTTTCCATCAGGCCCCTTTGTCCATTCAAGTTTGACATTCATATTCACCCCCTCCTCTTTCAGCATCATCTCCATCTGAACATCAAAAGTAATCATCAGCTTTATGTTCAAACACACATTCACCCCAGGGAGCTAGATCAGACAAATTCTCCTCTAGTGTATTTCGGCCTTTAATCAGATTAGGAAAGAGTGCTGATATAGTTTACTGTTATAAGTACCTCAGGTAGATTTTATGAAGCCTAAGAAAAGACTCAGTTAGATCACCAAAATATAAGTCAACTAGATAGATTATGGTTAAGGTTGTCAATTATATAAGAACAAATCAAAGACAACTAAAAAATAGCTGTACAGAAATGTCTGGTAGCCCTTTGTGTCCGTATGTGACCATGTGCCAGTGTCTGTCTGCCCATTTGCCTGATGCAAACTAGAAGATCACCAACCGGGAAAGGTCACCTTGTGGTGGCATGACTGGAAATTAGAACCAGGCATACCATGTAAACATATAAACGAGGCTGTCGATGTGTTTACATGGTATGTATGGTCTACATCCCAAGCATACTTTAAAGCAGGGCACCTTGTTGAATCCATGTCACCAAGAATTCAGGCTGTCTTGGAGGCAAAAGGGACACCTCAGGTCCCTATCCTAGATAGGTGTACCTAATAAAGTGGCAAAGAATAGTTATAGATCCTATTTACTGGTGGATGACAAAAACAAGTGGAAATTAACCTGTTTCAACATGGCCTCAATCATAGCAGGGTTATTCAGGTCGACAGCGGACTCCATTGATCTCACCTTTATTCTGAAAAACTGCTTCTTCTGTGGAGCTTAACACAAAAATGATGAATAGATAGATAGATAGATAGATAGATAGATAGATAGATAGATAGATAGATAGATAGATAGATAGATAGATAGATAGATAGATAGATAGATAGATAGATAGATAGATAGATAGATAGATAATGCCACATTGTGAATATTACTTGGCTGTTTTATCAAAGGGTAAATAACTTACATCCGTAGCAAATGAAATCATGCTTCTTCAAACAATGCTGATCCTCCCACTTTCCATTGTAAGTAGCGTTAATCACACTGGCAGCACAGTTCTCTGGGTGAAGCTCATTTCCTGGTTGTCCATGTCTCCAGTAGGTGAATGAGGAGTTGCTCCCTCCTGACCACCACCTCCAGGAGTCTCTGAACAGACCGATCCAGACCCACTTCTTTGGTATCACCTTCTGGATCTCCTGGTTCTCAGCCTGGTTCCTCACACTGGCCAGGTCTGTGTGGTGCTGTCTGCAGTAGCGCTGAGCATCGGTCCAGGTCCTTGGTTCAGGTACATAGATATATCTACCAGAGGTGGTGGCTGTCGTCCCTGGAATATTCCAAATATTTCAAAGTTTAGTTTGGTTTATTTGCACATGAAAATGAGAAAGATAACACTAGACAAAATGGAGAATGTATTGCAAATTGTACAGTTGAGATGAATAAACAGTTGGATAATGGAAGATAAGTGACAACACAACTCAACAAGGTGGAAAATGACATAACAATAATAACATACATAAATACATTTATTGATACATCAAAATGAAAAAATCAAAATAAATATAAAGCAAGATTAAAATCTTTTGTTATTTGGAATAGCAAACTTAAACATGAATTCATCAAGAGTACTCACCATGAATGTTTGTGTTGTTATTGTAGCAGACAAAGTAAAGATTTCCATTGCAGCGATAATCAAACCAGAACCCTTTGTATACAAAAACACAGAACTGTTTCCCTCTATTGTTATTAGGTTGGTTGGTTCCCCAGTTCCTAAACACTTCTCCCTCTCCATCCAAACTCGTATCTGACAGAGACCACCTCCAGCTGTCAGGTTTGTCATACAGACCTATCCAGACTACTCCCTCATGACTGCCTACAGAGTGGATCATCCTCTTCATGTCCTCCATGTTGTATATGATGGCCAGGTCAGTGTACTTCTCTCTGCAGTAGCTTTGGGCTTCATTCCAAGTCTTTGGCTCTTTAACTAAGTGGTACTGATGAAGGAGGCCTGAACAGACCCCTGTGAACAAAATGACAATACAAACAAAATAACATATAACATGGCTGATGTTCAATGCTGAATATTTAAAAGAAAATCATTACATCCTGTAAAATGCTATCATTTAGTCAGAGCACAAGATAAAATAATGAAATTGTGTACTTTACTTTCACAACAGGGTCATTAGGGTCACAACAGGGTCACCACTTGATTGTGGTGCCATTTAAGTGTTTGAGACAAATATGTTAGGCTTTGTCTTAAATGGAAACACATTCAAATTACAGATTACACATAGGCTATGTTTACACTTTATTTCAAATTCTAGGTGATGCATGATCTCTTTACTCCATTTTGACTGCACACACTCCATCCCATCCATTTCTATGTGAAGCATGAACCAGATTTAACATACATTTTGTCAGAGAGAGAGCTTTGGAAGTTTGACTTTAGACAGACATTAAGCAGCTCATGTAACCTCATTAGACACATTCACACACTGAGACTGACCTGAGAATAGCAAGATGAAAAACATGGTTCTTCAAATGACTGTAGAAAAGAGAAAATACACAGAAAGAAGTGTGTAACTTCATATTTGTCTCCTTGAACATGATGTGATAAGTAAACATGTCGTTCCCCACGATGGAGTTTCCCTCTGGGTCAATCAGTAATAAATGTGTCACCTTGTTTTTGGTTTAATTGTAACAATCCCCTTTGGAATGAACAGTGTAATTTTAAATATGCTGAAACGCAGTTGTGAGATGAATCATTTCTCCAAGTTTCATTGAAATCTGATCAGCAGCGTCTGATATATCGTGCATGATTGATGGACATATGGACAAACAAATGAATAAACAAACAAATGAACAGAACAGACAGACATCATATAGACTTCATCCATATTGATTTCATTAAGGGGGACAATAATTATTGGCAGAATTAGCTGACATCGGCCACCAAATCTTTGTGTCTCTTTTTTTGCTAAATGTGCTGTCCAGACTGCTGTTTGTTCAATTCAACATTTACCTTATCCTTAGTTTATGTTTTGTAGACTTTTTGAACAGACAGACAAACTTTGAAGGCAAGTATATATATATATAAACATTTAAGTATATATATAATTATATTCTCATAGTTGGTTTAGCAAATCAGAAACATAATAAGAATCTACCTACATCAGCTGCAAAATGAAAACCCTACTTACAGTAACTGAAATGGTGACACTTGATAGTTCAATCTTCAACACATATTTCCTTCTGCTCTTTGTCCCACGTTCTCCAAGTATTTTATACTCAAATGCATAGGCAAAAAGGATGTAATGTGTGGAAATGTAACCCAAGACTTCTCACTTCCTCCTTGACTTCCAAATGCATTCAAATGGGCCTGGAAGGTCACCAACAAGCATCTACTGTCAACCTCTCTCTTCTCTTTTTTTTTTAACATACTGTTGACTAGGAGAGGCACTGCTGTTCTATATTTTACCACAAAATGTTTCATTTTACAAAGTTGTTTTTTTTAACATACTGTTGACTAGGAGAGGCACTGCTGTTCTATATTTTACCACAAAATGTTTCATTTTACAAAGTTTTGCAGGATATAATTGTGTTGTACTTTTTGTCCTGCAACATAAACCCTTCCTCATTGGATTTTTGTTTTTTAAAGTACTTTTGCCATAGTTGATTAAAATTGTGATTGAATGTGGACACATCATGCACCTTATTCATCATTTGTCTTTCTTATTATGAGGAGAGCTTTGTGCAATTTATTTTGTGTCACCTGTCCACCTGTGTAAAATTCACAGCACCTCTGATGGAGGTGCTGTGAATTAAAGTGTGAGAAGGATGTATTTCATCCAATAAACAAACAAGTAAACAAATGATAGTTGGATGTCTGGTAGAACATTGCGCCCGTGTCCGTCTGCCCATTTGCCTGATGCAAACTAGAAGGAAAGTTCTGCGCTTCCCCAACCAGGAAAGGTCACCTTGTGGTGGCGTGACTGGAAATTAAAACCAGGCATACCATGTAAACATATAAACAAGGATGTCAATGTGTTTATATGGTATGTCTGGTGTACATACATGATCACTCAAGGGTCAAAGGAATTTTGGTTTCATCCTTTGTCAGAGCGCTAACTAACTTTCTAAATAAATACTACTACTAAAGAAATAATAATAAATTAATAAAATGAGGAAGTGCAGGCAAATGTAAAGTATTGAAGGGCGGAGAAAGAAATGCAGGTGAGAATAGTAAGCACTATAAGAGGAGGGTGAGGGTGAGCAGGCCATCACTTCATCAGCAAGATAGAGAAAAAATAGAGGAGAAAGAGGAGAATTATTGATCAATGTGAAATATTGGCAGTCTAATTTATTGTCAAAATCCCTTTAAAAGCATCCATTAAAGTCCAAAACAACTGGGTGAAAGGCTCCATTTCTTTTAAAGATGAAAGGGTTTTTGTGGTTGTGGCCAAAGCAAATCACAAAATGTGCATCTAGAAATGCAGAGGGAGTAAAAATACAGTATATTTGTTTGGGGACAGTTCACCCTTCTCCTAATACCTAATCTCCCAGATATCTGAGTATGTAAGAGGTTGATGTCTGGTGCTGTCTGGTATAGACGTCTGTTTCAGTGGATGATCCAGGACGCGTGCATGGCTGAGGACTTTTAGTATGTTCAAGATGAGAACCTCTGTATCAGGACGTATTGAGAGATGACAAGTCATAGTCATATAATTCATTAAAATGGTGAGGATGGACTGGACAGGTGACTGGGGCGTCTCCCAGAAAGGCGGCAGTGAATTTGAGGGAGGGGAGAAGATGACAGGGACGTTTGTGTTGGCATGAGAAGAGTGAGTAAAGCAAAAGGGGAAGATCCGATCTGATCAGGATCTGAATCAGCAGGGAAGTTTTGATCGGTGAAAAGTTTGCACCGGCAAAACGGTTGTTCCTGCAGTGTGCATGGTGTGGTAACTTCAGAGGAAAGGGAGTCAAAAAGTTTCCCAAAGATCTTGCCACCTGATGTTTAAGAAGAGGCTGAACAAAGTGGAAATCCCTTGTCCCTTGTTCTCTTGTCAGCAAGCAACTTAGGGTACAGCAATAACAAAGTATAGACCATGCAGTAATAATCAGGACACTATGATTATCCTCCAACACACAGTTGGATACATTTTCACTCATCAGACTCATCCTGTTGCCGACATAGCACCACAATGTAACATTTGTTAGTTTAATAGGCAGTTGGCATTGCAACTCAGCAAGTGCTGTTCTTCCTGAGCTCCTGCAGAGGTAGCACTTCACCATAGCAGCATTTATTGTGCTGCAAATGTCAGAAGAGCATGAGCATCATGTTTAATTACAACTCTCATTGGGAAGTCTTGTCAAATTTTAATTGTTTCTTATAAAATGGAATTGAGCAATGTGATTACCTGTAATTTATCACTGCACATTTTGGTATTTGTGTGACTTTTTAAGACATTTGCCTACAAATGTTTTTGATGATGCCACCATCGATGGGTTTACAATATTGACTGATACATTTGCACTATTTTTTTTATTTCCAAAATAGATGCATAGTGCTTCAGAATGAAACCCTTCATGTGTAAAAGACGTTATGGAGTTGTTCTCTGGCCAATATTGCCTTTGACCACAATTTCATACTTACACTACACATGTACACTATATTGTCTTTTCTACACAGAATCAAAAAAGGCTCCTTTCGATGTTGTTGCCCCCTTCACACACACAAAAATGAGTACTGCAAGAAAAATCTAATTCTGCTTCAAAAGTGTAACAATAAACAGTCTTTGTCTCGTCTCAGATCACTAATCATTTCGATTCCTCTGTAATTTAGTGGTGTGCAGGTTGGTGGTATACAGTGCACGTTTTTTTTTTAGCCAAGCCAAGTCATAATGTGGTGAATTTAGGTCTGATGGGTGCTGAGTACAGGTGTGTGTGGGGAAGGGGGGGTGTCTGCAGTAGAAGCCATTTGAATGATTTTAATAGTCGTAGTAGTTGTAGTAGTAGTCGTAGTAGTTGTTGTTGTAGTAGTAGTAGTAGTTGTTGAAGTAGGAGTAGTTGTAGTAGCAGTAGTAGTTTATTCTTATTTGTGTTGACAAAGGAAGAGATTAGTCATTTTTAGCTTTTGCCCAGTTGGTCTTCACAGAGGAGGGTTGAGAAGCTGCTGAGAAAAGATTCATATTGGACCGGTTAGGTGAGTTTTGAACAATGGGGGAAATTGACAGCAAACTATTTTAGGAACATAGTGAGAGAGAGAGACAGAGAGAGAGAGAGAGAGAGAGAGAGAGAGAGAGAGGCAGAAAGAGAAAGACAATGGATAGTTACTGTAAATAGTAAGAGGGAGGGAGAAAGAGAAGGAGGAGAGAGAGAGCGCTCTCCTTTATTTTAGGTAGGCATCCACAGAGGCTGTGGAAGGGCTAATTTTCAGTGTTTGTGTGTGTGTGCGTGTGTGTGTGTGTGTGTGTGTGTGTGTGTGTGTGTGTGTGTTGCTGGAAAGTTTGTCTCAGCAAGCTAAACTTTTTGTCTCTATAAAAGCACAATCATGTAACTTAGTGTTTATTAGTTCAAGTATATTACAGTTTTTCCCAAACGTTTAAACACATTTCCAGAAACTGCGGTTCAATTTCTCAAAACTCTAAACACAAAACTGAAAAGAGTTAACCACTTTGTCAAAACTCCACAAATCTCTTGCAAAATGAAACACAGCACTCAAAACCATGTTCTCGCTTCTCAAAACTGATTCTTTCCACCAAACAATACACACAGACTGTTTGGCTTCATGAGGCCATGTTTCATATTCAAATGTATAATTGTGTAGAAATTGTTTCCTTTTTTAAAATTTAGGGGTTTTTTGTCGCAAAATAGTGACAATTTTAATTGCAATGTTATGGAACAGTATAAAGACTGTTGCCATATTGTAAAACAATACTGTGAATATATCATAAATATTGCATTGACACAATCATTGTATCAGCATAGGATACAATGCACCTTTGTCTATCCAATGAGCTCCAATTGGGCTAAACTCACAACCCAGCTTCCCAGAGTTTACAGTTGATACTGCGACATTGAGTTCAGAGAATACACACGTTACCCATTTTGGCAAAACTCACAGTAACTGCACTGATAATGAAAATGAGAAACACTACAGTAAGAAAATGTTTAGACTGTCTCTCTGGGGATATACAAATACAAAAGGATAATAAAGCAAATATTTATTTGTTACTGTAATACAGTAAAATGTTCAGCTGACTGAACTGACTGCAAAAAAAAGTTTTTCGTAGGCCCACAACAAATAAAAATATAAAATGTGGTGAAACAGATCTAAATGTAAATCAGTCCGCATCCCGCCTCCGATCCCAATCAGGCCAGAGGACCTCAACTACATCGGCTGGACTCGCTGCCCAGCTTCGGTCATTATTAGGCCATGATTGAGTACATGGTCAACCAAAGTTGTGCTGATTTCATTAGAAATATTGGCTCCTCCTCCTCCTCCTCTCACTCTTCCTCTTCCTCTCTGTTCTCCATGTGTCTCAATTGAGTTTGAACAGGTGAGACGTGAGTGAGACCAATTGGTAATTAGGCTGTGGCATTTTAGAGGCCAGTGTTTTCCAGGTGAACAAAGTGTGCTAAATGATGCAATTTGTGTTTAGAGTTTTGCAAATATGTGATTTAGAAAGATATTTGAGTGAGAACAATGGAATTGTGCTTGGAGTTTAGCAGTTTGGAGTCATGTTGTTGATACATGAGCTTCAAGTTTTCAGAATTGTGTGCATAGTTCCATTTTTTGTGTGTATACAATGGAGAAAAACTGTAACATTGTATTATCCATTTGCATTATTGCTTGCATTATTTTTTTATTTACCAAGGATAAGTAAAAAAGGAGCATGCACGCCCCTGCTTCAAATTCAGAGAGAGAGAGAGAGAGAGAGAGAGAGAGAGAGAGAGAGAGAGAGAGAGAGAGAGAGAGAGAGAGAGAGAGAGAGAGAGAGAGAGAGCGAGCAAATCAACCACATTGGAGTATCCCAGTACATTTGGGGGTCATTGAATGTTACACCCAGTTCTTCTTGATTGATTGTTCAGTTGCTCCTTTGTCTGTTTGTTTATTTAAGTGTCATGTGGAAATGTTGCTATGTCTGGTTGGAGATTTGTTCTGTTGTCTATGTATTGTTTTCTTTATGTGTGTGTGTGCGTGTGTGTGTGTGTGTGTGTGTGTGTGTGTGTGTGTATGCGCGCATTTGCTGTGGTTGTAAAACTGCTTTGGCAATGTAAGGAGAACCTTACCTTGCCTATAAAGCTCTTTGAAGTGAAAAAAATGAGAGAGAGAGGCAAAGAAATAGACACAGAGAGAGAGAGAGAGAGAGAGAGAGAGAGAGAGAGAGAGAGAGAGAGAGAGAGGAACACAGAGACAGACCAAGAGCAATACAGAGAGAGACAGGCAAAGACAGAGAGACAGGCAGGCAGACAAACACAGATAGTCAGGCAGGCAGGCAGACAAACAGACAGCCAGACAGACAGTCAGACATACAGACAGTCAGGGCATCCAGCCTGCTAGTCTAATGGAAACCCACACGGTGTGACCTTTGACTGGGCCTGCCTGTCTTTCCATCTCTGCCTCTCATCTCTGTTTACCTGTGGCTATTTGCATAGCTGGACTAGACCGACACGCGCTCGCACTCGTTCTCCCTCTGCCGCACGCTCCCTCGCCCTGTCGCGCGTTTGAACCTCAGAAGCTCGCGCGGTGGAATACGACGATTCCCTTCATCTAAAAGAAAGAGTGAAGAAAGAGAGATGGGGGGAAAGGAGGGGGGGAAAAACACCTCAGCTGCTTTAGCAACGGACGGGATGATGGAGGAGGAAGAGAGATAAAGAGGGTACGGGGAAATTACCGTGTGTGAGAGCAAAACGGAAACAGTGCGCGCGACAAAAGCGGGTTGGGGCTGTTCAATAATAACGAGGTAAGAATATTGAACTTCTAAACTTACCCCATAATGAGACTTAGGTTAGTCTGTGTGTTTCAATTAATTATTTTAGTGGGCAGAGTGAGTATCCGTCTAAACCTTCCTTACAAAAAAGAACACAAACAGTAGTAGTCCTATAAGTATGCTATAATACTGTAAAAATATCACAGCAGTACTTCCTTACTGTAGGAATATTACAGACATAGGAAATCGGGCCTATAGCGATACCATAGGAGATACAGTGGGATAAAGTCACTATAAACGTACTAGTCACTCCAGTGTCTCTTACCTGCTATCGGTCACGCCATAGATAAAGGTAGATTTTAAAGATAGCTTTGTGGACAGGCATTCATTATTTCTCTTTGTTGATATTTAACAACATCCATTCGCCAATTTCTGTTCGGACCTCCTTGTAGGCCCATAAACTCAATAATTTTGAGGTCTGGAAGTTGATTATACTGCCAAATACTGAGGCTCATCCACCCACATTGCCACTTTCAACACATCTGTGCATCTTCTTTGGGACAACACACATTTGTCTTACTTTTCACAAACTATCACAAACGTGTGTGTCGTCCCAAAGAAGACACATCTGTACAAGAAACCAGAATGTGGTAGTAAACAAGTGTACAGCATGAGGTAAACCTGCTACTTCCTTGAAAATAAATCGAAAAAGAGGTGACTTGAGGTGAAAGGATGCGTTTAGGTGAGTTATTGTAATCCCCCGTTGAGCTCCATGCTACATCAACTATGTACAGATTAAAGAAGGATTTTGAGCCTTAGGTAAATGGAGACGAGGGTTTTGCAAAAGCAGAAGCACCTCAGCATTAGGAAGTTATTTCTGATATTTTGCACAGTGAGTGTACTGTGTGTGCAGCGTTGCAAGAGACTCTGGTCATTAGAGGAAGGGTCAGATGACAGACTGGGGTAGGAAAAGCAAAAGAAGGAAGCAGAGAGAGAGAGAGAGAGAGAGAGTGGCAGATAATAAGAGGGCAAATCACAGAGGGGGCGGTGACAGGGCAAATGTTGTTGATGTGCCTTGGGTGCGTCGCTGGCATGCCGTTCCTGTGAGCACCTCAACAGCGTGGACAGAAATGTGCTTTGTGCATTTGTGTGAGTGTGTGTGTCACATGGGGAAGAGGCTTCAGCCAGACTAACAAGTTTTCACATAATGGGGAAATGAGTGGGAGACGTGTGTCACTAAAATGGCATTAAAACCATGCATAGAGAAGCTTTTCTCTCTTGCCATCAGCCACTACATTTTGTTCCTTTTCCGCTCTGTTCTGTGTTGATTTGTGTTGCATGTGCGCAAACTGATTACGTCTTGACTTTTCTAATCTTCTACCTCTGATTTGACAGTGAGGCTCTTGTTCCCTACAGCATGGATCAACACTTGTCAAAGGGGAACTTGCAATGGTGTGAGAGGTCGTAGCAACAGTCCTTGGGACCTTAACGGATCTATGTGACCTCTGGGACACCACCGTGTGTCCTCATCATCATCATCACTATCCTTACCGTCATTGTCAACAGACAGATCAACAGAGAGCTAGACTGGAAATCAGAGACAGACAGGCAGATAGACAAGGAGATCCATCAGATCCATCCTTCACAGCCGGATATTATGCTTGTCTCTGGCAGAGGGGAGGGCAGCAAAAAAATGGGTACAAAAAACGCCAACGCAACGGAGAGCGATGACATCACGGTTGGTGTCAGCGATGTCACCGACGGGCTGCCCGGGAGCCAGTCGGGACTCGGCGAACCTCAGGTTTGGGTTGAGGTGGGCGTGGCTAAAACAGTGCTGGTCCCTGAACCTCTCAAGCCCCTTTCGACTTTCAGGGGTCAAACATGTTTGACCCCGTCCGCTACGGAGGATGCTCCAGTCGACTCGCCCTCTGACACCTTAGGGTCAGAGAACACTTCCTCATCTGAAATCAATGCCTCCAAAGACTCAGATTCGAGTAGCACCAAACCCAGCCCAGTGTACTCTTGTATTAGTTTCAGCACGGACCCCTGCGGCGGCTCCTTGGAAAAGACTAACTTTATTTCTCCTATCAATTGCTCTGAACTCAGTTTAGACGCTAAGTGTAATAACAGCTCCGAACTAAGCCCAGACAATGACAGAGGCGATTTTAAGACAGACCCGATAAGGGGCGACACCACCAAAGTGAAAAACTCCAACAGCGACCACGCAGGTTCGCCGATCGGGAGCATCCCCCTCACCCAATCAGGGTGCAGCCCCGGTGCCACGAGGGACGAGGGCGCCGCTGCTGAGGACGGGCGAAGCACCGGGTCCAGGCGGAGCGTGAGCGAGGGTGTGTGCTGCTGTTACCGGGCGGTTCACAGGGCATTTCTGCAGTGTGTGGAGGAGACCCCGGCTATGCTGCCCGGATTGCTGCTGGCCTTGGGTTTCTGCGTGGCCATCATCATCCTCATTCCCACCACCAACAGGGTGAGACAGAGAGAGAGTGTG
Source organism: Hoplostethus mediterraneus (assembly GCA_034670385.1). NCBI lineage: Eukaryota > Metazoa > Chordata > Actinopteri > Trachichthyiformes > Trachichthyidae > Hoplostethus > Hoplostethus mediterraneus. The sequence continues at coordinate 986,603 of JAXDDW010000120.1, read as the reverse complement.
TGTGTGTGTGTGCGCGCATTTACGAAAGAAAATAAAAGTTAAGCAAAGCAAATAAAATCTCCCCCGTTTCCATGCAGAACATCTCCGTCCATGCAGCGGCTCTGTGCGTGGTGTGTGTGGTTCTTTGCCTGAGCGCTGCCTTGCTCGTCTGCCTGCCTTGGCTGGCCGCGGTGAGGCGCTGCGGAGGAGCCCTGGCCCTCTTCATCTGGGGGATGCTGTACGTCACTGCCATAGTCTTCATCTTCACTGGAGGGCCTGTGTCCGCGTGGGAGCAGGTAGGAGAGTCGGCCCGGGTAGCGTTAGGATTTCACAGATTCCGATGGCGCTTTCAATTCCCTCATCGTTAGATAAATTGTTATGGAGAAAAAATTACATACAGCTTTAATGGAAATGCAATGCAATGCAATCATCCTCTTTGCGAAAGAAAGGCTTATGGGAAATGTGGTTTTAAATTTGAGAAATGATAACAGATAATGATCACTGGGGTGAGATAGAGGCTAACCAGTCGCCTTGACCATGATCTCGTTCTTTTGACTTTCCGGTGAACTGGTGTTAAAGGTTTTGAATTGAATTGCAACTGGGAGAGAGAGAGAGAAAGAGAGAGAGAGCGAGAGAGAGAGGGAGGGAGGGAGGGAGGGAGGGAAGAGAAGAAGTAGCCTGAATAGAGATGCAATCAGATGAGGAGGAGTAGTGGGACAGTCACCCTTCAAGCAACCATCCTTCAGCTATTAACCTGTGCACTCTCTCCATCCCTCCTCCCATCTTCCTTGCTTTCCCTTCCTCCCTCTCTCTCTCTCCATCCCTTCTCAGGTAGCGTTCTTCCTCTTCCTCTCTCTGAGTGTGTACACGGTGCTGCCTCTCTCTCTAGCCTGGGCCCTCATGGTGGGGATAGGGACCAGTGTTTCTCACGTCATCATCATCAGCGTCTACGTTTCCGTCACACGCCCGGAGACACCAGACCTGGCCGTGCAGGTAATGCATTCAGGGGCACCGATAAACACAGGAAAACACAGATTGAAACAGAGTCCACCAGCCGCATTCTGGTAAATTCTGACTACCAGCCAGCCTGGCGGTGAACCGTCATTTACAGATTCCCTTCTATTTTAAAAAACAATTTGGCTGGTGAAATAGTAAAAGCAGCTGGTGGCTCTAGTGCATGTATGCACACATGCAAACACAGACACGTACACGCACATGCATGGCGTTCATACATGGATAAAGCCATTGAACTTTGCAGCGCACTTTCACACTCTTCCTAGCGTCTTGCTGTTTGTTAACACGTGTCACTCCCATCATTTATAAGTACAGCTATGTTAGCGCATTATTAGCTTGAGCATCGGTGCAACACAAATGCCCACACAACATTAAACTTCAAATGGAAATGTGGTAGGCAAAGTCTTGCAAATGAGCTGCAGCATGCAGGAAAAAAAGATGCGGACATACACTTTTGCATGCACCGTAACATAGCATCCCTATACAAATATTAGGTCTGCAACTACGCCACAGCATTATGTGGTTTGTGAATAGCTGTGTGTTACAGTGCAAATTATCTGCATTACTCTTCACCGGGTGGCGGGAAAAGTTCCACAAATGGAACAAATGTTCCTTGTGCTACCTACTACAGTCCCTGCAGAAGTGTGCAGAAATACATTCAAGCCATCCTCATGATAGTCACTTCAATTTTAGTTTTCCCAGATTATTGTGTTTGTCATTTTTTGAGAAAGTATCAGTAACCTAGTATCTCCTTCTCCTCACCTCTCCGCCACCTCCCTCCCTTACTTCGCTCTCAGCTGGTGGCCAATGCAGTGTTGTTTTTATGTGTGAACTGTGTCGGGATCTTCCACCTGTGGATGACTGAGCACGCTCTCCGGATATCCAATCAGAAGAGAGAAGAGTTCAGCACCGTTCGCTCCCAGAAGGAGATAAAGAAGTACCAACAGGTTAAAACACTCACTGCAGCTCACCAGAACAGAACAGTTCAGTTCAATAAAAGACAGAGTTCACTTTGATTTGACTCTGCCTTTATTGGCTCAGCTCATCCTGGATGGATCTTATTGCAGTTAATTTCAGTCCTCATATAAAAAAACAAACTTCAGCTCAGTTATTGACTCAGCTCAGAATGGTTCAGTTCGGCACAAATGTCAATTTCACTGTATAAAATATCTTAACAAGTCAATAAGTCTCATATTCAGTCTTTAAATTTTCCATTTTAACGTCTAATGTAATATTTTCAGGGTCAATAGCTTGAAACTATCAGACAATTATCAGACAGATTTTTTCAACATTTTTTAAGAAAGATTTTAAAACCCAATACACGATTACCTGATGTTAAGATGGATATGTTTTGCTCAAATTAATCCAATATTTCCCGTGCAGGTGTTTTCGGTTGCTCTAAATTTAAAATCGTTTTGTTCAGTCACTCTCATTATGTGAAGGGTTCCTGTTGCAGGTAGTGTTGGTTACTGTATGCTTTGGTGGCTATTAGGTCAATAGATGAATCACTCACTTGTCTGAAGCCCAGGCGCTATAGAACTGGCAAAGCAAAATGGACACTATTCACTGTAAGTAAACAAATTGATGAAACGTGATCCAGTAGATAAATACGCCATCGTTTCAAGGAGGCTTTTGTTGGCCACCAATTTTTTTTTTACAACCTCTGTAAAAATAAATTGTTGCAGATCTAGGTCAGCAATCCAGTGACGCAAATGGCAAATGCTGAAATACTCTAATGTGAATGAAACACCCCCCACCCCTTGCCCCATCCGCACACACACACACACACTCACATACACCTGGCCTATCTGTCCCCATGGCAACAGGAGCAACTCCTCCTGTCGGTGTTGCCACGGTACATCGCCATGGAGCTGAAGACGGAGGTGATCAAGAGGCTGTCGAAGCCCACGGACCAAGAGGGGAACGCACACAACTTCCATAACTTCCACAGCCTCTACATACGGCAGCACAAAGACGTCAGGTGACGACATAGATAACACTGTTACACGGGGTTGAGGTTCATGAGGTACTGACTGAATCACATCCCTTCTCCTTTACTCACTCTTAACTGCTCCCCAAAAAACTAAATGTAAACATAAGCACACGTATTTACACAGGTTTGTAGTTAAGGCACACACATACACACACAATGTACATTTTACATTCATAGAGGTCAACGCTACCCAGACAATAGATGTAATAAAACTGATCAAATACTCTGATCAAATGTCTCGAGCTAAAAAAAGTCAGGTTCATGAGGCACTGACTGAATCACATCCCTTCTCCTTTACTCATCCTTAACTGCTCCCCAAAAAACTGTAAATGTAAACATAAGCACACGTATTTACACAGGTTTGTAGTTAAGGCACACACATACACACACAATGTACATTGTACCAGTCAATAGATGTCAACCTACCAGACAATAGATGTAATAAAACTGATCAAATCAAATGTCTCGAGCTAAAAAAAGTCACAACCTAAAAAACTTTTCAGTTACAGAATATTTTTCAGCACATCACATACAATCCTGTATAAAAGTTATATTTGACTGTGTGTTTCTATCCATCCAGGTAGTATAGATAATACACATGAAAGGTGATGAGGCATGACAAATAATGCAAAAGGTTGACAGTTTTTACGTAGACCAGAAGGAAATCTGCAGTAGTCCTGTAGATAAACCCCACTGACTCCCTGCTTATATATACTGTATACTCCATGCCTAACGTGTGTGTGTGTGTGTGTGTGTGTGTGTGTGTGTGTGTGTGTGTGTGTGTGTGTGTGTGTGTGTGTATGTGTGTGTGTAGTATCCTGTATGCAGACATTGTGGGCTTCACCAAGCTGGCCAGTACCTGCTCACCAGAGGAGCTGGTCGCTGTGCTCAACAAGCTCTTTGGCAGGTTCGACGACATCGCCAAGGTGGGAGTCCCAAAAAAACTATTAGTCTAACTCTGAACTCTCAAACTCAGCGGTGCTGAAGGTGCTCTTTTAAACCTACTTTCAAACTTTGGCTCCGCCCATTAAGGTTGAATTTAATTAATCAGATTAGAGCCTCCAGAGCAGATCAGCCTCCAAGAAATGTCTGTACAACTAAAACTCTTCCATCACTCCTCACTCTCTCTCTCTCTCTCTCTCTCTCTCTCTCTCTCGCTCTCTTTCTCTCTCTCTCGCTCTCTCTCTCTCTCTCTCTCTCTCTCTCTCTCGCTCTCTTTCTCTCTCTCTCGCTCTCTTTCTCTCTCTCTCTCGCTCTCTCTCGCTCTCTTTCTCTCTCTCTCGCTCTCTTTCTCTCTCTCTCGCTCTCGCTCTCTCTCTCTCTCTCTCTCTCTCTCGCTCTCTCTCTCTCTCTTTCTCTCTCTCTCGCTCTCTCTCTCTCTCTCTCTCTCTCTCTCTCTCTCTCTCTCTCTCTCTCTTTCTTTCTGTCTCTCCTCCCTGTAGAAGAATGAGTGTCTTCGGATTAAGATCCTGGGCGACTGCTACTACTGCGTGTCTGGCCTGCCAGACCCCATCCCGACCCACGCCAGGAACTGTGTTCAGATGGGACTGGACATGTGCACCGCAATCAAGTCAGTTTCTCTGTCAAACATCTTTAAAATGATAGTTTAGATTTTAATCAAGGACACAGTTGTGACCTGATCTGTCTCTCTCCTCTCCTCTCCTTCAAAATCTTCAAAATTTCCTCCCTTTTTATCTGCATCATGCTATTCTTTCTGTTATTTGAGGCGTTTCCCCACCGACAGATCCTCACAGGAACACAGGCTCCCTATTTGCATCTGGTTTTCCTCAGTGTAACTTCCTCGTGGTCGACCGGACTGATGCTCAGTCACTCATTCACTTCTCTTCCCCTTTCAGCTGCAACCCTACTGTGTACTCTGCTGCTTCAATGCACACAGCTACAGGATGTTAAAGTAGCGTGATGTGTAAAATGTACATAATATTGCATAAAACGTACATAAAACATAAAATGTACATAAAAACATTTTTTCAATGTACGTGAAATATATATATATATACTATGAAACTCATTTGTCAGTATATCTCTGCCCCAATATACATTTCTGTACTTCTAATTCTGATTCTAGTAATACTTCTGTCTCCCCGTAGTAAATTGCGCGAGGCGACGGGGGTTGAGATCAGCATGCGGGTGGGCGTTCACTCCGGCAACGTGCTCTGTGGTGTGATTGGCTTGCAGAAGTGGCAGTACGACGTGTGGTCACATGACGTCACGTTAGCCAATCACATGGAGTCCGGAGGGCTTCCTGGGTAAGAAAGTGTTGTGGTGTTTTTTAAATGTGTAATGTGTAATGTGTAAATGTTTTTTGATGTGAATGCTATATAATAAGTGCAATAATACAAAAACCGATGAGGCAACAAGTGGAGGTGATGATGAGGACAATGAGGATGTTGTGGATGCGAGTTTGGCATCCGATCCGAAGTTCGCAATCTTGAAAATACATTCTGACGTCCAAAATATATCAACTTTATCAGTATTATCTTTTAGGCCGCTCCTACAAAACCTTTTTAGTTTTGATCAACACGATGATCAAAAGTATAAACCTGTATGATAAAATCACCTCCCCTTCCAGGCGAGTCCACATCACAGAGGAGACACTGCAACACTTAAATGGAGCGTACCAAGTGGAGGATGGTGACGGGGGGAGCCGGGATCCTCTTCTAAAAGGCAGGAAAACCTACCTAGTGATTGACCCCCATAAGAGAGATAGTCTTACCAGGAGGTCTGAAGAGGTATGTGTACATGACGTCAGTGTGTGATTTGTGTGTATGAAGCACTCGTGTTGTTGGAAAGTGTTTGATTTTAGTGAACTGTTAGTGTGAAACAGTATAGATAGACTAGACTATATGTGTATATAAGAAGAAGCAGGTTGGCTGACGTGTAAACCCAAGAGGTTCTCAGTTTGATCCCCAGCACCAACAGGACTTCAGATCGGCTGGTATTAAATTTATAGTGCTCACCAACCCTGCCAAAATGCCTTTGTGCAAGGCAAGGAGCTGCTGCTTATCTGGGTCAGTTCAAGCAGCCCAGATGTCCTCCAATAAAGCAATCTCAATTTCAGACAAACAGTCTTGCGTCGAGCGAGTCTAGGCCGCGGGCGTCGGTCCGGATGTCCCAGTACCTCCAGTCCTGGCAGACCATCCACCCCTTCGCTGACCTAAGCAACCCCGAGGCCACGCCCTCCCGAGGCCACGCCCAACCACTCATCCCCACCAGTGCTGTTGTGAACCAGCTGTCTGCCGTACGTATCCGCCCCGCCCCTTTTCTCCATGCGTTTGTTTGTCACACATATCGAGGTATGCATGTTGGTAGAAATGCATCTAAACATGCAGACACAAATGCACACAGACACAGTACATGCACAACAATTACTTAAGAACAGGAGATGGGTATGATCCATCCTGTTCTTCTAGTAAGCATGCAGCTTCCTTCCAGAGACACATGATCATAATATTGATTCGTTCTTCAACTAGCACCATCTCTGAGAAGTGATCCTGGGTTGTACAATCTGTTGACGATGTGTGTGTGTGTGTGTGTGTGTGTGTGTGTGTTCTTGCAGGAACGACCACCTGCACACAACAGCCCCAGCAGGTGAGCTCCTTTCAACTCTCAACTCCACATGTTGAACTGTTCTCTACATCTCAAAGGGGTGTGAATTATGTTTGAGTGCGACTGAACTGTTTGATGTAACTTACATGGCTCCACAGGACTCATTTCAAAGCATTACTTTAGTAAGAAATAGGGGTGTGAAAAGTACCCAGAAGTTAAAGTATGAGTACTTACTCAATTACAAGTCAAAGTATCTAGCTAAAAATGCACTTCAGTAAAAGTCAAAAAGTTTATACTTTTAAATGATCAAGTATTAAAAAGTAAAAAGTAAAGTTTTTGTTATTGCAATGGATAGACAATTCAGAAATTAAGGAACAGAGGACTTTTTTGCATTAAAATTAGTTTATGCACTTCTCCATCGAATATGAAGGTTCAGGTAAACTAACATGGACAGCAGTCACATTTTCCGGCCCATACAGCTCAGTCAGTAGACCATAAGACTCGCAGTCTCAGGCTCGTGGGTTCAATCCCCACATAGTGTCTACTATCACCTTTGTAAGTAGCTTTGGATAAAAGCTTCTGCTTTGACTGTAATGTACATCACAGCATTTGGTTTTGAAGTCCAGTTCACAAAAGCCAATTGTGACATCCCAAAAGCCAATCGTAACACCACAAAAGCCAATTGTGACATCACAAAGGCCAATTGTGACATCATAAAGGTCAATTGTGACATCCCAAAAGCCAATCATAACATCCCAAAAGCAAATCGTGACATCACAAACCCCAATCATACACCACAAAAGCAAATCGTGACATCACAAACCCCAATCATACACCACAAAAGCAAATCGTGACATCACTAAAGCCAATTGTGAAAAAGTAAAATTTTTTTTTTTTTTAAAATCTCAAAAATGTAATTGAGTAAGTAAGTATACAAACTTAATAATATTCAAGTAAAGTACAAATCCCCTGAAATACTACTTAAGTATAGTGACGAAGTACAGTCAATCAGGTACTTTACACCCCTTGTAAGAAATGCTACTTGTAGCATCCTGAGCTAAAATGGTACAGGTAATGTTGTGAGTTTCCCAAACATGAGTACAGTGTGTGTATTGTTAGGGATATCGACAAAGTGTCTAATGTGCTGTTGTTTTGTCCCAGTTTGGTTGTGGATAACACAGTTAGGGGATCACTGGACACCCTGGACGCCGCAGGGTAAGGCGCCATCCTCATTCTGTCATTAGTCATTTTCAAAGCATTGTTTTCATGCCATTTCTTCTCTATTAGTTGGTACAGGTGTCACGAAAGGTGGTGGGACAGGATATAACAAGCCACAAAGCTGACAAGTCACATTGTGTTGCCCTTTCAAATGTCTGCTCACAAAAATAAGACAGCCTTTTGTTCTTTTTTCATTTGCAAAGTTATGAAACATCTGCCAACCATCTTCAGACAGAAAATTGTTGCCTTAATCTTATTATTTCTCAATAAGAAATATAGTGATTTCATCCTCAGAAATGTTAGTATTTTGTGGCTAGTTGTCTTAAAATAGGTACTGAAATGTTTTGTCATAATGTGTTATACTCATTATGTGTTATAAACCATCCCTCCTCTGACATTCAGGAGGAGAGCAAAGAAGCTAAACTGGTTGACTCTATTCTTCAATGACCTCAGCCTGGAGAAACAGGTAAGCTTCATTCTCTGGTCTGAGAGCCATGGTTTTACATACAGCAGGATGTGTGTGTGTATGGAGCATGCATGTATGTAATGTATAGCAGGGCCACGTGGCAGAAACTCTGCTTTTTATTTCCTTATCCTGTGTGTGTGTGTGTGTGTGTGTGTGTGTGTGTGTGTGTGTGTGTCTGTGTCTGTGTGTGTGTGTCTGTGTGTGTGTGTGTGGCAGTTCCGCCTTTCAGAGACGGCAGGTCTACACCAGTCAATGAGCTGCATAGCTCTGATCTTCGTAACTCTTTTCGCGGTCCAGATGCTCGTCTCTGACAGGTGAGTAACACCTCATTACACGACAGACATTCACATACATGCATTCACTCCCTCAGCTGCATCCTTGTTCACTCACCCACTCAGTCTGTCACGCAGTAAAACACACGTTCACTAAGATTGCATTGCGAGGGGAATTTGCACATTTTTGTGTCTCATTTGCTTGAGATAAGAGCACAGGGGTTTTGCCTTATTCACTAAGAAATTTATACAAATCAATTGCTGCAAACAAGCGCTTGAAAAGAAACGGCATGTCACCCTATATACACATATAGATAGATACTTTAATGGATATACCTAATCCATCATGGCTGGTACTCTTGTGCCCTAAATTGAAAACCGTCTTCTTTGCTTGCCTGACCTACTGACGATGATAGCAGCCATTCTGAATGTCCAAACTGATCCCTTTGCACAAAGTGCACTTTACGCCACTTTTCAAAGGATCTTACAGGCACTACAATTTAGGTTTCGAGTTGGTTTTGGAAAGTGTCAGTGAATTGGGCACAGTCTCAATTTGCAATAGTGTTGAGAGTGAAACCGATGATTAGAAAAGTCATTCTTATGGCTTTTTGTTTTTGGGGATAATTTCTAGTGAATCAAATTATAGGGACTTGTTGGTCATTTTTCTGCGGAAACCTTCATTCATGGTCCCTCTGAGGGTCCCCAGACTCCAGTTTGAGTTTGAGACACCATTCACTCACGTATTTCCTTGTTTGCTGACTCACTCTCACACTCAGATCAGGAATAAATGAAGCGTATTTGATCCCTTTCTCCCCTCCCAGGAACTTTGAAATGGCTGTTTCCTACGGCGTGACCTTCCCTGTCCTGGTGCTGCTGCTATCCATCGTCTTCACTGGATACTTGGAGGTAAACAGGCTTCATGATAAAACCATGCAATATTGGTGTGTGTGTGTGTGTGTGTGTGTGTGTGCGTGCGTGCGTGTGTGCGTGTGTTTGTGTGTATCATGGTGCCTCGATTAACGGCAGCAGGTGAAAGCATGAGCCTCTAATTGCAATACTCACACCTAGTGCTAAAAAAATTCTAGAAATATATTTTTGCATTGATGTCAAATAAATTCAAGTGTGTGTGTGTGTGTGTGTGTGTGTGTGTGTGTGTGTGTGTGTGTGTGTTTCAGAGGTGGCGCTCCAAAATGCCGTGGAGCATGCAGTGGATACCGGGGCTTTCGCACGGTGTCTCCTCTAGGGCGGCGCTGCGCCTCCTTGTGGTCAGTCTCTGTGTGCTCATCACTCTGCTTATGGCCATCCTCAACTTTGTGAGTTGCTTTTTTTTTACTTTCTTGTTCTGTTTCCTTCCATACATCCATAAATTTGTCCATCCATCCATCCATTAGTTCATTAATCCACCCATCCTTTCAGTAAGCCATTGATCTATTCTTTCTTTCTTTCTTTCTCTCTCATCTCTCACCATTTTTGGTTGTTCTTCTTCTCAGGTCTTCCTCCCAGGAAAGAATTGCACCTCCATCTCCACCAACAGGACGGAGTTGGAGGCTCTCAAACTCTACACTGTGCCTGTGAGTTCCTTCAACGAGCATTTCACCGTAACTTCCATGGGACAGACTGACGGTCATGCTCTATTTTCTTTGTAGTTTGTAGTCATTTTTCTCCTCCCACCCTTCTCTCTCTGTCTCCCTCCAACCTGCAGTACTACCTGTACTGCTGCCTGCTGGCCATGCTGGGGGTGGTGGTGTTCGTCAGGACGTGTATGTCAGTCAAGGCGCTGCTGCTCACCCTGGCCGTGGTGGTTTACCTGGTGCTTTTCCTCTACATTTACGCCCCGAGGTCCAACTGCCTCGTCGACCTGCTCTACAATGACACCAAGTGAGTGAGTTGCGCCGTGCAGTTCGGACATTTGATCTCCAATGGTCCCGTATAGCTTGGCGGGTATAGATCTTTTTCTTTATTTCATAAAGGATAAAAGAGGCAGCAGCCAGTGGGCTCATGTTAGCCTGCACCCATCCTGTCCTTGAGCAAGGCACTGACTCCCTACAAGACCAAAGGGTGCTGTTCTGTCACTGACCCTGACCTCTGACCTCTGGCAGGGATCAATAAAGCATCACATTATTATTAGAGGACTATGTACTTCAGTAGTAATAGGGTTCTAGGGTTAGGGTTAGGGTTGGACTCTTTTTCCTCTTACATCCCTTTAGTTTAAAGCGTCACAGACCGGCCGAGTTGGTAAACATGAGCTGCTGTGTGCAGTTTAGGTTATCTAGGCTGTTATCTAGGCTATCTAGGCACAATCCCATACACACACACACACATACACACATACACACACATACACAGTAATCCTACTAATTACACTAACTTTCCCTTCCTCACTTTCCACTCGTCCACGTTCATTCACTGCTATCGACAGTCATTACACGGTCTCTCTTGCTAAGCCAAGGTTTCACTTTCATGCCTTTTGTCCGTCACTCACGGCGCAGATTGTGAATCCTGGTCTGGAGTATCAGTTCGCCGTCACTTATTCAAGAGGTTTCTATATGGAGGTCCGCCTGGCCCCATGGACTTGAAGATACAAGATACTCTTGTTTGAGGAATTATGTAATGGAGGAAACGCAGGCTTTGGTGACAGTCTATCAGGCCAGATGTAACAGCGTGGCTCTAACTGTGTGTGTGTGTGTGTGTGTGTGTGCGCGCGTGTGCGCACGCGCGCGTGTGTGTGTGTGTGTGTGTGTGTGTGTGTTCCTGCAGGCCCGGCGTTCTGAAGGAGCCTAAGATTATGGCTGGGGTCTGGCTGTTCGTCTTCTATTTTATATGCCTCATACTGACCAGACAGGTGGGTGTGTGTGTGTGTGTGTGTGTGTGTGTGTGTGTGTGTGTGTGTGTGTGTGTGTACATGTGTGTGTCTGTGTGTATATGTGTGTGTGTTGAGTGTAGGTCTGTGTAGGTGTGTTTACATGTTTATGTTACAGTGTTTGTTTGTGTTTATTTCTATGGTGTAAAAGGAGTGATGAAATGTTTAAACAAACTACCCATTTATCCATCTCTCTCTCTCTCTCTCTCTCTCTGTCTCTCTGTCTCTCTCGACCCCTCTCCCTCTCTCTGTGTCTTTCAGGATGAGCTGGGTTGCCGCGTGGAGTTCCTGTTGGAGCGCTGTTTCCGGGAGGAGAACGAGGAGATGGAGACCATGGAGAACGTCAACAAACTCCTCCTCCAGAACGTCCTGCCTCTCCACGTAGCCTGCTTCTTCATAGGCAAAACCATACGCAACCAGGTAACGCCACCGTCGAGGCAACACAGCAGTGAGGTCGTCCCGCTAGCCATGCCGACTTTCACATATTTATCAATCTGCTGTCGACAGATTTTGAAATGGTAAGAATTGATAACTTGCAGGTTAGCGGTTACCCACAACCCTGCATTTTCAACCTCCCCATTGCAGGACCTTTACAGCAGGTCGTGTGACTGCGTGTGTGTGATGTTCGCCTCGGTGCCTCAGTTCAAAGAGTTCTACAGCGAGAGCAGCGCCAACAGGGACGGCCTGGAGTGTCTGCGCTTCCTCAACGAGATCATCGCTGACTTTGACGAGGTACGAGGACGGGTCGGTGAGGGATGAGCAGCAGTCACCTCGTTCTTCAAGACAGTATTTGTGTCTTAAAATAAGGATCACTTGCTGCAAGACAATGACAAATGAGTCAAGAAAAATCTAAACTAGTTAAATTGAATTGGAGACAAGTGAGATTATCTCCTATTGACAGATTTTTTTGAATAAAACTAAAATTTCAGGAACATAATATTCAACATTAGATTAGACGACTTGTTAAGATTAGTTTGTGCAATCAGACTGGGTAAGTGGAGTTGAGTGTAGTTGTTGATGGATTGTGGGTGGTCATGGACGGGGTCTCGGTTACCATTGCCCGGATGTCGCTGGTTCAGGGGATGCAAAATGGTCTTAGCGATCTTGCAAGGTTGCAAGCTACCACTGTAATCTGAAACAGCCCTCTCTCTCTCTCTCTCTGTCTCTCTTTCCATCACTCTGCCTCACTCTTTTATCTCCCGTCTCTCCACCCCCTCAGCTTCTCTCCAAGCCTAAGTTCAGTTCAGTGGAAAAGATTAAGACCATTGGCAGTACGTACATGGCAGCTGCCGGGCTGACCAATACGGCATCAGGGGGCGAAAGAAAGGTTTGCCTCCCTTCAGCTTGTTCAAACGCCTCATCAGCTTCAAGTTCCTTCACTAGTTGTTGTCTTCATTTAGCATTGGACACACATATACACTGTTGCCCATAAAGTTGGAATAATTTTGTTTTTAGACACATTCCTCTTTTTATTCCTATTTATACACATCAGTAATCACAGTAATCACCTTTGACCAGGTGCAATGATTACATACTGAGGCCCAGTTACCCAGGTGAAACAAATTCATGCTTAACAATTGTTTGGCGCAATTTCATTTTTCATGAGAAGAGGTAAAAAATATTTTATTACAACTTTTTGGGCAACAGTGTATATATAACTTGTGGATCAGTTGTTCAGGATTGTCATTATCTTGAGGATTTTGCTGAATTTTATTGCTGTACCAAAGAGTGTAATAAACATTATTGCCAAAGAGAAATATAATCATCTGGGTTAAGACGATGCTTCAAAGGCAGACACTAAATGATTTAATCAAAGGTACCCTGCTCTACCTAAACATGATCTCTGGCTCCCCCTACAGGAGCGTGAGTTGTCTCCCGGTCACGTGCGCAGCATGGTGGAGTTTGCCATTGCGCTGATGGGCAAACTGGAGCTGATTAACACACACTCCTTCAACAGCTTCAAACTCAGGATCGGTGAGTCTGTTCCAGATGAATGCTGATAGGAAAAATAATAGAACAGAGCACTTACATAGCAGGATGCCTGTGTCTATGGTAAGAGTTTTTTTCCCCAGTGAGATAGCCACCACTTTTAAGTTAAAAAACATTGATAGGGCCAAGATATTAGGTAACTAAATTTGTTGATTGTCAAAATGTGAACAAATTCATAGGCTGGATACTTTAGATCTTTGACGTTTTAAGAACCCCCCTTTTTTAAGGTTTATTTTTAGTTAATTTGCACATATAAATGAAAGGAATATAAAAGTATATTGCTATATAAAACCACACAAAGAAAACACACTTCACCATCTCCATTTATCTTTTCCTACGGCACATGCAAGGCTGTCAGGAAAGAGTGATTCAACTTCAGTAACATCCAGTTTCCCCCTAATCTTTTCCTCTCCGTCGTTCACCTGTAGGAATAAACCATGGTCCGGTGATTGCGGGGGTGATCGGTGCTCTTAAACCCCAGTACGACATCTGGGGGAACTCTGTTAACGTGGCCAGCAGGATGGACAGCACAGGAGTCCTGGACAAGATACAGGTCAGAGACAAAGATATGCTGCAATATCCAATATGCTGCAATATGCAACATTTCTCCTTGAGGCAACGGCAATGATTTATTGATTGATTGATGGTGGGAAGGTGGATGATCACTCTTTCTCTCTCTCTTGCTCTTTCCTCTCAGGTGACGGAGGAGACAGCCCAGGTGGTCCAGGGCCTGGGGTACAGTGTCACTCTCAGAGGGGTGGTTAACGTCAAGGGCAAAGGGGAACTCACCACCTACTTCATCAACACAGACCAATCATGTCCTCAGTTCTGACCTCCTCAACCAATCACGAGCACTGATCAGACTGAATGGCAGACATTCAAGCCTATCATCCAGACCTGGGTCAAATAGCGGTGGCAAATAATTCTTATTGCTTGTTTTGACCTATTTGGTGTACCAGATGGGTGGGGTTTACTGAATAGAGCAATACACTGAGTGCTAGGTTTAGACAATCACACTGAAGTATTTGAAAGTCAATTTAGCGTACTTGTTTTATGACTGACCGTTCACCTGTCACTATATGAATTGCCCTGATGTGATAAACGCTCATCTGGTACTCCGAAGAGACAAAAACATACACTAAATAGTATTTGCCCCAAATACTGCAATCATCATGGACATCTGCACTGACTGACTGCTGAAGAGGCGATGCAGCGATCTGGGTCGTCATCTCTCCACCAAGGAGCTGCCTTTGTCTTTTGGATAAGACACTAAACCGAATCCTGACTGGTCAAATAAAGACCTGAGACTTTGGCAATTGAAAGCATGTTCAGAAAGCTTTCTACTCATGGACCATTCAATGAAAACCACAAGGCTTACTGTATCTAGGCTGTCGCACTGACACGTGTGTGTTACACCTGTCAAATCACCATTAAACACTTTCCGCTGTGAGGAATGCACAGAATTTGAATGACTAGAGAGAAGCTGCATTAGCCTTTTTTAGCTAGCAGTGCTGAAACAGATGTTCGTCGTTTGCTCTTGAAAAATGTGTTTTAAGCGTAGTGCTCTTTTGCTTAAAGTAAAAAATATATTATACTTCCAGCACTTGGCACTGTCAGGTCAGGAATACACAACAGTGCTTCCTTTCCATTCAGAATAATGCAAAAAAGGAGCCGACACTGTGAAGAGAGGTTCATTTGTGTTGAATATTTCAACTGAGTCTCATGTACTGTCCACGCACATAACAAAGTTTGTTTACCTTGTAATAAGATTGTAGTAGTGAAGTCCTCTATCAATCCGTAATGCTATGAAGGGTTATTATAGTTACATTTCTTCTTATTTTATTTACAAATTTGAAACGTTCCCATTCCAGATTAGTTTCCTTTAGTTCATTTAGTTCACATGCAATTTAGTTATTTTTCCATTTTAGTTGAGCTTTTATTCTTTATAAAGATTCCGTTTTAGCCCAGGTTTAGTTAGCTTTAGTTAAGGTTTTTGTATCACAGTGGTCATGCCTGCATGGAGTTTGTTGGTACCTGTCGTGTCCATAAAAGTAGAAAATTGTCTTTGGGCAGGCATAGTATGTATCGATCTAGTATTGACAGCTAACTTGGGCCCATTTGTTACTAGAGGATTATCTCCACTGTCAACATGTTCAAAAGATTCACTCACTTTTGGAGTTTACGAAATTTATTTTAAAAAAATTGCGCAGCTAGTTTTAGTCTTCCTTTTTGTTAATTCTAATAACCCTGAGCAGAGTTACACAAGTAAACAGCGTGCACAGTGGAAACCTGGAAACCTACTGAGACAAAATGGGTTACTCCCCCGAATGCAACAGTGAGGTACTTAAAAACAAAATTGGGAGTTATGCTGATGATGATGCAAAACCTTTTTTCTGTTTACACTCTTTTTTGCCGTCAGTGTAAATTTAATTCCCTTGGTTATATTTGAAATGTTCTGTTTGTGTTTACAGGGATGGTTGTGATTGGATAAAGATGCATCAGACATCAGATTAGATGCTATCATAGATCTGTTTTGCACTGTTCGCCCCGTTTTATGCCCACTGCCCAGCAAGCATACACCTACTGTGTTGTGCCATGAAACCTATGATAATGCACGTTTGCTAATGCACTTTCTTTTTGTTTTTCTTTGTTTTTGGAGTAGAATTTATTTTTAGTTTGGATTGCACACAAAACTTCTTTTTATTTTAAACTTTCTCTAAATATTTCTTTCAGGGTAGATTATTTGGCACATGTGACGTGTGAATGTAAAAGTACTTGGAATGAGTATAGGCAATATTTTTCTATTCTATTTATAAAGTAATAAACAATTCCAACCACAGATTCATTTTTAATACGCGTGTGTGTGTGTGCGTGCGCGCGTCTACGTCTACGTCTACGTCTACCAGTTTCCTACATGCATCACCTTGCCTATCAAGTCCCATGGAATTTCCCCGTCGAGGTAACGCCCACGCGCGTTCCGATTGGCCAAGACCATTTCCCGGTCTAACTTTTGACGCCCACTATTGGTTCCCACTGGTGTCAGTACTTTGCTTCCTGCTTCGGGCCATTTGTTATTGAAGCGGAGTTACTTAAATGTCTGGAAATGTTGACGAACGCCAAAGTTGGAGACGTTGGTAAGCGCTTTAAGGTCGTTAAAAAGCAAATATATAACATGAAGTCGAGAATTTGACAGCAGGTTAACTTATATTGTTTTTTCTAAATGGGTTTTCACAAATGAATCGCACTTTGTACGTGGACGAGGTAACGTTAAGGTTTTTAAGGTAGAATGGTGGCGAGGAAGTGTTGGCACCTAACCTCGTTACTGTAGTTGGAAGGACGCAACGGTCAACCCCCTACGTTTCTGAATTTTACAGACAAATGAGGGCTGTCGTTCCTCTGTGACTCGCACAAACGCGCACACGCACCATGTCAGGAGCCCACGAACTAGCCAGGAGGCGCCGCCCCCCTAAAATGTTCTTGATCCTGACCGAGCTGAGGGTTCAAGACCACTTGGACGGTACCATTCGGCTGCAGCGGGGGAATATCTGCCAGGAACAAGATGCGGGAAAGAACAGAGGGGACCAGTTGTGGGTGAAGGTATGAAGGAGTCAGAAGTACAGAGATGTACAAGATTGGTGACATTGGTTCAGGGGAATTTTGACAACTCATACAGTGACTTCAGTACATTCTGGCACACATGATGTAGATACGTTTACTAAAAGGGAAGCTAAACATGAGACTATTCAGTATCTCTAAAATATATCAGGTTCAGTCTGTATAAGTTATTGTTTTGTCAATGAAGGTGATATGTTACCTGCTGTGTTTCATAACCCAGCATTATTTCAAATGGCCCTTTTCAAATGGTAGATATCTCATTTTGGAGCAAAACTCAACATTAATTCACTCCCTTGTTGTGGTGCAGTCTAGGTCTCCCATGCTCACCTGTACCTTCTCTCCTCTCCCCCATACCCCCTCTCCATGTCTGCCTTTCTCTCCTCATCCTGTTTTCCTGCAGGTATTAGACAATGGCATCATGGTGAAGCTAGAGAAGAAGTTCCTGGTCGAGGTCCCCTCTGAATTCAGTGGCCTGTTGGAGCCTGTAACTGACCCGGAGTCCCGCCTGGATTTGCTAAGTAATACTCATACTAACGCTGGTAATGGTAGTAGTAGTTGTATTGATGAACGTAGTGCTAGAGGTAGCAGCAGTTGTAGTAATAGTAATGATGAACATTACTTACTACTCCTATTCTAGTAGTAGGAGTAGTAACAGTAGTAGTAGTAGTAGTAGTAGTAGTAGTAGTAGTAGTAGTAGTAGTAGTAGTAGTAGCAGCAGCAGTAGTAGTAGTAATAATGACAATAAAGGCATCAATTTCCAAAAAACGGTGACAAAACTATACTTTCACTTTTTCAGGCAACCCCACAAACCTGCAGCGATTGGCTGCCGTGTCCCTAGGCGCCCCCTTGTGGGTCCAGATGGGCCAACCAGACGAGCTGGCGGAGGCGGAGCTTAAATACAGGGGGCCTCTGACCAGAGGGAGCAGCGCTGTGTTTTTTGGGGTGCAGCTCAAGGTAATCTCTCTGTAGGGATCTTAACTGTAACGTTTTCAGGGTCCCACTGAGTTTGGAGTTGGAGTTTACCCCACTGAACCAACAACAGGCAACAAATCATCCATTAATCAATGATGCAATGCTACCTCAAAAACCTGTCATTGTCCAATTTCCATCTTGATCACCCTCTCTCTCTTTGTCTCTTTCCCTCTCTCTCTCTCTCTCCCTCCCTCCCTCCCTCCCTCCTCCTCCTCCAGGGTTCAGCAGTTGGCAGAGGAGTGAGCAACGGCTCCTACAAGGGCCACCAGCTCTTCACCTGCCCCGAAGCCTCCGCCCTCTTCGTCCCAGCCAATCACGTCAGGCTACGCCGCTGGTCCCGCAGCAACGACTTCAGCGAGCACGACCGGGCCCGAGAACGGGAACGAGACCACCACCACGGCAGCAGCAACGGTAACCACTCCAGTAACAGTCACCATAGCAACAACCACCACCACCAGAATCATCAACAGCAACACAACGTTCGCAGTAGTTTCCACCAACATCAGCCCTTCAGCCCTCCTCAGCTGCCTCCTATTGCCATGCTGCCTCGAACCGCGGAGTCGGTACCCATCACAGCCCAGGCGCCGGTCCAGGTCCGAGGCCCCGCGTCGCCGCCGCCATTCCAGGTTGGCCAGCGGGTGTGTTTCCCCCTGGAGGACACCGTCCACGGGGGAGAGGTGCGCTACTGCGGGCCCCTGCCTGGCCGGACCTCGTCCACGGTTTACGTTGGAGTCCTGCTGGTCAGTAACGCTAAAGAGGAGATAGACTATTATTACATGAAGAGGTTTGGTTCCAAAGTGAGACTGCTACTCTTACAAACAACAAAAACTACATTTGACCAAATATTCATCCAAATTGTGAAAGGCTTTTTTTTTTCTCAGAGGGAAAATTGCTCCAGACAACTTCCTAAACAAGTTTTTCTGGTGCTGTGCAGAATCCCTGACCTACAGATCAAGTTGCAAGTTGTAGAAGTTCCTTCGTGATGGTTAAACGGAGGAAATCCTGACACAAGCGTCTCCTTTTCCCCTCTCTTTATTGTAGAAAAAGCTAAAATATTCAGGAAAAAAAGGACCCATCTCAATATTGTGCACGCCTAAAGTGCTTTGAGTCTTTGTGTTTCAAGCTTATTAGTTTGTTCCTGCGAAGAAGCTTGAGGGGGGGGGGGGGGGGGAAGCCGAACCTTTCCCTTTGTGGAAGTTGCTGTATCTCTGTGTCAGTCTCCAGCGTTGTAATTGGGTGTATTGGTTTGTGTTGTTCATTGCAGGACGCTCCGGTTGGTAACTGGGACGGGCATTATAAGGGGGAGAACCTCTGCCACATTCCCTCACCCCTCTATGGACTCCTGTTGCCGATCGCCAAGGTCTCCTCAGGTACAGCAGCCTCGTCTCATGACTCAGCATTTTTACAGTACACCATACTACGGGCGGGAGGCTACAAATAATTGTGTGACTCAAAAATGTTGGACTCTCTTCACTCTGTCCCCTCAGAGCCCAAATCTCGCCGCCACAACCCGCCCCTCCAAATCCCCAAACCCATCCTGAAGCCGTTTCAGCCCCCCGTCTCTAAACCGGGCCCCGCACCGTCACCCACCTCGGCCCCCAAAATCGCCCTGATGCCCCCGCCTCAGCTCATCGCTGCCAAAGAGGTGCCGAAACCGCCTCCGCAGCCCCCGCCTAAATCCACCGACAAACCCCTGCCGCTTCCCCCTGCCCCGCCTCCCAAACCCCAAGGCCCGCCCTCGCCGACTGCCGCGGACCAACCGCAGCCCTCGAACGGCGCACACGCCCCTCCCTCGCCGCTGAGGTCGCCGGGTAGTAGCGGCGAAGATGCGAGGGAGAACGGAGAGACAGGACTGGATGTTGAGCTGGAGGTCGGGTCGATGGTTGAGGTGAATGACCCGCCCCTTTTTGGTGTGATTCGCTGGATTGGACGCATCAGTGGGATTCCCGAACGGGTGGCGGGAATTGAGCTGGTAGGGTAACAGTTCCGACTTTCATCATGTTAGTTTTTATCAGACCCTGTACCTCAACGTTGACTTGGCCCCGATATATAAAACATATCCACTCTGGTCTGGCAGGACCAGGAGCTGACCGCCGGGACGGATGGTAGTTACCTTGGCGAACGTCACTTCCGATGTCCGGCCAACAAGGGGCTGTTCGTCAAGCTTCGCAACTGTAGGAGGGACTCCAGGTTCCCTGCGCCTGAGACGCCTGTCAATCAAGTGGAGCGGTGCAACTCAATAGGTGTGTGTGTGTGTGTGTGTGTGTGTGTGTGTGTGTGTGTGTGTGTGTGTGTGTGTGTGTGTGTGTGTGTGTGTGTGTGTGTGTGTGTGTCTGCCAACCAAGTATATATATTTATAACCTTACAGTTTGACACCCCCCCCCCCCCCCTCATATCCACATCCTCTGTCCCTCCCAGCCTTTGCAGAGTGGGGCAGTGAGCGGGTGGAGGAACACACTCCTCCGGTGGAGGGGGTGGAGGCCAAGGAGCTCTACCAGGGCTGGAAGAGAGGCATCCAGGGTCACCTCAACTCCTGCTACCTGGACGCCTCGCTGTTCAGGTGAAGCCCGGGGAGCGATGAACTCTGCAGTTGCAGCATAAAAACAAAATATAATAAGCATTCGAACAAATGTGGGTTGTTTTCTTATTGCCTCTCATGTCTCTCCCTCTCTCTCTCCCCCTCTCCCTCCTTCCCTCCCCAGTCTATTCTCCTGCTGTAGTTCAGCAGACTGGGTGTTGCTCTGGCCCACGGACCCTCAGACGGGGCTTCATTCCAGCCAGGCCCAGGACCTGCTGCGCTGCGAGATAGTCAACCCCCTGCGCAGGTCAGTGTGTTACTATTACTACTGCTACTATTAGTACTACTACTACAACTATTACTATTATTACTGCTGCTACTACTACTACTACTACTACTACCACTACTATTACTATTGCTACTGCTACTATTAGTACTACTACTACTACTACAACTATTACTATTATTACTGCTACTACTACTACTACTACTACTACTAGTACTATTACTACCTACTTCTACTTCTACTTCAACTATTACTATTATTACTGCTACTACTACTATTAGTACTGCTGCTACTACTATTACTATTACTAGTACTGCTACTACTATAATAATCATTATAGTAATAATCATTTGCTGCTAAAACATTTTGCATTTATTGGAAATTCATTTTTTTTTTTTTTTCTGCCATTCACTCCTCGTCTGCCTTTTTCCTGTTTTGTTCCCACCTCTTTTTGTGTTATTGATCACATCCCTGGTTAGTATATTGGTTAATACAAGAGGCCCGTTTGCCTGAAATGTGACCTGGTATATTTCCCAGGTTTGGCTACGTGTGTGCCAGCAAAACCATGGCCTTGAGACGGCTACTGGAGGCTGAGAGCAGCGACACCGGCTTCACCAATCAAGAGAAAGGTGTGTGTGTGTGTGTATGCGTGTGCATGTGCATGTGCATGTGCATGTGCATGTGCATGTGTGCTACACATTCCACAGCGTTTGTCTGCAGTGACACTGAGGAATGCTGTCATGCTGCTGTTGTTCTGTCCATCAGATCCTGAGGAGTTCCTCAACAAGCTTTTCCAGCTCCTCCGAGTCGAGCCGCTCCTCAAGATCAGGTAACCTCGGCGCCCTGTTGTCGTTTCACACACACACACACACACACACACACACACACACACACACACATAACCCGGGAATATTACGTTCAACGTGGCTGCAGACATGGAGGGACATGGATCAAAGCATTGCACTTTCACACAGTGCAGAACAGAGTTTGACCCGGGTCTCAACCCTGATCTTCACCCAGGGTGGTTTTGTAGGGTCAGCTTACCCCGGTCGACACCTTTCACGCTGACCCACATACTTCCTGTGTCACTAGTCTGGTGTGAAAGGGGTGTTACTCTCTCTCCGTCTGCCCTATATTCTCTTTCACTGTCTTTGTTTCTCTCTCTCTCTCTTTATTCCTGTTTTCTCCCCTGCTCTTTCTCGTTAGCACTGACCCCTACAGGCCGTATGGTGGGTTTACAGCTTGTTTGCTGGCGTTGCTACAAATCTCTCATTGCAGAGTTGCTCATTCTTGCCATTTTACAGTCTGACGGTGGAGAAAGGCAAGCAGGGGCTGTAATCAGGACCACCTTAGTCGAGTCTGAGTCAATTCCAAGACCAGGTATGGTCAAGTTTTGAATCAAGACCTGGTCCAAAGAGGGTCAAGACCAGAGAAAATCCTATTCAGGACCAAGATAGGCAAAAAAACAGTGTCTTTCCAAATGTAAAAACGTTTCTTACCGATGAGTAACCGTCTGTCTGAAGGAGCTCTGTCCTTTATCCTTCAACATCAAACTAATTTTAACTTATCAATATATAGAAGTTTCATTCATCATTACATACTATACACAGGTGTGATCCGTATCTATATCTGGGGACAAAATAAACAAAGCTGGACCAGTTTGGATGGGAATCTATTAGCATGTACGCTAGTGTGTTCTTCCCCGCTAAGCCCCCCCTCTTTGTGTGCAGCTCCACCTACACATTCTACTTTTTCTCAACCTCTTTTGCCCCGCCTCTCTTTCAGATCGATGACCCAGCAGCCTCAGGAGTGTCACCTCTACCAGCTCTTCCCTCCCTCCCTCCCTGCCTCCCCGTCTTCGCCCTTACCCCTCTCTCCCTCCCTCTCCCCCATCGCGCTCACTTCCCCGTCTGCCGACCGGATGAGGGTCGCCAGTGTCCAGGCCCTGCTAGAGTCCTCCTTCCTCCACGCCGGACTCAAGTTTGTCGAGGTAACGGAAACGATGGGTGACTGGTTTGTGTTTCAGATTTCATGTTGGGACACGCAGCTCCCATTGAGTTATAATGGGAGATTACTGGTGTTCTGCGTTGTGTGTTCCTGATCACATCTGTACAAAACTAACTGTCCCCCTGCTGCTACTTTTTGCAGTAAATGCATTCATTTTTGAGACTTGAATATATAAGTATTTTAGGAGAAAATCACTTTATACATCAGAATTTCATTATCATTTATATATTTATTACTGTAATCAAACATTTCTTTATTCAAGTTGAACCATGGTGATTTAGTCAGGATTTGTGTTACCAGCTTTCCTCCAAAAAGTAAAATTATTTGTTTGCATCATCATTTTGTCCTATGAATTATTTTGTGAGACCACGTGGATGGCGAATATTTCACTTTGGAACAAAACTAGTACAAGGATTTCCGCTTTCCTCTCTGGGACTTGAGTTACTATTGGATCCTGTGTATTGATCACCCCACCAGGCCCCCTCCTGCCTCCTGCTGCTCATGCCCAGGTTTGGGAAAGACTTCAAGATGTTTGACGCCATCTTGCCCACTCTCAGCCTGGACATCACAGACCTGCTGGATGACAGTAAGAGCAACTCTGGGGGCAGATCCACTTCACTTGTTTCACTTCACACCTGATCTAGTTTAGTGAATCTGTTTTAGTCCACTTCAGATCCAGTTCGGATATAAGTTCAGTTTAGGTTTTGTGTTGTTTGTGGATGACAGGAAATTGAGCTTGTCACTTAAATATCAATGTTGACCTTAGTTGTTTTTTAGCTGCATCCCTTCCTCTCCCATGTATTTTTTCTCTCTCTCGCCCCCTCCCCCCCTCTCTCTAGCTCTGAGACAGTGCAGTATCTGTCAGGCTGTGGCTGAGTGGGAGTGTCTCCAGTGCTATGAAGATCTGGACATCACTCCAGGCCGTCTCAAACAGTACTGCCAGACCTGCAACACCCAGGTAGCCGTTTGGCACTTTGGACCCCCAGACTAACCACCATTAACACTTGGCAGAAGTATCCGCTTGTAACTTCATCAAACTTAGTGTGAAGTAAAGTACTAACCTGTATTGTTAACCAGGCAGGTCAGTTATTAATGGTGCTATGTGTAGCGTTTTAATGTTAATAAATTATTACCACTTTCATTTTATGACGTCAGTGTAATTACCGTAAACAAATGGGATTGATGGGTCAAATGGGTCAGATTTGGTGGGAAATCTGCTGGATAAGTAATACAATACAGGCAGTACAAGTAATACATATTGCACGATTGTAAAAGAGCGCGAGTGCTTTCTAGGTGCTGGAGTGGATGGGTGGGCGGTGTATGCATGATTAGAGTGACACTACATTGACTTTAAAAACTCCACCTGCACCTCCACCGGATAAACGGATGAAAAGCTATAATATAAGGTAGTTCTCTGTTTGAAATCAAATTGCATGGATGTCTATTGCTTGTCTGATGACATGCATCCTTATTCTTCCTGACCTGTCACGTTTTTACGTGTCACTGTTTATCTGTCTATCTATCCATTTAATTGATCCATCTCTTCATCCCTCTGTCAGGTCCACAGTCACAGGAAGCGGGTTTCCCATTGCCCAGTGCAGATTGGCGTTCCTGGGGGGCCTTGGACCGGCCCTCTGAACGGCACCCGCCAGCGATTGGCTCTCTTTGCTGTGACATGCATCAAGACCAGCCACTACGTGAGCTTCGTCAAGCACGGGCCCCGCCCCACCGACTGGCTGTTCTTTGACAGTATGGCAGACAGGGAAGGTGAGCGATCTTGACCAAACATTTCAGTATGCACTTAGCAGGGTCGGGGTCGATTTGCTGGCGTTTCAGTCGTTTCAGGAAGTGGTTTTTCTTCAAAATGTTTAAAACTGGAAATCTTTTACCATGAAAATGTTTCTTGATAACGAAATAATTTAGAACGAAGGCTCTGTCTTTATGTTTTCACACTTTGGGTTTCTAATGTGAGCTGGCTTCAAAGTGAATTGAACCCAACCCTGATTGTGTAATTAAACATTCTATTCTATCTTGTCGCCATGGCAACATGTGGGCTTGAAAATTCTGTTCTATTAACAAATCTATAATAGTTTGGCAAGACCAACAAGTTTCACAATATCATCCTGTGCTCTCACCCAGGTGGTGAGAACGGCTTCAACATCCCTCAGGTGAAGGCGTGTCCCGAGGTGGGCCGCTACCTCAGCCTATCAGAGGAGGAACTGAGCAGGGTCAACCCCGCCTCCTTACGGGAGCCCGCCCACCGCCTGCTGTGTGACGCTTACATGTGTCTGTACCACAGCCCTGAGCTCAGCCTCTACAAGTGACCTGGACAGACAAACACATACACGTATACATACTGTCATTCTGTCCTTGGTCTTACATATGACCCTCACTTCACCTAACAAAAACAATATCACAGCCGTCATACATACATACATACATACATACATACTGTCCTCCTGACCTTGACATTGTTGTCGCTGTCAGATTTAAAAACTCTTTAAGAACAAATAAAGGAGGCCTTGTTTGTAGCCTGACAAACATTCATTCATTCATTTTTGAGTTTACCCAATGTGTTGTGAAAAGGTTTCATAAACCCAAGGGTCGTAGAATTGTCTCAACCCAATACTTCAAATGAAGTTAAAACATGAAATCACCAAAATGAGTTACAAGGTTTACACATGACAACAGAGATATGACCCCCCTTACGAACACGTACATATGTTGTGCCTGAATTGCCTAAAGATAGAATCTGCAAAACCAGTACTGTAGAGGTAGTTTGGAAGGTGGGTACACTCATGAAGTGGGTACTGTGACCCCACAATTCAATATGTCATTAATTAGGCTGATGAGTGGGTTTCAACTGAATACTGAACTGTATACATCAGTGATGCTCACAGACACACACACTGTACAAAACCAGTGTGCCTACTCTGAAATTGTGCCTTAGAATGTATACACACGTTACGCTTAATTTGCACTGTTTCACTTACATATCAGTATCTACAGCTTTGTATTTGTAGGCTGGAAAATAGTGTGGTAGTAAACTCTTTTGTAAAGATTACACAAGGTGTTAATATTTTGATGACGTATGAGTTGTTTAATACAACATATAGCTGCAAAGAAAGAAAAACTGTTTTAATAAAAGCTTCTATTCTCTCCTAGTCTGCATTTTTGTCCTTTTCCTCAAACATCTCGCGTTAAGTGCCACTAGAGGGCAGTCGTGGCGCAATTTCCGCATCGTCCACCCCAATTGCGTCATCATTGTGGGCCCGAAACCAGCGACGACAAGTCGGTTGTTCATTGGCTCGGCTTGTAAGCTAGTCAAGTCATTTTTAGTTAATTCCACATAAGAGTAACAATAAACGCAGCGTATTGATCTTTTGGACGTGCACGTCAGGTAAGACGACTGTTAAATTACGTTTTGACTCCTTATTTTTTGCCTGTCTGCGAGCTGTATAACAACAGCGACATCAACTGACATTGAGATCAGTACGTTAACGTTAGCTCAGTAGTAACGTGCTTTTCAATCGGCTTGGGTCATTCTAGAGATGGGCGGATGAAGCCTTATGAAGCTTTTGAGGCTTCTTCCTGATTGTACCGAAAAAAGATTCGAAGCTTCAAAGCCTCATAGAGAGACCCTACCAGTGACATCTAGTGGTCAGCTGCAATTATAGCAGCCACGAACTTCCAAATGATTCACACATCTTGTTGATTCCAGTTCCAACACAAAAGCAATAAAGCAGCTGTCTTCATTCTGAGAATCATTGTCCACACATGAAAGTGTTACAACATTTTGAAATGTCAATTTACTAATAAAATGTTTAAATGTGTTGTGCTGTTATAATTACTTGAAACATGATTTAGATTAATATGGCAGGTTTGTGCTGTGAAGTGAGATGACAGGTATTTCAACATCAGTGTTTTGGAGGTATGACTGAAGGTTTGTGAGAAGTTCTTATGCAATTCAGTGGAAAGCACTTATGGTGGTAATAAGGTAATAAGGACATCCCTGGATTTGGATCATATACCTTTTCCTGATTTTCATTAAGAGAGCATGATTGTAATGTAACACATAATATGAAAAGATTCAAATTCAACGCTGTAGAAGTACTTTTGTGGGAATGATTCTGAAGGACTTCCTTGTGCCACAGTGTGAAAATAAAGTGAATATGTGCATGAGGGTATTGTGCTTGTGGGATGTGTTGTGCAACACGTTTTTACAAGTTTTTATTCGCATTCTCCATCATTAAAGTTCTCTCGCAATTGAAGGTCTCTCGCAACGCTATGAAGCAGGGAGGGGAACACCGAGAATTTCGCGTCTCCTTATAACGAATGAAGCGCCAAAAATTCGAATCAGTCACCTCACTTCCGGTGTTTCATTGTGACGTATGAAGCTTCAAACGTCATCGCTCACGTGATCACGGAGATTTGATACAAGCCTCGACATAGTGTTTCGAACCAGTCTGCTTCAATAGAGTGAAACAGGCTTCGGAGCCTCAGTGTCAAACGTCCCATCTCTAGGTCATTCTAAACCAGCATTTCCCCACACAAAACCTTTTTTTGTTTAAATATTTTTATTTTGCAAAGCAATCAGCGCTATAACCTGAACTGGTGCAATTGGCCGTTGTTGGAACCAAACCGATTCCATTAGTAATCAATGAACTGTTGTAGTCATATTAGCCCCGATACTTGCCGTGCTTTCTCTCTGTGATGTGTCGTACTTTTCCCTACAAAGTGAGAAAGAGAACGGAGGGTATCTGTGCCGGGGTGTTATTAACCGTTAAACATTGGAAAGAAATTACATGACACAATAGTGCTATGGCTAACATCTTATTCTTATTTAATCGAACCATTGGTACCGTTATTGGTATATTAAGTCGTAGATTGTTTTAGTTCAGAGCCAGGGCAGCAGCTTTGTTCTGGTGGTCACTGTATTGAATATCTTAAAATCAGTTTATTCTCTTGTCCTTTGCTTTCCTCTCTGCAGGCACTCTCAGGTAAACAAGTGCAGTCCGTTGCCATGGCGTCTCCAGGGGGGCAAGGTGGAGGAGCTCTGTCCACGAGAGGAGGGAGTGGGGCCAGGAGGATGAAGTGGTCTCTGGAACTGAGCATGGGCAACACCAGGTAAACAAAAGAGAGAGCATCCAAATGCTTTACTGTAACAATTTAGCAAACCGTAGAACTTTGTTTGTTCAAACCCCAGACGCAGAAACTCAGAAACTTTCAAAAACCCAAAATGGAAAATGAGCTCTTGGGTTTGGATCAACAAGGTGCTACGGTTGACCACAACTCCACACTGTTCTGATAGTCAGAGACAGATTTTCAATATGAGGATTTAATTTGTTTACTACATTTCATGTCCTGGACCACCAATAGTATTTCAAAAGAGAATAGCTACTATCCAACATGGGACAAAAACCCTTTCTGTGCGTTGCCTCTGCTGCAGGACTCGGGGAGACCGGCAGGGCGGCCAGGGGGATGTGGTTTACCCCATTGGCTACTCGGAGAAACCCGTTCCCGACACCAGCATCCAGGAGACGGACAAGAACCTGGTGGAGAAGGTGAACAGAGATGTCCATTTTTATTTATTAGATATTGATATGTAATAGTGATCATTCTGCTAAGCAGGAAAATGTCTCTCTCCCCGTCCCTCCCTCTCTCCCCTCATACAGCGCTGCTGGGATGTGGCCCTTGGGCCCCTAAAGCAGATCCCCATGAACCTGTTCATCATGTACATGTCGGGCAACACCATCTCCATCTTCCCCATCATGATGGTTTGCATGATGGCCTGGAGGCCCATACAGGCGCTCATGTCCATGTCTGCCAGTGAGTATACCCCAAGAACTACTACTACTGCACATTTCACTTTTTGCACTTTTTGTTTTTGCACATCATTATTATTACCATTATTTTTTCTTTTGCACTAAGCATTTGTATATCTTTTATATATATTTTTTATTCTTTAACTTGTATTACTTATCTTAGTTGTGTTATTCTATGTTGTTGTTGTCTATGTTACTTGGCTGCTGTGGCTTAACAAATTTCCCCCCGGGGGTTAATAAAATACCTACCTACCTACCTACTCAGATTATTTGTCATATATGTCACAGACAGGGCAGGAAGCTGGCCTGTAGATTCACAAATCTAACAGCCATTTTCATTATTCACCTGCCAGCCAACATATGTAGTAGAGTAGACAAACTTTAGGCTGTTACTGATGTAATGTTGCTGTTCTGATACTGTTCTTTTGACTCTATATTGAAGCCCTCATGTGCATGTGTTTTGTTTTTTTCCCATCTTATTTTATTTTTAGAGACTCTTGGGTCATAAAGGCTAATAAGGACTGTCATCACTTACTTTGTGCTCTTGTGTCTCCAGCCTTCAAGCTATTGGAGAGCTCCAGTCAGCAGTGGCTTCAGGGGCTGGTCTACCTGGTCGGTAACCTACTGGGCTCGGCATTGGCCATCTACAAGTGTCAGTCAATGGGACTTCTCCCAACACACTCGTCTGATTGGCTGGCTTTCATAGAACCGCCTCAGGTAAGGATTCCGGGTCCATAATGGAGATGTGTGTCTGGCTGTTTTGTGTTGTTTTATTTATGCTTAACGCTGCATTAGGCAACTTTGCAAAACTTGAACTTCAATACCCAAAAATCATGATGTCTAACATCAGGAAATTGCAGACAGTTTACCGACCCGGCCAGTCTGTGATATTAGAAGAATATCTTCAGCTTTGTTGGGATAATTGATGATAAATGATGATTGCTCTAACTGAGAAGAAGAGAAGCCAAGTCAATTTAACCATGTCTGTCCTCCCAACAGAGAATGGAGATCATGGGTGGAGGGATGGTGTTGTGAAGAGGATGGAGTGCGTGCGTGCACACACACACACACACACACACACACACACACACACACACACACACACACACACACACACACACACACACACACACACACACACACACACTCACATACTTTCTGTTTGCCTTTCCTGTTGGAGACACTGAAAGATGTTAAATTTGTAGAATTGGTCTGCTTTTGAAGTCTTTGTCATAACCTCTATGGTTTCATCTCGCTTCTTCTTAGACTCTTTTACTCTAAATAGAGATTTCAAAGCCAGCAGACGTCTTGTTGACTACTACCAAACTACTAAACTACATTTTTTGTGATTTGAGTTTTACTCCAACTGTATAGGTTCACAACAAGGGATTATTTGCGGTGTTATATTCCAAAATGCTATACATTCATTTTTTGGTGGGGGAAAAAAACATTAGCTGAACCTAATGGCCTGTAAAGATCCTACATCAATTTTTAAAACGATTGTGCTATTCAACTGCTTTGTAAGAGTAGCTTTCTTTTTTTTTCAAATGGTTGATATCTCATTTTGGAATGAAACTCAACAGGCATGATTTCAGCATGCAACCCTACAATATTTGCTAACCATGGTCTTTCTAGAAATGTTATCTTGAAATAAATTGTTTTATTTATACTGATGTGCTCTATGAAAATGCTCTATGAAATAAATCCTTAAGTATTATTTTCATTGGTGCCGATAAATGTGTCAGAAGAAGTGCCCTTCATCTTGTTCTGAACTGGGGAAGTCAGCCCAGGTTCAGAATGAACGTGGGGTCATTTGAGCGTGTTTGCTAGTGCCTAGCGGTCTAATCCAGCATAGTTTTGATATCGGGAGGTAATTTTCTAACAAGGGCTTTGTAGATAAACAAATACCAGAGGACTGAATGATGTACTGAGTCTTAACAGTTTAAGAGTGGAAACAGCAAGTTGTCTAAATGACATCACCATAATCCAAGACTGACAGGAAAACTGCTTCAGTTCCCTTCATGACATCAAGAGAAACGTGACTCTCTTCAACCTTTGGGAAAGATGTTTTCGTGCTCACACTAATCTGGACTGAATTGTGAAAGATCGTGAGACTAGCCTAAGTGAATCCTGACGCCGTTGAGGATTCCCCCCCACGTTCGCTACAGCAGGGCTTCCTCTTTCATGCCAAGGACCCCCAAATGGATATGCACTTCTGCAAAGGACCCCCACTTTGTCCTGAGGAAGCCGATCTGATGTTTGTTGTTGGTTGACTTGGTACAGAATGGTACAGAAGCTGTCTATGCTGTAGATGAGGAGCAGGGGTGCACCCCCCCACCCCCAACTTTACAGTACCACATTTCCTCCCCAAAGCTCACCAGCTGAGCTACAACCACAACCACTGAGCTACAACACAACATTCTTTGCCTCACCTGCTTTACAAAGTGCAGAAGTAAACAATAGTCACCAGAGGAACCTCCTGTCCGACCGGCCCTGCAACATGCCCCAACTAGGTAACAACTGGAGTTCTTGGACCAACTGAGCCAATTATGTTGCCTTCAGGTGCTGTCAGAAATGTCAGCATTATAAGTGGAGTGTACGTGAACGACCCAATAAAAAGGTAAATACTTCTGGGAAGTGTCAAGATCCGAGCTAATTCTGTTTTCAAGACCAATGTTCCCTCTAAGCTGCTCGTCAAACAGCAAGATAGTTTGGTGACCAACGTAAATGTATTAGTTTGCATGCCCTTCTGTCCCTCTCTCTCTGTTCTTATCTCTCTCTCTTGTTGGACTGGACACTGGTTGCTTTTTCACGTATTGGGTGTGTGGGTGTGTGTTTGTTTGTATGAGGGAAAGGAGTTTGACACCACCCTAAGTAGAGAACAGTAGAAACCAGGTAGGGCAGAAAGCAAACTTGAGAATCAGGTAGCACAAAACACGCCATTAGTCACAGATAAATTGATGAAAGGTAGACATGTATAAGGAGCATAACCAGTTCAGCTCATGAAACCATTAGACGCCCCTGTTGGCATGTTTCCTCTTTGACTGACTGCATTCTGGCCATTCCCTCTAAAAGGTTTATCTATAGACAGGATAAATTGGGCTAAATAAAAATACCAGACACTTTAAGTTAACTGGTCATGGGCTTGTATCCTTACTTGCGAAACAGCCAGATTTTCCCGGGATTTCCCTGATTTCCATGCCCATCTCCAGGTGTTCTCAAATTGCCTCATTTCTCCCCGATTCTCTCCCATATTTTGATTACGTTTCAAATTTTCAAAATGTCTATATTTGTTTTTTTTTAAAATAGTAACACAAAAAAATCATTTATAACTGCTGTATCTGAACGGTCAACAAAATACGCTGCACCAAATGTAGTTGCGTTATTAGTTCAGTGGCGGTTGGTTGGAGAGAAACGCGCGTGCATCCCGAGGAAGAAATGGAAATACCTCTGCAAGTTTCAACCGTCGTGGCAGGATAACTTTTGGCAAGAAATTAAATTTCATCGTAGGCTATAAATTTATAATGTTATTTTATACAAAGTATAGGGAAGTAAGGAAATAGTCTAACGTCTCTTGAGAGTGTAACTCTTTAAATATTCTGGTGGAGGACCCCCACCCATTTTGAAAAATTTCCAAATTTCTGTACTTTCGAGATTGGTAAGTATACTTCTATGACGAAACCTCTTTGGTATCCATCTTTCTCCTCGGTGCTTGAACGCCATGGGCCAGTTTCAGTTTAACTTGCCCCGGCCAGTGGAAACGGGTAGGTCGGGCTGTCAGACAGTGAGGGGCGGGACAGGTGAGAAGCTAGAAGAAAGGATGGGCGTTCATCGTTTTTCAGTGTTTGATTCGCCATGTGGACGGTAGGGACGGGATCTTTCTTTTAGTTTGTCAGTCGTAGTTATCGCCTGGGTAATAACATTACTCTCTGACTCTTTTTTTGGACGAGTAGTTGTTTTAGCGTCAACTTTTATAGCCTCATATATCGGATTTCGAGAGACGTTTTGATTTTTTTACCAGTCGTTTTTTTGGGGGGGGACTCCACTTTCACTCAAGTGGTGAGCTGTAACATTCAAGAAGGACTTTTACGTACATCTTCGTTGCTACGCTTTTTTTTTTTAAACTTACTGAGTGTACTTTCAAGACGGGAGGGGGTTGTGCTTGTGTGAGTTGCCCAAGTTATCTCGTTTGCCCAGTCGCCATGGAGAGGCATGATTGTCACCCAGCAACGCCTGGCTATCCACATCCGTTTGTCCACGAGCTGAAGCTGACCAGGGCGCAGAGACTCACGGTACGTCTCACCATGTACTTTTATGGCTGACGAACAAACCTGGCAGGCAGGCACACTGTCACAGCTGAAGTTTGTTTTGCATTTCCGCCTGCGTCCTGCAGGACATAGCTGCCATAAATAGAGGGACTATTGTGTCTGTTTATCATGGATGCATTCAATACTTTTACAATATCCCTGATTAATAACAGTCACCCAAACCTTTCTGCTATGTCACCCAAAAGTCCTTGCTATCTCTGGGACTGCTGACCAGCGTTTGCAGTGAAGGCTTTTGGAATATATGAGTGTTGTTTTATTTTGTTTGGACGTTGAGAGTAAAGGCTGGGCAGTAATTCAATATTATCGTCTTAAATAGAACTGTATTGTGATTTAAATAATGATAGTTATCATGGTACACAATTCTGTTGTCTAGATTAATGAAAGCAAATACTAATTAAAATCTCACAAAATGAGATTTGAAACAAACTAGGACCATGCAGTTCAATGCGATGAACATTGGTTTGATTATTTAACATGATTATGTGTCCAGACATTTTTATTTATCAATATAAAATAATACCATATTAT
Source organism: Hoplostethus mediterraneus (assembly GCA_034670385.1). Lineage (NCBI taxonomy): Eukaryota > Metazoa > Chordata > Actinopteri > Trachichthyiformes > Trachichthyidae > Hoplostethus > Hoplostethus mediterraneus. The sequence continues at coordinate 953,166 of JAXDDW010000120.1, read as the reverse complement.
CATGATATTATTTTTGTCCATATTGCCCAACCCTACCTAGAGAATGTCAGGCAAAAATTTAAACATTTTTCCCCCAATACCCAGGGCATTATCCTGGGCAGTATCCTCTCCCCCCTACGCCTCACCCTGGCTGCAATCTGCTTCCTCATCATGTGGCCTCTGGCCCGGCTACGATTGGCCGGTCTGTCCAAAGAAGAACGTTCCCTTCCTGTCACAGGCTGGCGGCAGTGGCTGTTACACCCAATCATCGGTCTGCTGAGCCGGGCGGTGTTCTTCTTCCTTGGCTTCCTATGGGTGAAGGTTAAAGGTCGCCAGGCAGGCCTGAAGGAGGCACCAGTGTTGGCGGTGGCACCTCACAGCGGGTTTCTGGACATGCTGGTTCTATGTGTGACTCAGCTGCCAACAGTGGTGTCACGATCTGAGAATGCCAGTCTGCCGGTCATAGGAGGTGAGTGCTTTAGTGCAGCTGATGGTGTGGTGGGAGGGTGGGGTGATCCGGTGGGGGTGGGGTACTGGGAAGGGTGGAGGAAGTTAAGGCATCAAGGTGAGCTCAACGGATGCACTGGGTGTGGAAGTCTGACTGGTTGAACAGAACTGAAAAAGGATGGAGGGAAGCGCCGTTATAGGCTTCATCCCTTCATCCCAGCAAAAATACATTCATCATGACACCATGTTACCTGCTGACCATGCATACCAACAGTGAAGATAAGAGAGGCTGCTTAAAACACCTGAAGTCTCCTTCAGTCGAAGATACGCAGGTGTAAATGACGTGGATTGCTTGAGGTGTGTTCAGCGTAGTCAGACCATGTGTGGCAAACTTTATAAGTTGTCATCAAATTTGATGGCAACTTACATTTTATTACATATTGACTCAGCTGTTTGCTCAAGGTCCTCATCAATTGTAGCATTACAACCGTTTATTCATCTCCTTTCCTCTTCTCTTTTCCTTGTCTCCTCCAAGTTACCAAGTTACTTTTTGTCACTTGAGTTTGTAACCATGCAAGTGTCAGTGGAGGATCAGGACAGGAAGTATCAGGATAACTGGCTACTGGTAAATTGTAAACCCCACGCTCCCCACTTATAACCATTAGGTAAACAACTAAGACTATGTGGGAACAAAAAGGGCAAGAGAAAATATGTAAGGAAGTCCTAAGATAAACAATTGACTCACTCCCTTGGCTTCTTCATCTAATGTGCTCTTGTTGCCTCTTGACTTCCTCTCCCACTACTGCAGGCAGATCCCTGCTTGTGTAATGTCTCAGTCTTGGCTGTCTTTCAGTAGACTCCTCCCTCAGTCCTGGTTCTGATTTGTGTGTCTTATATACAATCATGATTTTGTTTGTGAAAACCTTGTGCAATTATAGAAAGTTTTCACTATCCAATCCCTATTTAATACAAAAAAAATCCCTTAATTGAAATTATCTATATTTACCAATTTCATGTTTTGTTTTTTTTAGAGGAAATACTGAATTATAGTAGAATGAAAACAGTTTAAAGGGAATTAGTGCAGGTGCATAAATAAGTGAACCTTCCCTTGCATCAGTTAAAGTAGGTCAGGTTCACGAAGTTAAGCATGACTGTGTGTACACACATGTTTGTGTTTCAGCTCTGCTGGAGTTCAACCAGTCTGTGCTGGTGAGCAGGAAGGATCCGGAGTCAAGGAAAAAGGCAGTCAGCCAGATCAGAGAGAGGCTGACCTCCAATGGCTACTGGCCTCAGGTAAGCTCAAGGGTCAGGTCGTTAGGGTCAAGATGAGAGCAGCCTGGGGACCAAAAACAGAAAAGTTATATAACCGTTTTACATTTAAACAAATAGGATATATTGTACATCGTGTGTCTGTGATCGTGTGTGTTGATGTCTAAATCCCCGGTTGCCTGCTTTTTAGTGGTGATCAGGAGGTTTTTGGGTGTATACCTTTTCTGTGGACATGTTGTATGGGAAGTCACTGCACTGCAGACAATCCTGCACACTGATCTCTGAAGAAATGCATACGTCTTATCTATCATTCCCAATTCCTCCCTCTCGGCTAGATGCTGATGTTTCCTGAGGGAACCACTACTAACGGCAGTTCTCTCATCAAGTTCAAGCCTGGTGAGTACTGGCAGAGTCCTTTTTTTAATCAGTGTTTTTCTATCATTGTGACCCAAGAGGCTGCAGGTGTTTTTTTATTCCAACCAAACACTGCAGAGGACTCTCAAACCAAACTCTCTGGTTTGAAGCTAAGCTAATCAGTGAAATCAGCTGCAGTGTTTGGTTGGATTGAAAACCTGCCGACTCTTGGGTCACAATGGAACATGATTGAAAACCACTGCTCTGTGAGCCGCTACTCCAGTGTATACGCCACCGTTTTGTGATGATGCATAGTGTTGGGTATCCTGGTGGCCTCAGCAAGCTAAAGTGTGCGTGTGTGTGGTCCGACTCACAACCGGTTTCTTGTCAGAAGTGTCAAGTGTTGTATATGTATTTGTACACCTGTCCTATGCTCTCAAATCAATACAAATAAGCGCAAACGTCAGGCGGAGAATCTGACCTGTCTGCACATACTACCATTTTTCTGCTGTTGAAACAAATCACCTAGGAATGGATGGCATGTTCCAAAGCACGAGAGGAAGAGGGTGTGGTGGCATGTTGTGTTTGACACTGACTGATTTGCTGCTTTCTGTCTCCTGTAGTTTAATTGTTTTGTTTCCTCACTAACTCAGTCACTCATTCATTCCCTCACTCACTTGTTCTCTTACCTTTTCTTCTCATTCTCATCAGGTGCCTTTCTTGCCGGAGTCCCTGTCCAACCTGTTCTTTTGCACTATCCCAACAAGCTGGTGAGTCAGTTAGGTCATTGCCGTGGCAGGGTGGACTAGCGGTTGGAGAGACCATCCTGTTACCAAAAGCTCACAGGTTTGATTTTTGCAACCGCCATCTGTCCTGTCAAAGCAGCCTTGACTAAGGCACTGAACCCCAAGCTGCTCACTTCAAGTCTGCAGAAGAGCCTAAGTATAAGTGTCATTGGCCCATTGTTTTACTTTACAGGCTGCTGGTACTTTTATCCAGAGCAACTTTAAAATGAGTCCAACCTGCATTGGTAACCATAACAAGGATGCTTTTTGTGCCTTTTTATTAGTTTTTTATAACCCATTTTGCTTTCCTGGCCACATCCCTGCACAAAGGTCAACATGCAGTATCCTATGTTTTATCAGATATGTTTCTGATCATACTGTAATGTTTGTTTTAGCCAGTGTTTACATAGTGGCAAGTGCCATTGGTCTTCCCGCCAGGCTGCGTAAGAGGGGGATGTAGGAGGTGTCATGGAGATTGTAAAGAGGATGGGAATTTTATTGAATCTATGTTCACTGTTTGTCGTTTTTATGACTTTTCCCCAGGATACTGTTCGTTGGACATACAAGGGAACGACCTGGTGAGTTCCTCCATTGTGGAACCTCGTACATAAGTGGCATTTTCATATAAAAGTTTTGTTTTGCTACTCCACATGAGAATCTCATGGATTGCCACTTTAAACACATTATTGTACAGTTAATTTGGCTGCATGGAATATAATGTTGGCCTTCATTGTCTGTTAGGCTTGAAGCACTGTTGCACACGACTTCACAGCTCTACACCAACATGACTGTTGAGGTAAGCTAGTGGACGAGATGTTCCAACTCAAAGATGTCACATCACGACCTTGTTTAAAAGTAGTACTGCGTGTGGATGAAATTAATAGTTAATAGTCTAGACTGGGTGTGAAAACCTCTAATGCTCATCATATCAGAACTACACAGAATGTAGATCTTCAAACTCACCACACCCTTTCTTCTCATTACCTGCTACCCTGACTAAAGATTGAAAATTTCTTATTGTGCAACAGTACCTGCCAGTTTACACACCTTCTCAAGAGGAGAAAGATGATCCCAACCTGTATGCAGACAATGTTCAGAAACTCATGGCCAAGTAAGAAGCACATACATGCATTATGTTATCCTTTTACATTTAATTTCTGTCTTAAGAGAGGTGTGAGGCTACATGTGGGGCTGTGTATGTCCTTGTCTATATGTTTCTGTGTGGATCAAGGTGGAATAATAATAATTTTCATTTCCAATAATAATTTTTTAGTATTTGGTTTGTTTATGTTCACACTGCCCAATGGACACTGCCAAGCCATGGACTCACAAGTAGCTTGTTTATGTGACAGTCTTGGTAACCTGTCACCCCAATTCCAGTCCCTGTAACTTCAGCTAAACATGATGGATTCTCTGCTGTAATTTACCTTCTCTGGTGTTCATAACGGTTGAAAACATATGAAGAAATGGCAGAATATGAGCCTCAGTTCAGACTGTGGTTTGCCCTTGGTTCATTTTGTTATGCTAGGCTTTTTTCTCACCTGAATAAATTAAACGCACTAAATGAGTGAATGCCCTTAATGTAGTAAGTCTTGGTTTAAATGTTGCGAGCTGTGTTTGTGTCAGCTCTTCTAGTGTGGCTTTCTGTTGTCCTCCAGGGCTCTTGGAGTCCCAGCTACTGACCATGTGATGGCGGGCCGGGTTCCTGTCATTAAACTGGGTGGTCTCTCTCTCCCCCTTGAGCCTCCTGCTAGGCAAACGCTCTCACTGCTGCAAAAAGACGGGTAAGAAGAACCGTGTTCCAGCTTCAATTAATTTGTATCGTACTCCATTTGAAATCTCATTTCCAGATAATTATACAGTGCTGAACACACTGTTTGATTGACAGGTGATCTTTGGGAAATACAGTGCAGAAACACCACAGCAATGACCGCTTGGCACCAAAGAAATTACAAAAATAACAAACATGAAAATCTTTTCCTCTCATCCTCATTTGGCATCCTTCCATCTCTCAGCCTGGGCACATCAGAAATGGAGGCTGCATTGAACAGAATGATTGACAGGTGTCAGTCAGGAGGTCCAGGGTGGAAGGTCAGTGCAGAGGAGCTGGCCTCTATTCTCGGACTGACGGAAAAACGGACGTTCATCACAATCTGTGGCCTCTACTCCAAGGTAGGAAACTAGGTGTGTGTGTGTGTGTGTGTGTGTGTGTGTGTGTGTGTGTGTGTGTGTGTGTGTGTGTGTGTGTGTGTGTGTGTGTGTGTGTGTGTGTGTGTGTGTGTGTGTGTGTGTGTGTGTGTGTGTGTGTGTGTGTGTGTGTGTGTGTGTGTGTGTGTGTGTGTGTGTGTGTGTGTGTGTGTGTGTGGTCTACTGAGAGTGAGTGCATTAGTATCGCAATAATAGCACTGAAGGCCATAAACACTGTTACCAGTGCATGTGTATGGACTGAAAACGTTTCTTCACAGTAGTATACATGCATAAAAATGACAACAGGAGAAATCAAGAAAGGTTGTTTACTAAGTTGCATGGTTGCCACACATGTTGCCGTAGCAACCAATGAAACAATCCATGCTTAATGTTAATTGGCACAGCTGGAATGTCTTGACCAATCAGATTACTTGGACAAAACTACCTGTTACGTTTACCATGCAGGGCTACCATTCCACTGTGTGCCATGGAGGGCTGCAGGTTTTCAGTCCAACCAAAGACTACAGCAGGTGATTTCACTTTAGTTACATTCCTGACCTCTTCTCTGCTGAAGTGAAGTCACCTGCTGTGGTGGTTGGAATGAAAACCTGCAGACTCTCGACCCTCCATGGCACATAGTTAAACAGCCCTGCCGTAGTGTATCATTTGTATTATACACACATTGTGATTGGGCGAGAGGCATTCCATGTGTGCTTATAACCGCAATGTAGGAACTGTGCTTCACAACTGGAGTAGGATCACTCCGCCTTATTTACATTTCACTCAATCAACACCGCTGGGTAAGATAGCTAGCCAACCAGCTTTGGAAATCTGAAGGATTGAAAACCGCGAGAGAGACTATGGATTCCCGTGTCAATTTCGATGTATTTGGTCCTATGACAATCAAAGAAGGGGTAAATTTAAGAGAGGAAGATGAGCCAAAGTCAGATTATGAATATCATCATTAGGTTGTAGCAATGATTATTGCTTAGCAACGGGCACTACCTTTTGTTGGCGGAGGATCAAAATAAACTGTAATTGCAACCCAAAGTTTCAATCTGTTTAATGTTTGAAATGATTAGGAAAGGAGAGGGAGTGCTATATTGTGGTTAACGGCACGGTGTGCTGCGGTCGTAGGGACGAGATTAGATTAAATACGTGGCTTCAATAACAAATTGTTAAAGATATATGAAAGTCAAACGATGTGAGTAGCATAGTCAAGCAGCAGTGTCTGTACGTGCACACATGAGAACAGAGGACAGAAAATGCATCAGTCACATATCTCGTGTTTTGCAGGATAACGTCGTTGACCTCCGACAGATCTACTTGAGTGTTGCCGCCCTCTCTGGCTTTGTCAGCTTCAAGTCACTCCTCCACACTGCTTTCACCGTGAGTACTGTTCTTTTTTTCTATCATTTGTTTTTGTGCCTGTTGAGAGTAACCTGCTGTCTATCTCAACTAAATACTTCTCTGCATATCTCCATGTGAAGTGATTGCATTTCAAAGTCCCTCAGGAATTGACTAGAAAAAGTTGATGGTATTAAGGAAGCAATCTTTTTAGTGAGAGTGGAATTTGATTGTCAGCCTTAAAGGACAATCCAGTAAGAAATTTTGAAAGAAATTAAATAAATAGGTTGCTTTGATAACACAACTCCTGGAATACACCCTCTCTCTCTGTTCCAGCTGTTTGACAAAGAGGGCAAGGGCAGTCTGAGTGCAGTGGAGCTGTCAGACCTCATGGGGGCGCTGCTGGGTTTTCCACAGTACCACACTGCTCAACTTTATGCTGAGGCCTCCAGGAAAGGGCAGCTTACTGAAGGTGAGTGTGCTTCTCTCATTTCAAAGTGCTACATTGTTATCAATGTGAAAGACAGTATCACAGTAAACAAAATACAAGCTTTTCTTGTGTTCCTGATCACATTGCTGAGTCTTGCTGTTGTAGAAATCTGATACCTAGTTAGGGAGACAAGATTCTGCTTAAGCGGGTAATCCTCATTACATTTGTGTTTCAACAGAGGATCTGCTGAGAGTTTTGACTAACCACCCGACGTATCAGAGAGTGGTAAACAAGTACCTGCAGCCTGAGGAGGCGGGCTCTCAGCTGTCATGCGCCCCCTTGGCCAATGGCAAAGCTGTGAACAACAATGGAAACATGCAGAACGGCAACAGACCCCTCCCGTCCAACAAGAAGGCAGACTGAGGTTCAAAGTTCCTGTCTCGTTTTGATTGGATATTAAATTAAAGTGGTGGCCAACATAAGGACTTTAGGATGGTTCCTCCACGAGTACACAAAACACTTCCAACAAAGTTTTCTCCTTCTGTACTTTCTACCAGAATAGGATGCTGCTTTATGTGTGTGTGTGTGTGTGTGTGTGTGTGTGTGTGTGTGTGTGTGTGTGTGTGTGTGTGTGTGTGTGTGTGTGTGTGTGTGTGTGTGTGTGTGTGTGTGTGTGTGTGTGTGTGTGTGTGTGTGTGTGTGTGTGTGTGTGTGTGTGTGTGTGTGTGTGTGTGTGTGTGTGTGTGTGTGTTTTAATTGCCATAAAGGAATATAGTTTACTTTGTCATTTGAAGCCATAAAATATTATATTTATACAATTTATTTTGTACTGTTTTTAAAAAGGGATCTGGTATGTGGCGGGGAAAAAAAACAGACTTTGTAAAACCAAAGCTTATTTTAATGTAAATGGACTATTTTCAGAATTTTTCTATGAATATATTGTATATTTTACATTTAATCTATTAAACTGAATTGTCACTCAGTGTTGTCATCAGTGGTTTTTCCCTGCGGTATATTTCTTGCACTTGCCACTCTTCGCTCTCTGTCTGAATTTCTTCCTGTTCCAAGTATACATTTCCCTTTGCTCTGAATGTCCCTTGTCTTCCTCCCACCCCTCTTTGCTTCTATTATCCTTCTATTATTGTCTCCTCCTTCAGCCTCCAGTCTATTCTTTGCCATCACCTTCGGCTTCCACAAGGTGAAGTCTTTATACTTGTTGGGTAACTTGGAGTACAGTCTTGGTCGTGTCCTACAGGGTGAACAGCGGAGGTGAATTTCCTTACCGTTCACCTTCGAGGCCTCGCTCTCTCCGGTCTCCGGTGCACTTGTTAGATCCGTTAATGCCACTCTTTCTTCTCTCTCTCTGTCCTTGACATCCAATCCATAGTTTTCTGCTCCAAAAGTTTCTATTCTAGCCACACTGGCTGACACATTTGAAGTCATTTCATTCTTTGTTTTACTTCTTGTCAATGCTGGGCTTGGTATATGGCCAGGCGGTCTTGTCTCATCCTCTGCTTCGTCCCCGTCCCTGAACCTCTCTTTGGCTGCCTCTCTCTCCGCCATCTGCCTCTCAGCTCTCTCGGGGTTGTCCTCCGCTCTGCTCTTCCTCCTCGGTCTTTTCATCGGACTTGAAGTTACCCCGTATGTCTCGGTGTCGTCTTCTGCCTCGCCCGTTGACTTTACCTTTACCCTCGTCGCTCTCCTTTCAGAAGCCCCACCTTCCTGCCGTTGTCTTTTCAGCGGACTTGGCGTAGAGCTTGGCCTTTCTTCTGTATCCTCTTCTGTCCTCCTCATCCCTTCACCCCTTTTGCCCGTTATGTCTAGATTTGTTTTTCTGGGACTAGATGTGGGAGTTGTTGCAGAGGTCATCTCACCTGCATTGTTCTCTTTAATCTTTGTCAAGTGATCTGACCTGTTTGATGCACTCGGCTTCTCCTCCTTCTTCCCCAGTTGCCTTTGACGAGTCGCTGGACCGAAAGTCTCAATTCCCCTGATTTCATTTTGCGGCCCTGTCTTTCCATTTGTTTCCACTGTTGGTTTCCCACCTCCCAGTAGTGCTACTGTTGTGCTTCTTTGCTCGGTCAGAGGAGTCAACTTGGGAGGTGACTTGGGGGCGTCGCCATAATCTTTCACACAAAGCGACTTGGGGATTGAGATCGGACGCTCGACCTCATTTGTCCCCTTCCCTGGAGATTTCTGACGTCCTTTGTCAACCTCTCGCTGAACTGGCATCACACCGGTTTTTCTTGGTGAATTTGTTAGTTCCTTCTCTTCTTTTGCCCCGTCTATTTTTTGATCGCTGCCCTCTAAAGGAAGTTTCCTAGTCCTCTTTGTCCCTGGATGTGACCGTAGAGAACTGGGGCTTGACGTGGGAATTTCAGAAGAACCGCCAGCCGTTTTATCTTCACGATTCAAAAACGTATTCCCTGTCTCCTGTGTATTCTTTATGTCTGCTATCTCTTCTCTTTTCCTTTCCGATTGCCTTGTCCTGTTTGCCCTGTCCTCCTCAACGTCTTCCTCAACCTTCACCTCTCGTGTTTTCTCCTCTTTTTCATCGTTCCTCCTTGTATCACCTGTGCAGCTTCTCCTTCGTTTCTCCTCGTTGGCCTCGTCCTTACATTTACCCGTGTCTGTCTCAACTGCAGTGCCAGCTCTGGCCTCGTCCTCTTTATCTATTCTGCTTCTGCTTCTTGTCACGGGACTTGAAAACAGACTTGTCGAGTGACTGGGCATTATGCTGAGGTGTCGATTCCCATTTTTCCTCGGTTTCGATGTTGTCTCACCTGTGGATTCCTCCCTCAGGTGAAGCCTGTTTCCTGCTTCTCTCCACCTCTGTAAATATGATTTTCCTTCTGGCTCTGGTTGCAGGGTTTACGTCTTCTCCACGTGTCTCTATAGTCTCTCTATATTCTCCTTCCTTGTCAGGTCTGCTGCTCCTAGTTCCTCTCATGACACTGGATGTTTGAGCTCTCCTCTCTATTTTTGCATCCCCCTTTTTTACTGCCCCCTCACACGTCTCTCTTTTCTTTCTCCCTAGACCTGATTCAAAATGTGCATTCTGCTCCTCGGTAGTTTCAACCCTTTCCTCGGACTCCGTTAATTTCTGCATCTCCTCTTTGAACTGCTCATTTTGTTCCCTCTCTGCGATCTCCCCTCTTTCGGATGTTGTCAGTCTCATTGTCTCACTCCACTCCTGACTATCGGCCTCAGTTTGTTTTTTCTCAATTAGCCTCTGATCCTCCAGTTTGTCTCCCACTGTTTTCCTCATATTCTTTCCAACTAGTTTCCGCCGCTCTTCTGTTTTCACTCTTTCTTTCTCTCTTTGAACTCGATCTAACAGCCTCCTACTTCGCCTGGTCTCATTCTCCTCATTCTCCATCTCCTTCTTCTTACTTTCAACTATCCTTTTCCTCCTCCCTTGCCCTGCAGCTTCTGTAGCTGTTTGTTTTTGCGTCTCCGCTGTCTCGCCCTCTTTTTGCTTTGCCTCACGTTCTCCCTCCGACACCCTTTCTGTCTCCCCGTCACACTTTTCCTGTCCTGTCTGTCCGAGGGGCACGTTCTCCTCTGCCGGCCCATGGGAGGAAGTTATTTTTGCCGAAGTCACCTCCCGTACGGTTGGGACTGAATCTCGCGCCGTGCCGGGGTGCGCTAGGGCATCGCATCTGCTTTTGTCGGTGTTTGTCATCCCTGTGAGTCCGTTGCTTTCTTCAATCCCCATCCCCAGTTCTGCGGCGTCTGTCACTGTTGGACTTTCGGTCTCCACAATCTCCCTCTCAGTCGCTGCCTGACCAACGCTCTCGTTCTGCTTTGTCTCCAGCCCTCTTTCTGCCCCCCCTTCGCACTTCCTCTGTCTTTGTATGTCAGCTGTTTCTACCCCACCAGTTCCTTCATGTGTTGCAGAGTCGAGGGGGGCCTCTATCTGCCCGTGTGAGAGGAGTATTTCTGGGGCCGGGCCTGTGACCGGCTCCCGTAGGGCTGGTGCCCAACCGTGAGGTGTGTCAGGATGCGCTGGGGAGTCCACTGCTGTGCACACGCCCTGGAGAGTGGTGCAGACATCTTCCACACATGCAACAATTTGGGGTAAAGTGGTTGAATCAGTGAACACATTTTCACCGTGTGTTTCTCCATCATCTGTTACTTCATTATCAAGAGCGGGGACAAGAGCTGCACTCCCTGGCCTGGACTGACGCTCCTCTTTGGGGTCAGATAGAGAGCCAGAGGTCTTGTTGTCCACCACCCACGCTGATAAATTACCATCCGCATGGGGGTCATGGGACGCCGGTGCTGGAAACTGGCGTAAAAAATGAATGGGCTGGTGCTGGAATTAGGTTGTCGTATGCAGGACCAGGAGGTGTGTCACTTTCTTTGGGTGGGCGGGGCATGGGGATCCAGTTTGGGGGGCTGTGGCACTCCTCAAGCTCCCCGTCCTCAGGAGGCGGGGGAGCTGGGGAGGGAAGGAGCGCCTGCATGGCCAGGACACTTAGGGTTGGGGGGCTGTCGGGCAACGCGTCACTTCTGTGACTGGGCGCGAGAGGAGGAAGTGTGGGACTGAGACTGCCAAGGGGTGTGAGTGGGGAAAGTCGGTCATTGCTGGAGAGGGTGGGAGGAGAGGCGCGGGCGTGGGTGAAAGTGGACATTCCCTCTGCGTCAGCCACCTCTTCTCTCGCGTCTATATTCTCCTCTCGCTTCGAACCGCCCAACTGCCTTGTGGCTGAATCTTCATCTCCGCTGCAGCTCCTCACTCTGCTGCCTCCCTCCCACACAATCTCTCCAGCCTTTATCGGAGAGGGGGCCTTCAAGACGAGAGCAGGAGGGTCCTCGGGTGCCCCAGAAACGGTCGAGGTTGTGTGGGACTCTGTGGTGACATGATCCCCGGTCAGACGTCCACTCTGGAGCTTGTTGGACGACTGGGCTGACTGGGGACCGACGGGGTTTGAGACAGACAGCGAGGCGTCTTTTGACATACCTTCCCCGCTGTTACTCGTAGCCAATATGGCCGCTGGCACTTCTAGTGATGCAATATGGTGTTTGGAATTCATCACGGCTGCAAAGGGTGATCCAGTCTCCGCATCACGGGTACGAGTGGTTTCTATGGCTACGGTCTCCGAGGAGTCAGTCAGTGCGATACTGGTGTCGGCCAGTGACTGTAGTGCGTAATCGCAGTCCATGAAAAGAAACAAGACGTTTTGGGGGTTGTAATATTCTTCAGTTGGGAAAAGCAGAAAGGGAGACTCGTTCTGACAGAGCAGATCAGCAGGGGGCAGCGTGGGCAGGTCCAGCTGAAATGCTTCCCGATTGTTTTCCTCTTGACCTTCAGGTGTGGCATCAATTAGCAGCGGTGCATCACGGCTGTTGTAGTTGTCTGATGCAGTGAGGCGCTCGGGAGAAGGGGGGTTGTATGGAAAGGGAAAGCGTTCCTCCTCCTGCAGCGCAATCACGAATGGGGAATCCTGCTTCAGCTGTTGGAAATGCTCCGGTGGGAGCAAAGGGAGCATGAGGAAGCTGCTAGTTCGACCTTCCTCGGATTCCACATCCCATACAAGCACAGGTGCATTCTGGTCACTACAGTTTGGATTAGTAGAGCCGGCGTGTGACGCGACTGGCATGTCAAACTGTGCGGCTGGAGAATCCAAGATGGGCCATTGAACTCTTTGGTGCCGTGCTTGCATCAGTGCCCCAGGTTGTTCGGTGTAAGGATTCACCAGAGAAGACGTGCTGTCCGTTGCGGCGTCGGTGGTGCTGGATGGTTCGTGTGGTTGCAGATCAGCCTGTGGCGTCTGTGGACCAGGAGGGAAAACAAGAAGATGAAATAAATATATAATAAATATAAATAAATATCCATTTTACACTAGAGGGGGGGTCGACCACAGTACAGTGATGATGTTGTTGTTGACAACCAATGAGTATTTCTCATGACATTACCTCTTGCTCTTGTTCTTCCAGTGCAAAGAGGTCTATGGGCTCTGGGGCTGAAGACAGGAGGGAATCGAGGTACTCTATATTTAATATCGACCCCGCCTGAGAAAGACAAGAACAGACGTAACGTTGGTCTTTGGTCTGAGTTAGTTTGGGAGTCCAGACTTTCTACGTGACTTTATTATCTAAATGATGAGGTCACTACAATATGGTCTTGTGAGTGAACGAGATGAATGATGGGGTGGTGAAATACTAGGCAGTGTTTGGGGCGTTGGAGATGGGCAACGCTCCCTGCAGCAGGTAACAAAGTGGAATATAGGCTAAGTAAGTATCTGAGGCACCATTTAATACTGTGTGGGGATTAATGAATGCACCAACACCTACAGGGGTAAAAGAGTAGGTTTTAACAACAAATCAACAGAGATGAGACAATACTGTCACAATCTTGTAAGTACCACAATCTTTAGATCTTTAGACATATCAATACTACTAGTTATATACCGTTCTGACAAATTCCTCATCATTGCACAGCTCATCCAGGTATTCCATGAACCAGCCATTTTCCACATCCTCCTCCTCATCCTCTTTCCTATCCACTTCTTCCTCATCTTCGTTCTCTTTGGCCTCCGAGCTCTCTCGGATCTGAGCGGAGCCGGAGAGAGCAGAAGATTTAGGCAAACCTACCTCATGTGTGATGTATTATCAGGAACATCCAGCATCATGCAGTGTAGAGTTTTGTTCCAAAATAAGATCTCCACCATTTGAACAAAGTCACAAACATCTACACTTACGAAACAGTAAAACATTGAATTTATTGGCTATTTTATTATATTTACATACCAAATGCTTTTTTAGGACGTGGTAATATATATATTTAACTATTGAACGATGACAAAATTGGAATCAAAAACTGTATCATATACAATGTGTAGCTGTGAACCTGGGGATAGTCCATGATCTCCATGTATTCCTCAAAGGTATGGTCTGCCAAGGTTTCGATGTCCAGGGAGGCGAGATGGGCACCGCGTGACGTCCTGGACTTTGTCGTTTTATTGCTCCTGTTGTTCGTTTTTCGTTTTCCATTTGCGGCTTTCTCCTTTGTTCGGTTGTTTGCTGTGAGAGGGAAAAAAAGGATAAAAGAGCAAGAAGGAAGAGGAAGGGGATTAAAATGTTGAATGAACTGGATTCAAGATGAGCGTTGAGCATTGTATACAAGCTGCTGGTACACTACACAGTACATGTACTCTTTTGTCACCTCCCTGCAGTTCCTTCTGTGAGAAAATGCAAACTACTAACAGGTTTTAGTCGATGACACTCTCCCTGACCTTTCGCCTCAGCCCGCGCTCCGCTCTGTCCTTTCCCTGACGCCGTCGACTCCGGCGTAACCTTTAACCTCTCCCCGAGCTGCTCAGTGTCCAAGAGCCTGGGGTTGGGTGCAGGGTGGCCAGGTGGGGTTAGATACAGTACTGAACACAGTCACAGTTGACAGACACAATAGTGACAAAAACCACGTGTCTACAAAAAGCTCATTTCCAGGAATGAAGAAAGAGCAGTGCACAAAGAAAACCGTTTTTTTTTAAGACCTCTGAAACTGACTTAAAGGCTTAAAGTTTAACTGCAATTAAATCCAGCACTGAATAAAGTGAACAATTTAACATGAGCTAATCAATCAATCGATTAGGTTTAGTCTAATATTGTCTTACCTGCTGTACTTCTCATACCGGCTCCCGGGGAGGTCCAGATTTGAGCTGCAAGGCTGGACAGTGGGTGTGGTCTGAGGAGACGGCACCCTGCTGGGCCAAAACACAGGTAGAAGACCCAAAGAGTCAAGGAGCCCTGGGTTGAACTGGAGACCTGGTTGCAGGCTTACTGGGACCAGCCTAGTATGGTTAAAACCAAGCTCAACCTGCAGAGCCGTTGCTCCTGGTACAACATGTGGCTCCAGTGGCGGTGCAGATGATGATGATGAGGAGGGGACAGACCCGGATGCCACAGCCCATGCCAATCCCGGGGCAGGGAGCTCTTCTGGGCCACGGTTCTGTATCAGCTCAGGTAAATATGTGACTGCCATCAGAACTGGGAACCGGAGTGGTTCTGCAAATGTGTAGGACTGTTGTGGTACCCGGTTCTGATCTAACTCAGCTCTTGTCTGACGTGGTTCTGATGGGGCAAATTGTTTAACACATATGCTGATTTCATACCTCACCCCAGGAGAAAGTTCTGGCGGTACCCGGGGGAGGTCTAGCAGTGTGTCTGGTTCTCCTGTTGATGCAGATTCATCTGGTTGTTCTGAGCCCAGTGCAGACTCAAAATGGGGAAGGGGTATAGATGATGACTGGGTCTGGTCAGGATCCAGCAGAGACAACATTCTCTCTCCTCCGTCAGGAAGGATGGTGTGTGGCAGAGCAGCCAGCAGTGGATCCATCCTGACTGTGTGATGTGTAACTGTCAGAAGTCAGTATGAGGAGTGGGATGAGCTGGAGGTACACTGAAACACCTCCTACTTGTTGGAAACTAAACATATTATTACCAAATATAGTCGTAGTTACTTAAATCAGTTAGCTAAATTAAATTACTTGAGTAAAAACTTAATAACAGTGATCTAAAATGGGGTTTTGCAATGGCAAGTAGATTTTCACTAAGTATATAATCTTCCTAGCACTGCAATTAAAACAAAAATCTGAATTTAGAACGTGACTTATCTTCTCTCCTGTCTGAAACCAAAATCTTCAATTGGCTAAATCTTTGCTTTTTCCTTGACTGCTATTCCAGTATTTAATTGTCAGACATAACTGCATCTTTGCAATGGAGAGTTTTCAGTATGTCTGGTCAGATTCAAACTGCTAAGTGAAAGCTTTGCAGTAGCCACTAATGTGCATTGTGTTGCAAAACACTCCTTTATAAGCGGTGAATAAGACTCCGCTATGCAATAAAAAAAATCAATGAAAACTTTAGTTCGATCAAATAGGAATTACTTACCTTTGGTGTGGGAGTTTATCAATAGACGTATAAACTGTCAAAGCATATTCACCGTCAATCTGCACCTTTCCTATAATTCAAAAATCAACTTTTTCCCCTATAATTCAAAAATCAACTTTTTTTTAACTTTGTTTACTCCTGAGTTAGAATTCGGACAACTGCGTATCCCCATTCCAAACTTCAGTTTAGATTTATTAGATATATTGCTCATTGATCAAGAAGCGTTAATAGATTGTTACCTAAGAAACGCCATCTGATAGGAATGTTGTTAGTCATCAATTGATTAAATGATTGATTCAATTAAAATGATTAAAATCGTCTTCAGTAGACATGCTCTTATTATAGCATCCTTCACGGGATTGACAGTGACATTAAACTTCCTCGTTTTGACGTTGACAGCCTGGAATCCCGGACCTAGGGAATCGCCGCGCTAGGCCACACGGAGAAACACCATTTCCCAGGTTGCTGAGCGCTGCGCATACCACACCGGATATCCGCTCTCTGCATGTTCACGAACGAGGAGAAGAAACTTCGTCGCACGTGGAATCTAGAAAGAAGACTTGAACGTATATTTTAGATTAACCCACCAATATTAAACGGCGTCTGTGATAAATCTGTAGTTGCCGAAGCTGTAACACAAGGTATTCGTCAAGATGTTTCTGCAGTTTTACCTAAACGAGAATGGGGATCGAGTCTACACTCTCAAGGTATGTTTACTTCTTTCAAATGGATTTTGGCTATCAAATATAATCCGGTATCATAATCTCAGATAGGATTTGGATTCACATTTTAATTAAAATAACTTCACTATACATTAGATACATAATTATATTATTTAATCATGATTATGCGACTCTCAGAAGTAAGGCCAAAATCAGTACCAGTGCATGAAGTTAACAGGATTTGAGACCAAATTCTAAAATGCAACAAAAACACAGACATAAAATAACAAAGTCAAGTTTATTCGTCACATGTAGTAGATACAGCAGGTGTCTTACATACAGTGAAATGCTGACTTACAAGCCCTACCTACGAAAGACACTAGAATCAAAATTAAGTAAAATAAAAAGTGTGTGTGTGTATATATAAGTGTATAAAGTACAGGTTATCAGTGCCTAATCATCAGTGACATACTTTTCACTTTCAGGTGCCAAATTGTGTTTTTGATGCAGATTTGAAAAGAAGCATTGGATGAAATTAGAAAAACATGTGGCTGTGATTAATTATTAAAAAGTATTTAAGTTATTTTTACTCATCGATATTCCACCCTCAATTGTGGTATTCTGATTTATGTTCAGTGTTACTATATCCTATTAGTATTTGAGCTGTAACATCCCATTTTCCCCATGGCATCATTAAAGTCTGATCATAAAGCCTGCAGTAAGAAACGTTCCATATGACATTCTCAGCCATCGTTGAAATGTATTGATCTTTTTCCTGTTTTTGTCTTTAATAGAAGGTGGACCCAGTGGGCCAGCCCACCAGTTCGGCCCACCCGGCTCGCTTCTCCCCAGATGACAAGTTCTCCCGTCACCGAGTGACCGTCAAGAAACGCTTCGGCCTTCTGCTCACACAGCAGCCAAGACCCGTCCTATAAATGAGCAATGGATGGAGATGAATCGATGGAGGCATGAGAGCGAAGCGGTGAATTGGACTGTGAAGAGAGCAAGAACCACACTCAAGATCCCACCTTGCAACAGTGTACCAGGATTGTAGCTTGATTCAGCTTTCGACCTCAGTTTCACCCTGCACGCTCGACCCAAACCTAAAGTACTGTTCATGCATTGAATACCAGCTATTGTTGAATTGGTTGATCCTGTTAGCTCTCTGGGGCTGGGGGATTTTTTTGTTTTCATATGATTTGTTGACATTTATTTGAGATTAATACTATGGTTTTGTGTATTTTTGTTAAACATCCAAATGTTAGGATGGTGGTTTGTACTTGACTGACAATGTGTATATAAACCCAGCACACCTGAGAAACTTCATAGCAGGTGCTGTAGATGCTGGTATTGTCATGGGAACCATTTTAATTTGCCATTTCTGAGTTGTCAACAAAAACGCCTTCTGTGGTACACGTGAAGAATAAAGTGTACAATTTGAAACGGGCACCTTTTTTTTGAGAATCTGTTGAAATTGATCGCACCAGCTGTATACCCAATTCTCAGTACCTGCGACTGTATGTTTAGGCATCACGCATGCGCAGGGAGGGTTGTGTGGGTACGGCAAGAAAAACGGGACTTGCTTTGCGCGCTCGCTCGTTTTTGTTGTGTCGGACAAAGTGCCGACAAAAATTGGGAGAGGAGCCAAATCTTCCGAGATGTAACTGGAACCAGCCATATGGTCAAAGTGTGTCTGGCGAAACTTGACAACAGGTACGTGCTTTTTTGTCGTTTACTTACAGCGTTTGAGGTTTGCAGTGGACGTCTGTCGCTGGCAGTGCGCGAGAGGTCCGTAGAGTTGTCACATTTTATCAGCAGCATGGCTAGCTAGTGGCTAACATTAGCATCGGCAGCTAACTCACTGTACCGACTGTAAATGCAGTGAACGGGGAGTACTAGCCAACGACCACCTTACCCGGTACAACTCCCGGTAGCATTAACGTTACCGAGGTGATGGCTCGGTACCTGTTGACATGCTATTCTTAATGTTACAACGCGTGCTTTTAATGCAACGGACAACTTTGGTAATAAGATGGGGGTACACTCCCAGTTACCCCAATCAGCTGCGCGCTTGTGTACATTTAGCTTTGAAAATTGTTTACCGACGGCGCACTGAGCAGCCGCCGACAGATGCCGCATTCCTTTGTCATGAAAATGTAGTTTCGGCCAAACAACATAGGGTCATATCCTCATCAAAACGTCTGTTATGGAGAATTGATTGGGTTTTGCCGACCGGTTCAAGCCAGAATTATTATGGCTAGCTTAATTGGCTTATGATGGCATGTATGTGGCGCTTAGCATTCAAGCCCCAAGCATCACCACCATCAGTTGGGCTAACCTTAGATTTCTGATTGAGTTTACACAGTATTTGTCTTAGTATGGACGGTTGTAGGCATCTGCCGTCTGCCGGGTTACACCCTCGTGAAGGCAAGTCACAGGGCGAGAGGATCATACCGATAACATCTGTAGCTCATGGCAGAGGCTGGCAACTGGACAGGCTGCATAGCTGTCTCCCAATGTTCAGTATGGGGTCATATGCTGGCTGCTTTTATTCTGGGCTTTGCGCCAATTTTATAGTTTTGTTCATTTTCACCGGAGAGAAAATAATTCACACGGGGGCGAGGAATAATAACACGGCCACCCAAACGTAGCTGGAAGTTTGCGAAACCAGACGCACGCCCTTTTTCTAGGTAAACATGCCGTATGCTCTTCAGGTTTAACATGAAATACGAGTGTTGCAGCACTTTGCTTTGCGAAACCCATCTACCCCACCTCCCCTCCTGGACATCTCTGCCGGTGAGTGGGACAGCATTATAACACAGGAAGAAGTGTGTCGCCTCCGCATGTGGAGTGAGCGAGCGCAGCCAGCAGCTACTGGCCCAACCGGTTGGAACCGCTCTCATATAATAATTAAATTATGAACTGTACCAAAGCGACACTTCAACTCCGAGGGTTTTCCCAGGCGGGAGACTGCAGAGCTGACTTTGAACCTCCAAGGCACAGACCCACTGGTTAATACTAGTTATTGTTTTACATCATCAAAAATCATTTGAGCCCCGGGTTTCTGCAAGGATGCACCTCGGTGGCTAATCTCACTAGTTTGCCCAGTGCTGATCAGCAAGTATAACTAACCAGCCCTTAAAGACAAACAGGAAAGGAAGTAAAAAAGAAAATGTGATAAACAGTAACTGATCAGAATAGGAACTTTTTTTTGGTAAGATTTTATGTTCACAAGAAGCATATGTGCTCCTAAATTGACAAATTTGGGAGCACAGGAGAGAAACAGTTCTGGTCAAGATTATCGGCACCCTTGTATTTTGAGCAGATAATGTAAAATATCTGAAATAATTAGAAATTGAAACAATCTTTGGTTTTAAACTAAAATCAAAAACTACACCAGGCGATTTCACTGATTAGTTCCTCCTCTCTGGCTGAAGGCGCGCTAATCATTGAAAGATCTTAAGGCTGACCTGGAGAGGTTGGAGGTAATGGTGTCAGCCCGTACCATAGGCTGGACACTAAACCGAGAAAGGCTTTACGGTTGGGTGTCACAGAAGACCTGACTGGTGAAATAGAAACACAAGAAGGCCCGATTGATCTTTGCCAAGACACACCAGGACAAACCTAAATCCTTCCGGGAAGATTTTCTGTGGACCAATGAAACCAAAGGCCAAGAGTCTTCAGGACTCTCTACCCTCCATGGCACATGATTGCCCACCCCTGCATTACAGGCATCATGAAATCAGAAGATTACCAAGGCATTTTGGAGCAAAATGTGCTACCCAGTGTCAGAAAACTGGGTGCCAATCGAAGGTCATGGGTCCTCCAGCAGGGTGGTGACCCAAAACGCATCCAAAAGCACCCAGGACTGATTCAAGACACTGGTTTTGCGAAAACGTTGGACTGTTCTGGAGTGGCCCGCGATGCGTCCTGATCCCATTGAGAACCAATGGTGACACCTGAAATATGCCGTTGGTCAAAGGAATCCTTCAAACACTGAAGAACTGGAGCGGGTTGCAATGGAAGAGCCAGCAGAAAGGTGCAGGAAGCTTATTGATGGTCACAAGAAACAGCCATCAGTATTAGAAAAGGGTGCCAACAATCATGACTAGAGGCGTTTTTCAATTTTGAAGCCATCAGAGATTTTTTTTAAATATTTGTATTCTTATTGTTTGATCATGTGATGTTAAATAAAACAGATGAACGTGTGAAGATATTGTACATTATTAGTTGTACTTCTCCTTTATCAATTTTCTCGGGAACATGATGTATTTTTAAGAGCAAATGGCACTACAGTAGTAGCACTGTACAACCATGTTACAACCATCTTAACAAGTAAACACGTTACATAAAAGCTGCGCCACAATTACTTTGTGTTTGGTGACGTAACATTGTTTCCACTTTATTTTTCTTCTCTTGTTTTTCTTCCCTCTCCCTCACTTGCCCCTCGTCCTCACCCTCGCCGCATCGCTGCATCTGTCTTGTAATCCCGCCATGTCATCCCCCTGCCCTCGCCACCGATAGCAGCGGGTGCCGCCGTAGTAGAAAGACATTTTCATCTCCGAGGTGCACATCAGACTCAGAATAAAACTGACTTATGTTTACTTGAAACGGGGCAGAAGAAAAGGCCAGGTCTGACACACCACACGACCACTATCCTAAGCCATAGTCATATCAAGACATAGGCGGAAAAGGTACCAAGCGCAGGAAGAGTATCTCCGTGCATTTGATGTTATCAGGTCGAAGGATTCAGCTGTCAAGGAGAGACAGCCATATTTTCTGTATTCTCATATCTTGCACACGTTGTCTTTCTTGCTTGACTTTACGATAAACTCACAAGTAAAACCAACGCACATTTAGCAGCATCAAAGACACACATAGAGGGACAACAGCGAAAAGCTCATCACTGAGTTTCATTCATTCTGGTGGTCGACAACCAGTTTGGCTCAATGGGGAAGTGCAGCTGCAAGGGAGAAGATTTTAGAGGCCACCATCACCTCAGTGTCACCTGGGAGATAGCCTAGCCTAGCTCAGTGCAGCGTAGTCCGGCTAGCTAGTCCGTGACCACCCCCAACCCCGTCCCTCCTCTCCTACAACCCACTCAACCACTTACCCCCCCCCCCCCCCCCCCTTCCCCTACTTTTCCAAGTGAGTTGCCATGGCATCAGTGCGGTTCACGGTGACGCCCACCAAGGCGGAGGACCTCCCGGGGCTGTCGGATACCTCGCCCTGACATCAGCTCCCGCTCCAGCGGTCGCGTGCGGTTCGGCTCCAGGGAGAGCGTCAACCGGAGCGAACCGCTCAGCGAGGGGTCGGGGGGCATGACGACCAGCGGGGGAGGAGGGGCAGAGACACCAGACCGCTGCAATGCAGAGCAAGGTGAATAATAGTTGTCTTGTCTTGGGTGTTGGGTTTGGTTGGGTGTGGTCACCTCGCCCAGCAAAATAGTAGAATAGTTTAAAAATATATATATAACCAATATATATATTGAGATTTTCAAGCTAGCAAAGGCAACGGACATTAAACAAAACAAGGAACAGAAGAATGGGAAGCACTGAAACATCCAAGTCGTAATGATAATAATGACTAGAGCAGCAACAGTGAAATGAGCTGTAAAATTAAATTGAAAAAAAATAAAAAGAGCTTACCACACACAGGGATAGAAACAACAAGGGCGATAGCAAGGTATGATGAAGACATGTTACTGCATGCAGTAGACTAGAAGTAGTGGAGGATACATGTCTGTGCATGTCAGGTTAACATACCGATACCAAAAAGGAAAACGTAGCCCTGAAACTGCAAAATAACAGGAGAACTGAAACCTCAATCAGAGGTAGGAGGTTGTGATAGTTCAATTTCACTATGATTTCAGTCAGTGGACAATGGGAACGATGACTATTTTGATCGTATTGCAGGTTTCACTCCTCCCCACTGCTGTTGCTACCCCTCCTACGGTGCAGACAGTTATTAAATCGAAGCTAAAAAAAACCAATCTTTCTTACACAGGCTTCAAAAAACAGGGATGTATGGTCTTAACACGTATCTTGACATGGAAACATTTGGGGACCCCTGACCTAGAGGACCACGTGAAGTTTGAGTGAGAAAATCAAAACACGTCGGAGGTTCACCCGACCGCGGCAACGTTTCGCAATCCACACATGGAATCCTCGATCACGTTGGACTAGCGGCGCTGACTCACGGGCTCAACCAGGGCGACTGACAGAGATCCGACTGTATTACTCGCTCTGATCCACCCTAAGCAGCTGCATAGCAGTGAGGATGCCCCGTGTGTCTTTGGTAATAGGCTTCCATAAATAGAAATCTAGCTGGATAATCCGATTTGGGCTTTGATCAGGCGGTGTGATGCCATGCTTATTTATACAGGGAATGAAAGAGGGAGGCACAGATAGAGACTCCATATCCATCAATCAATCAATAAGTCAATTAAGGTTCGACCGATATAGGGTTTTTGGATACCAATATTTAAAAAATATTAAATTTGACTGTTATCATGCTTGATAATAAGGCATGTTCAGTGTTTTTCCCTCAGAATTTCATTCTTCGCAGAGTGGAAAAGCATTTTAAAACTGTCCATCGCACCTAATCAATGGGAAACTCTGGGGAGTACTTTACATCCTCAAAATGAAGAATTAACCAGAGCTATAATTAAATGAAGATGTAAAATGTGCGTCTATCTGTGGTCAGGGAGGTTTTTATCTCCCACTCTTTCTCCCCCCCCGAGCTACAATATAAAAACTCCCAGCGTTTGAGTGAATGACTCAAGAGCCAAAAAGGCGCTGAAGAGGAAAGCAGGCAGGAGGAGTGGAGCGTTTATCCTCAGGGACGTCAACTACATTCGGGGGGCGTTATTTTTTTTCAAGCTGCCTTTGCCAATAAAGTTAGCCGTTGAATTTGATGTGCTCACAGCAAGCATTCACACACACACACACACACACACACACTTTGTAGCTCCGGCAGCTTTCCGCTAGCACTCACACACATAACGCTCCCACAAACAAACACACAGCTGCAGCCTCCTGTGCTTAGTGGAGCGGGAGTCCGGTATTTAAACAGCTGAGGTGTCGGCAGAGGAAGGGACGGTTATTTCCTCGGCAGTCGTATTATTTGATTGAGGAGTTCCAAAATGATGTTTATCTATTTTGGGCGGGGGAAATCCACTCCACATAATACAATTTCTGAAGGACCCAGTCTGTTAAAGTCATCATTCTGTTAACAAAAGACTTAGGCTATTTTACTCCCTTAAAAAGACAGTGTAACAATTTGTTTTATTTTTATGTTGTCAATCAATTTGCAAGAGTAGGTTTATCTCACTTTGGGTCCAAACTCTTCATACTCTTCAGTATGTGATTTCATAAAATGTGACAGTCGGTCGGGCACATCGTCGTCACCATACTCAGGGTTCAGCCGTTCAGGGAGCCATCCAGTCAGTCAGGCTGGGTAGAGAGGTTACAGCACGACACTGACGTTTTGTGAAACTGGCTTGTTGTGATGAAAAAACAAACAAAACAAACAATACCAACTCTGTATTACTGAAAGGTCTATCAGGACGGACTAGAGACCGGAGACACGGGAGATGGTTTTGTGGTGCTCCTGTCGTAATGGAAAAGGAAAAAAAAAGGCCTTTTTAACAGGTGTCAGTAACACTACAACTCCCACAATCCTTGGTCTGGTAAAGAATGAGCAGGGTGGTAATGCTGGTAGTTTGTGTAAGATTGTGAAAGCGGCCCCTGAAGTTTTACAACGTGTCGACCAACATGTGTCATTTCCTTTTTTTCTTTTTTGTGTCACAATATCGTGTGTTGTTTTTAGCTTCAAATCGTGTGTGTGTGTGTGTGTGTGTGTGTGTGTGTGTGTGTGTGTGTGTGTGTGTGTGTGTGTGTGTGTGTGTGTGTGTGTGTGTGTGTGTGTGTGTGTGTGTGTGTGTGTGTGTGTGTGTGTGTGTGTGTGTGTGTGTGTGTGTGTGTGTGCCGGCGTAGCAGGGAGGGAAGTGAGATTGCTGACTCAGGTGCTGGTGATGCAGTGGTCTGTGCTGACTTGGGTGGAACTGAACTGGTGACATGGTTCCCATTGCCTAATGGGGGGGGGGGGGGGAGGAGAGAGAGAGCGAGAGAGAGAGAGAGAGCGCGCTTTGACTCATCCGGCTGTGGTGACAGTGAAAACGTCCAGTCACAGTAAAGATGGGTGCCTGCAGTGCTGCCTGCTGTGTCACTGTATCCTCCCTCCTTCTGCTCCTGATTCAATCTTTGTTTCATGTTTTTGCTCTTCTGTTCTCTCTCTCTCTCTCTCTCTCTCTCTCTCTCTCTCTCTCTCTCTCTCTCTCTCTCTCTCTCTCTCTCTCTCTCTCTCTCTCTCTCTCTCTCTCTCTCTCTCTCTCTCTCTCTCTCTCTCTCTCTCTCTCTCTCTCTCTCTCATTAGGCGATGGGAATGCCAAAATCTCCAGTGTCTACATCAACAACACTCATGGGGTGGACGACGATGACTTCTACGACAGAAACTTGGCCTTATTTGAGGTTCGACCAAAAAAACAACAACCTGTTATTCTACAAACATCACGCAATATTCTCATGTTAGAAATACTCACATTTATGTATCTGCAACACAAATACACCTTTTTATAAATAGGATGTTGTAAAATAAAGGCGGTTTCTGGGGTAGGAAATGAACCCTCCTGTCTGTCTGCCACGTTGGCTGCTGTGGGACTGAAAATGAAAAGCTCGCCAGACAAAATGGTGGGTGGCTGTTCATCCGCCTGGCGAACCAGAGCCAGACGGTCCCGGTGTTCGGCTGGTGGCTGGTGTTCGTTTCCCACCCCAGTCTCTTCTGTCTTTAGTGAAGATCCTTTATTGAAGATCCTTGAGTGAAGAACGTTGAGGATCTTTGACTCGTGGATTCCTGTTCCTTTCCTCTGTCATTCATTCGGCCTCTTTCTTTCTCCTTAATTTCCTCTTCCTTTCCCTCATTCTCCTTAGCTTCCCCTCTTTCTGTTTCCTCCTTTCTTCCCTCACCTCCTCCATCGCTCCCCTTCCTCTCTCTCTATTCTCTTCATGCTTCCTTTCTTCCATCCCTTCCCTCTCTCTCCCTCTTTCTGTTGCTCTACGCCGTCCGACCTCCCATTCTCTCTTTTCCTTCTCTTCTCCTCTTCCTTGTTCCCCTCCCTCCCTTTCTCTCTCTTCTCCTTCTCTTCTTTCCTCCCTTACTCCCTCCCATTTCCTCCCTTGCTCCCCTCAATTCTTTACTACTCCCTCCATTTTTCCGTCTACTTCGCTTGCATCCTCTTATCCTCCCCTCCCTTCCACCTCTCCTTCTCTCTTCCATCCACTCCACTTCTCTGCTTTCCTCCCTCCCCCATTCTCATCATCCACTCCTATCTTCCCTCCCTCACGCCCTTCTATCCCTACACTCCCTCTCTTTCCCCTCCCTTTCCTCCCTCTCTCCCTGCCCCCCCTTCCCTTCCTCCCCCAGGAGGAGATGGACACTCGGCCGAAGGTGTCCTCTCTGCTCAGCCGCCTGGCCAACTACACCAACCTGACCCAGGGGGCGAAGGAGCACGAGGAGGCCGAGGGCATTGGGGAGAAGAGGAAAGCCAGCAAGGTATTTAAGACCCGTGTGCAACCATGTGTACCTAACCCAGCTTTTTATTGGTATTTCAAACTTCAAACTTTATTGTCCAATAAAGGTTTGCAGGCCTGGTTAGGAGTAAAAACACAATGAAACCACATAATAAAAAAAAATCAATGAAACCAAAGTAAGGAGAACAAAAACACTCAACATAAAAAGCACAATAAAGTGTAACAGATATGATCAACGTCGGTTGATAAGATCAGACATTCACTTAATAAATCCATCTTTATTGATCCATCAGGCCAATACTCTCTAATACTGTAATACTCCTTCGTCTAGGAGTTCAGGCCTGTTGATGACACCTGGAACTGGGTAGCTTCCTAGGTTCAGGTACAGAGCAGCGGTACCCAAACCGGAGCTCAGGGACCCTCAGGGGTCCTTTATTGACTTCCAGGGGACCCCCAGCAAAATGTGGATTATTTCATTCACTAGAAGAATAACTATTCTGATCAGACATTTCAACTCCCCACCGTTACCACCTCCAACATAAACCGACAACAAAAATGTTCTCAAATGGGGATGCATGAAGCAGATGTTCTCAAATGGGCACCCATGGGACAGATGTTCTCAAATGGGCACCCATGGGACAGACCTCCATCAATGGGTTTTGTGCCAGGGTACCCATGCAAGCGTGCATAGACACATAGACAAGTGAGGCGGTAGAAATTAAATGTTTTAGGAAGGCTCACTGCTGCTCTCAACTCCAACCGGGTTGAAGGGTTCGTCTCAGTGTAATGGTGATATGAAATATTATCAGTGAAATCACACGCACACACTTCCGTTCCCGTCTTAATATCCAAACGAGACTTTGATCCCCATAACAGCGCCCATATATGAATGATCGGAAATGTACTTTGACTTGCTTCTTATAATAGAGCCACGATATCCGAGAGGGTGATTCGACGGGTCTGAGGTGCAGCCGAGCATTATCAGCATCACCGAAGCCTCCAGAGTCGCAGTGAACGACGTGTGTCAGGTTTTCATGGCTGTTATAAAACAGATGTCGTGGATGCATTCGTTGACCCGGACGTGTTCTTCAAAGTGCACACGTAACGATAAAAGAAACGAGAAACGTGGCTCATTGGCTGCCTCGTTACTACAAGAGTTACCATGGCAACCAATAAAGCATAGTTGTGTTTTATGGGAAATAGCAGCACGGGTTGGGACACGTCTTTGACCAATCAGATTACTTAATGGAAATTCCGTTTGATGTCTACAAATGTTTTTTTTTTTTTTTAGGGTTTCAATGTTCTTGGACACTCAACACCTAGTTGTTCTTTAATGAGAGATTAATACTTAACCTAAATTACCCTTATTAAGTGCATTATTGATATTATTTATTATATTATTATTATTACTATTGTTGTTAGTATTAGTAGCTGCTCTTCCCAGTCTTATTACTTGTATATATGAAAACATCCATCCATCCGCTGTACATCCTGGTTCTGTCACCTAGTACTGTAGTATTTAGGCCTTTGTATTTTGTACATTCTGTTTCTTGTCATACTGTTATGCTGCTGCAACCCCAGAATTTCCCCCCGGGGATCAATAAAGTATCTATCTATATCTATCTATCTAGTAGAAGGAGTAGCAGCAGCAAGTGAAAGTACAGTAGGTTTGATCCTGATCTGCACGCACATCCTTGCTGATAAGGAGCCGTCTGACCCAGATAGGATAGACTGTTGTAGTGGCGCAAAAAGAGAGTCTCTATTTCCACCCTCATCTATTGAACACTGTAGCACTCAGGAACGAACGACAGGGAGACTCGCACCGAAAAACACTTTGAACTTCCCTTTTTACGAACACAGTATGTTCAACATAAACGTTCAAGATGACTTGGGGGCAGCAGGGTGGGCAGCAAGCTTCACCTCACCTCAGCTGCCATCTTCAGTGCCGTTCCTATACTCTGATGACTCAAGTGAAGTTTCTGAGATCGGCCCTTTGAGGGCAGAGGGATTGAGTCAACAGCAATGTAGACTTCAGTCGCGCATCTTGCCCAGAATGCATTGTGATTGTTTGCAATTTAATATCTGTGATATTTTATTGCTCATTGCTCTGGTGTTCCCTCAACTTACCCCCTTAGATCTTTGGACTTCTCTGTTAGTTGAAGATAGCATTAGCTCGACTACCTCAGTGATTAAGGGCAAGTGTGTTGTGTTTCAAGTACTCTGCTGCCCTCAGGCCCCGCCTCCTGCTCGGCACGTGGCCACTCCCACGCTGTATGGTGCCGCACATCGACAAGAGGGGAAGTTGAGGAGGGCAAGTTAAAATGAGCAATGAAACAGGGCATGGGAGATTAATAGGAAACATGTGCCACCTGTTGTCTCCTCAGCCCCCACCCCCCTCCTTGACTGACTTCACTCTGACTATTGAAAACACTGTGAATTGAATGTTGCTGTGACTTCAAACCATTATAAATCTGTCTAACAGTAACTCGATGGAAATTTCCCACCATTTCTCCCTGATATATTGGGATGTATGTACATGTTGCTGACCATTAAATTGTTTTTTTCCCATCTATCTGCCTGCCAGTCGCCTCAGATGGGGACGTTCATGGGAGTGTACCTGCCGTGCTTGCAGAACATATTCGGCGTCATCCTGTTCCTGCGGTTGACCTGGGTGGTGGGCAGCGCCGGGGTGCTGCAGGGCCTCTGTATCGTCTTCATATGCTGCTGCTGTGTGAGCACACACACACACACACACACACACACACACAGTCTCTGAAGCATCCTTTGCATATAGCTATGCGCACACACTGTATACAAAGACAGGATTGATAAACTGCCTCAAATAACTCTTTCCCTTCTGCCTGTCTGTCTCTCTCTCTCTGTCTGCCTGCCTGTCTGTCTGTCTCTCTCTCTCTCCCCAGACGATGTTGACGGCCATATCAATGAGTGCAATTGCCACCAATGGAGTTGTACCAGGTATTCCTCCACCACCTCTTTTCCCTCCATACCGTAGAATAGGATTGAGAAGTGGTGTGTCTCCTTCACTGCACGTAACAAGCCTACCTTAAAGATTTGATAATATTGTCATGGAAATAAGATTTGTGGTTTGAGCATGGCACTAACCGTTACCACCTTGCTCAAAATGCAGGATAGAAAGTTACTTGGGGGGGGGCGAAAAAAGGATAGAAAATCACAGCGAATTGTAAACCAGTAATCAAGTGTGAGAGCTGGTCAGTTCTTACTCAAGGTCGTAATGAAATTGCCCCAAAAAAGTTGAAAAAACAGCCTCAGAAACTGGTCACGAGGTTCTAAAAAGCTCAGGAAAAAGTTAATATACTACCGTGATTTCCTGTTTGGGTGACTCAAAACCACGGAGGTCGGCCCAGAGGAGGAACGCTGCCTCAGCTTCAGTTGTTCAGACTGTGAAGAGCAATGGAGAAAAACAAACCCGAGGCTTTCTTTTAAGAGAAAAGTGTGTAACGCCTTTTATTTTGGCGCCACATCCATGACATTTTGCAGATCATACTGGACAAAAGTTGAAATCTCACATCCAATAAAAGAAATCCTGCCGCCAGTACCCAATGAAACAAGATGTACATTTTCAACACAATTGCAACTTGTTAAATGAAAATGAATTTTTGCCTCATCTGCTGTGTTGCTCTCGTGCAGCTAGCCGAAGCTCATTTCCACAATGGTCGTCATGTGTTGGGCGTGCGCACCAGCTAGTCCTCCTCCCTCCTCACTTCCCCTCCTGCCCTGCAGCACACGCTTAGTATTGTCAGTGATATATACATGTGCCGTATGTTTTTTTTTTTTTTTTTCTAACGAGTGTTATTTCTGTTTGTCCCGCCTCCCCCTCTACCTACCTCCCCCTCTCTGTCTGTGCACACATTGAAAACCCCCCAGTGTATTTATAACCCATTGACTTTATCCCTCACTGAAACGCATCTGGACCAATATCCCAAAACAGTGCGATATTTCCACTAACGTGACATTTCGAACAGCCGGACGTAGAGCAAACTCAGTCCTCACCGTAACCCTAGTGAAGTGATTTCTAACACGTCTTGAATACCATCCCATGCTCCTCTCTCACCCGAACAGCTTCAAGCCCCCAATGTGTGTGATCATCTCAGCCTCATCTACTAACGGCGAACTTTGACGGCGGGGTTTTTGCGTTTTTGGAAACCAAGCGCTGAAATCTTGAGCCCAGCAGTCCGTAGTGAATCTGTAGTTGCTGTTATGATTCCCTTCCTCACTCTCTTGTCTTTTGACTGGTTCAAAACCGTATCAGCAAAATGACACTTCCTGTTTGTTTGGGCCTACCTCGGAGTACCGGGCGGGTGCAGTAGACGCCACACATCTGGTACTCTGCCGGCAAAAAACAAATAAGAGTCGTTTGCAGATGCTACTTGAGCGACGGTCTGTCTTCTCTCTCCGGTGTGTCATGGCTAACGGTTATGCTTGTTTCTAGAAGCATAGGATGACTACTTCTCATCATCTGTCCTCTTCTCTCTCTCTGTCTTTCTCTCTGCTCTTGACATCGTAATGTTACTAACCACCCATCCTTCTCTCCCTCGCTCTCTCCATATCCGCCCCATCTCTCTCTCTCTCTCTCTCTCTCGCTCTCTTCTCCACCTCCCTCTCGTCCCTTTCTTTATCATCCCTCTGCAACCCCTCCCGTTTTCCAATCTTCCTTCACACCCCTCTCACCGACTCCCTTTCTCTCTCCCTCCCTCCCTCCCTCCCCCCCTTCTGCCTCGCCATTTCCACTCCACCCCCCGATGTGCAACCTCCCCCCTTCTTTCTCTCTCTCTCTCTCCACTCCTGTTCCCCCTCCCATCCCTCTCTCTTTCTTCACTCCTTTCTCCCCTCTTCTCCTTTTCCTCTCTCTCTCTCTCTCTCTCTCTCTCTCTCTCTCTCTCTCTCTCTCTCTCTCTCTCTCTCTCTCTCTCTCTCTCTCTCTCTCTCTCTCCGTCCACTCTAGCGGGAGGTGCCTACTTCATGATCAGTCGCTCGCTGGGTCCAGAGTTTGGGGGCGCGGTGGGCCTGTGTTTCTACTTGGGCACCACCTTCGCCGGGGCCATGTACATCCTGGGGGCCATCGAGATCCTTCTGGTGGGTTGTTGCTGCTTCATCATCATCATCATCATCATCCTCCTCACTAGGCGCCTCCACACCTTTAAGGGCGCTTGATGTTTTACGTAGCAGTGATGCTTTTTGGTTCTTCATCCAGCCCAGTTTTGGTCCCAGTTTTGGCTCTGCTGCAGGTTGCGGTGATAAAAGTGTTTTTCTTTGCGTACTTATCAAATAAAATAGATTTTGTTTTTCTTTACATCACATGTTTTAGAGGCAATCCCAGCTAAATTACTCTATTTTAGTTTCCCATTTCTCTAGCAGGGGTGATACCACTGCTGAATGAATACAGAGGAAACACTGACTTTACTAGCATCACCATTTTCCTCGGTGCTAGTATTCAGTTATTCCTACATTGATTGAGTGATTGATTTTGATTTATTTGGGTCATTGTATACCATAATAATTGATGAGCCTGGGTCTGTGCATTGAAATGAATAAATATTGCTGTTTCGTTAAATAAAATAGAAAAAACAACACAGTGTTTAGGCAATATTTATGAAAAGTCTAAATACGATCTATAGCTCCATACATCAGAATGACTCTCTGCCCATCCATCCCTTGTCTAGTCTTTTTATCGTCTGTTTTCATTTTGTCACTCTCTCATCTCTCCTCCCCCTCTCCTCCAGATGTACATGGCGCCTTCGATAGCCATCTTTGTCACGAGCGAGCCCGACGGCGAAGGGGCGGCCATGTTGAACAACATGCGGGTCTACGGCTCGATCTGCCTCCTCCTGATGTCCCTGCTCGTCTTCGTGGGCGTCAAGTATGTCAACAAGTTGGCATCCATCTTCTTGGCCTGCGTCATCGTCTCCATCCTCTCCATCTACATCGGGGCGCTGGTCTCTGCCTTCAAACCGCCAGAGTTCTCGTAAGTGTCGTAAAGAAAATTCACACTTGCAGCTCTTTAACCTCACCGCTGACCGATGGCCTTCGCTCTGACTGACACCTGACCTGACCAATCCCGTCACCCTCACTTCTCTGAATGACCAAAATGCGATGTGCTAATCCTGTCCACAGGGTGTGCATGCTGGGGAACAGGACCATCAACGGCCACGCTCTCCATGACAACCACTGTGCCAAGAAAACGCTGCTGCAGCCCAAAGAGCCACTGGGGAGCGAGGACTCGAACCTCACCTTCACCGGGGGTAGGTACATTGACCAGAGATGCCACCAGGAACAGGACAAAAATAAAAACAACTCGATTATTTATTTTAGTGACTTTAAAGTGAATGCAACTGGTCCTAGGTGTATTTAAAAGCATTGTTCAGCTACACTAAAGGGCATTTGAATCACCCTGATAGACACATAGGAAAGGAAAAATCCAGCTATGGTGATGTTAGCTTGCATTTCTGCCAAACGAAGATGACATGCGTTGAGATATTTCCAGTGCAGCTACAGTGGAGTTTAATAGGAGGAAGTAAACATCAGCTTCTGGTGTCAGTCCCTCAGAATCGAAGGGCAAGGGCTTCTTTACTGGGAGAAATTCATTGTAGAAGAGGAAGAGATTGCAATTTCTCCACCGGCAGTAGCCAAGATAGACCAGAAGGCATGTTGAGTTTGGAGTAAGGGGCTTTTCTTGACTGAAACTCTCTCTCTCTCTTGCTCCGTTAGCTATTGGTTTCGCTGTCGGATATCGCTGTTGCTCTCTCCCCCCCCTACACATGTAACCCACAACTGAATGATCACGCTTTCACACTATTAATACGCCCGGACGCCCACCTTCGATTCAAAGCAAAAGCTTCACGCCTGTTATCCGAGGGGTTGTTGAAAGTAATTTTGGGAAACGTAGGAAAATCAGTAACTGAAGTAGACGAAGCGGTTTGAGGGAAAGAGTCAATTACACTTGATCACAAAACAACTCCTGAAGTTGAGGATATCTAACAGTGTAAGAGTGGATTTCTCCTTAAAAAAAACATCTGAGGGATCCTGTTTTTTTTCTGCTCCTCACAACAGATAACGGCACCGTAGTCCCGACCTTCGACCCTGGCCACATGGCTGTGGAAAGGACCACGTCACTATGGCAACAGTTCTGCGACAGCGCGGACCTCAACTCCTCCTGCGACGACTACTTCACTCGGAGCAAATTCTCCCAGATAGCAGGGATCCCCGGGCTGGCTAGCGGAATCATCGCAGGTGTGTGTGTGTGTGTGTGTGTGTGTGTGCGCGCGCGTGCGTGTGTGTGTTTGTGTGTTACAGAGGGTGTGTAGTTTGAGGGTTCAGGAAAATAGAAAATTTCTGTTTGTTCATAGAAAGTTCATAGAAAACCTGGAAAATGTAAAAGTTGTTCAGAGTGATAGTTGTAGCCAGAAACGAGACCTGGGACATTCAGATCAGATGTTCAACGTAATAAATTTGTTACATATACTCTGACAAATATTGGTTATGGACATCGTGCTATACGTCATGGAATAGTCTAGGAAAAGATAGATGAGCTAAAAGGTGCAGGAATCCTGGTACAGATATGAAGGGTTTTATTCCAAAATGCTGTGTATCCATTTTGGACAAATTTGGCTTACCTGGTGAGTATTTCAAAAACACAGATCCTCAAAAATCCAACTTTTTTTCGTAAGCAAGCTTGTTAAGATGACTCACGACCAATAATGCGCTTTGTTTTCATGCCAGCAATCATTTTGTAAGAGTAGGTGTCGGGTTTTTCAAGTGGTGGATATCTCATTTTGGAATGAAACTCTTAAAGGAAACGATGTGAGAATATGGAGGAGGAGGATTTACTTTCAGTTCACCTAAAAAGTTCTCATATCCCATCTACAGAGACACTATTGGTAATTATGGTTCATCATCATCATTATGCTCTACCCATTGAGCTACACAGGAAATCAAACCTGACCCATGTGTTGGTGTGTTTGAGTCTCGA
Source organism: Hoplostethus mediterraneus (assembly GCA_034670385.1). Taxonomy (NCBI): domain Eukaryota; kingdom Metazoa; phylum Chordata; class Actinopteri; order Trachichthyiformes; family Trachichthyidae; genus Hoplostethus; species Hoplostethus mediterraneus. The sequence continues at coordinate 919,213 of JAXDDW010000120.1, read as the reverse complement.
GGAGCACTTGAATCAGACCCGCTAGACACGTTCGCTAGGACAGCAGAATGACCGCTACGTCATTGAAACTCCCACAGAGAACCTGTGGAGCTTCTACCTCAGCAAAGGGGAAGTCCTGGAGAAAAGGTCCCTCAACTCGTCTCATGCTGCTCACCCGGCAACCAATCAGCGGCCCTACGTGTTCGCCGACATCACCACCTCCTTCACCCTGTTGGTGGGCATCTTCTTCCCGTCTGTCACAGGTACAGACTTCCTGTTTTTCCTTGGTGTGTTCGATATAGATCATTTACGACATTTACTACTACTACTACTGTGTTTTTTTCCTCTTCCTCAGGAATTATGGCCGGTTCCAACCGGTCGGGGGATCTGAAGGACGCCCAGCGGTCCATCCCCATAGGAACCATCCTGGCCATCCTCACCACCTCCCTCGTCTGTATCCTTTTGAAATACATGAAACATGAAACACATTTTATTCGGTGTGTGTGCTTCTATCGAAAGCAACTTTTTTTTCGCACTTTTGCAGTGCAACAGTTATCAATACATGCACACTGTTTGAAAAGTGTTCTCCAAAGTAGCACACATACAGTACATGTGCAAAAGTCTGAGTGTAACATGTAAAAAGAGCTGTAACGTAAGAAAATAAACATCTAAAACCAAATTTATATTAAAAGAAATCTAGGGTGCCTAAGACTTTTGCACAGTACTGAACATAAGAAGAAAGAATAGGAGGAAACGCTAACTAGTTGCCCTAGTTGCCACAAGAGAGTTGCAATGTGTTGCTGAAACTACGCCTTGTATAAGCACCTTTAATCTCACAGCATGTGGGAGAAGCTAAAGGGAGAAGCTATCCGGTCTGCAGCCACACTTTGACTTATTGAACAGTCTCTATGGAGCACAGAGATCCCGCCCCCTCCATCTTCCAGGAAGTGTGATTTACCTTTTTTATTCTTGGCTCAGAGATTTCATAACTGGTGGTTCCAAGCGGCCCCACGCATTTAGACTAGGCTAGAAAATCCCTGGCGAGAGCAGAGTGCAGTCAGAAAAAGCCCAGAACAAAGTTCCACCTTTTTAGATTTAATTTTACATTTTCACTTTTTAGGTGTTTGGCTGATACTTTTATTCAGAGCGACTGATAAGAATATGATAGAAAGAAGTGAAACGTCAAGGCGTCAAATTGTTTGCCTCCTAAAAAAAATCATACTTACCGCAGTATTGATAACTATGCTGTGAAACTGGGGAACTGAGAAATGTTTTTTAGACCCATTGAATTACATTGAATTAGTTCATCATATTTAGTTTAGTTAAGAAGCTCGTCTCTATATTCTATGTAGTTTTTACGTCTTTTTGGTAATGATTTGCACTTTAGCGGCAGTGCTGAGAATGTATCGTTACACTTCTGTATAAAAGACATTTTAGAAAGTTTGATCTGCCCGCTGAGTGTCTTGTTTTCCTGAGTGCCCATCCAGACCTGAGCAGTGTCGTTTTGTTTGGGGCCTGCATTGACGGAGTGGTCCTCAGAGACAAGTCAGTATACCTTTTGGTGTGTGTGTGTCTGTGTGTGTGTGTGTGTGTGTGTGTGAAAGACAGTCTGGAGCTCTAGGTGTTAATAAATGAACATCCATGTTGCCCCCGCTAGGTTTGGAGACTCAGTGAAGGGGAATCTGGTGGTGGGAACCCTGGCCTGGCCCTCCCCCTGGGTCATTGTGATTGGCTCTTTCTTCTCGACGTGCGGCGCAGGCCTCCAATCACTGACCGGTGCTCCCCGCCTCCTCCAGGCCATCGCCAAGGACAATATCATCCCTTTCCTCAGGGTTAGAGACACTTTTTTATTTTCATTAACCTATTTTTAGTCTAGTTTTCTGTGCACCTTCATATATAATTGTGTGTGTGTGTGTGTGTGTGTGTGTGTGTGTGTGTGTGTGTGTGTGTGTGTGTGTGTGTGTGTGTGTGTGTGTGTGTGTGTGTGTGTCTGTGTCCTCCAGGTGTTTGGCCATGGGAAGGCCAACGGGGAGCCCACCTGGGCCCTGCTGCTGACTTCCCTGATAGCCGAGCTGGGGATTCTCATCGCCTCGCTGGATCTGGTGGCCCCCATCCTGTCTATGTGAGACACTATAGTGTGTGTGTGTGTGTGTGTGTGTGTGTGTGTGGGGGGGGGTTGAAGTGTTTTTAGTTACTCTGTTGTCATCTCCTCTGATATGTTTCAACATTCAGACATTCAGGCGCACACATTCAACGTTTGTGTTTGGTTTTTCATTGGTTTCGCAGAAAATATTCCTGCATCGATTTTGGTTTAAAGTTTAAATCACTTTAAACAGAAGCCGTACACCAAATCTCAAAATGTCCTCCTCTCTCTCTCCAGGTTCTTCCTGATGTGTTATCTGTTTGTAAACCTGGCCTGCGCCCTCCAGACTCTACTGAGGACACCCAACTGGAGGCCACGCTTTTCCTACTACCACTGGTACTTCTACATGCACACACACACACACACACACACACACACACACACACACACACACACACACACACACACACACACACACACACACACACACACACTGACCTGTGCCTCTGGTCCTTGTCTGTGTCTAGGACCTTGTCATTTTTGGGGATGATTATCTGCTTGGCGCTGATGTTCATCTCCTCTTGGTACTACGCGATCGTTGCTATGGTGATCGCCGGCATGATCTACAAGTACATTGAGTACCACGGGTACGTTGCCATAGAGACGCATTCCCCCACATGAGTGTTTAAGTGCGTTTGTATGTTCATCTATATATTTGTGTGTGTGTGTGTCAGAGCGGAGAAGGAGTGGGGCGATGGGATCCGTGGTCTCTCGCTCAGTGCTGCTCGCTACGCCCTCTTGAGGTTGGAAGAGGGACCACCGCACACCAAAAACTGGAGGTACTGAACTGCATCATGGACATTTCTTTCATTCATGTTCCCACGGCCTTTCACACAATGCTTTATTTAATGCTTTATAACTCAAGGTGGGTTTGCACCGTCATTATAAAACTTTCAATTGAAAACTGCATTTTACACAATAATGATAGAACCTTTACATTATCTGTAATTTCCTTTAATAATAGTAAATTACAGTTATTGAATTTTGAAGAAAAGGACTTCTTGAACTGTTGAATTGTTTGACCCTTCGCTCTAAACACCGGTTCTCTCTCCCTCCTCCTCCCCCTCCAGGCCTCAGCTGTTAGTCTTGCTGAAGCTGGATGAGGACGCCCATGTCAAATCCCCCCGCCTGCTGACGTTTGCCAGCCAGCTGAAGGCAGGGAAGGGCCTGACCATCGTCGGCACCGTCATCCCCGGTAACTTCCTCCACAGCTACGGAGAGGCTCTTGCTGCCGAACAGGTGGGATTTCCCATCCTCACAGGGTTCCTTTTTGGTTGTGGTTGTTCATAACCTGTTTGTTATAAGGCTTAAGGGAGTCTGTAGATCTGGTTACCTTGGAAGGAAAAATAACACATTTCCTGATGACATAAATCCCATGGGAAAGTCTCAATGAAACCAATGCATTTTCAAAACGATGACTGCAAATATTGATTGTGGAAATGTTACTATTTGTCACATATTGGTCATGGAAATCGTAGAAATCATGTCAAAACATAGGAACTAGTGTTGTCACGATAACTGAAATTCTGATGCCACAAAAGCAATAATAATATTAATTTCATTTGATATTGAATTTTTAGAAACAATTCGATCCTGTCAGCTAAAATCAGTCAAACGGTCTTGAACTGAATCCCAGTCCGCCCAAACTGGTTGACATCGCCGACAGACAGACACCCAACCGACTTATCAAAACCCCTTTTCAAAAGTTGCTTGATGGTTTGTCTTGTTTGCTGTGGTATTGTGGAGATATACAGTACCAGTCAAAAGTTTAGACACACTTACTCATAGAAAGGGTTTTTCTTTATTTTTACAATTTTCCACTATTCTAGAATAATAGTAAAGTCATGAAAACTGTGAAATAACACAAAAGGAATTATGCAGTGACCAAAAAAATCAAAACTATCTTATATTTTATATTCTTCAAAGTAGAAACCCTTTGGCATTAACAAGCAAAGAAATTCCACAAATTAACTTTTAAAGGCCACAATCACTATGTGAGTGTTTAAAATGATGATTTAATCATTGTGCTTCAACATTCTCCACCTCTAAAGTCTAAATGAAAACTACTTGTTGGGGGTGCATTTCAATTTAATTAAAACGTAAGTTTTGAAAATAAATTCATACACAGGCATCAACTTTTCTATTTGTCTAAGAACATTTTAAGCATCAAGCCTTTACATATCAAAATGTCTTTCAGATCATGAGAAACAAAAACAAGTGTGTCCAAACTTTTGACTGGTACTGTACATAAAAATTAGACATTAAACTTAAAAGTATTGATATCGAAGTCAAACTTTTGGTATTGTTACAACACTAGTATGAGTCCAATCTTAATAGATTTTTGTACTTCTTTGTCTTTCTTTCCCTTTTATTCTCGCCTCGTTTGTTTGTTTTGGTTTCCTTCCTTACTTCCTTACTTCCTTCCTTCCTTTCCTCCCCCTCACTTTGCACCCCGGTAACTTTGTAAGCTAACCACTGTCCCCCCATGCATCTCCGACCCCAGACTCTGAAGCACCTGATGGATAAGGAGCGCGTGAAGGGCTTCTGCCAGTGCATCGTGGCCCAGAAGCCCCGCGACGGCATCAGCCACATGATCCAGTCCAGCGGCCTCGGGGGGATGAAGCACAACACGGTGGTGATGGGCTGGCCTCACGCCTGGCGGCAGAGCGAGGACCCGCAGTCCTGGAAGACCTTCATCAGTGAGTTGAGGAGGAATTACGGGCATCCGGGGATATGCAGCAGCCCTGCACATGTCACGAGTCTGTTTCTGATCGTCGCAGCTCAACAGCGCCCCCTCTCTTTCCTCCAGACACAGTGCGGGTGACCACCGCGGCCCACCTGGCCCTGCTGGTGCCCAAGAACATCTCGTTGTTCCCCAGCAACAGTGAGCCGTGCACAGAGGGCTACATCGACGTCTGGTGGATCGTCCATGATGGGGGCATGCTGATGCTGCTGCCTTTCCTGCTGCGCCAACACAAGGTTGTGTGTGTTGTGTGTGTGTGTGTGTGTGTGTGTGTGTGTGTGTGTGTGTGTGTGTGTGTGTGTGTGTGTGTGTGTGTGTGTCAGCCAAAGTGTACAGTATGTGACAATATTACTGTCAATCCTCTTTCAGTTCAGTTGGTTCACAATGAAAAAAGACACATTAGATTTTATGTGTTTCATAATTGGATGGAAACTTTTCTCATGGGGGGAAAAAAAAAATTGAATTTTGAAGAAACTGCACTTCCTGAATTGATTGAATTGAACTTTCTGCAATCCATAGATTTAAAGTGTTGATTCATTAAAGTGTCTGTGAATCTTCCCCTCATGATCCATGCCCATTGCCCATTGATCCATGTCTAACTGTCTGCCCCCCCCCCCCCTCCAGGTGTGGCGTAAGTGTGGGATGCGGATCTTCACCGTGGCCCAGATGGAGGATAATTCCATCCAGATGAAGAAGGACCTGGCAACCTTCCTCTACCACCTGCGTATCGAGGCTGAGGTGGAGGTGGTTGAGATGGTACGCTGCCCTCAACACCGGGGGGGTTAACCAGGACCAGGAGACGTTACTCATGTTGTTCTCTACATGTCTTGGACAAAAATATAAATGGACTCTTCTCTTCTTCTTCTCTTGTCTTTTCTCTTCTCTTCTTCTTCTCTTTTCTTCTCTTCTCTTCTCTTTTCTCCTCTTCTCTCTTCTGTCCACTCGTTACTTCTCGTCTCTCTTCTCTCTTTTGTCTTTTCTCTTCTCTTCTGTTCTCTCGTCTCTTCTCTTCTTTTCTTCCCTCTGTTTTCTTCTCTTCTCTTTTCTCTCTTGTCTTTTCTCTTCTCTTTCCTCCCCTCTTTTTCCTTCCCTTCTCTTCAGCATGACAGTGACATCAGTGCGTACACCTATGAGAGGACCCTGATGATGGAGCAGAGGTCTCAGATGCTCAGACAGATGAGACTCTCCAAGTCAGACCGGGAGAAAGAGGTAAGCCTCGGGCCGGACTAGCAGACTGTTGAGAGGTCAGTCTAGACTAAACCAGGAAGCTGTTCGCACTGGGCAACGGGGCGAACAGCGGACGAGAGATCACAAACTAGCTGATTTTGTCGTTCAATAACTCGTTCACTGTAAATACAATTGTAAAAAAGGTCATATCGTTTCTTTCTCTACAGTTTACAAGAGTGGAGGTGGGAATCTTATCTTATGATGCAAACTATCTACCTGAGTGGGAGTTGTTGTTAAAAGCAACTTCTCCTCTGGTTAATTCTCCTTTTCTTCCCTCTTGAGTCAAACTCCCATTGGCTGTTTTCGGGATCACACTCAGATTTCAGTCTTAGTTAGTCTTAGTTTCACACTACACGAGTCAGACAGGCAGACAGAATCAAACACACCCTGTCTGGCTAAAGGGCCGCAGTCTCCACTACAGGATGATCTGTCTGATTATGATGTTGTGAAGAATTATCCGCCATAAAATGGTATTGACCAGTTGACAGTCAACACACTATTAGCACATGTCCAAAATCTTCAAATCCAGTCAAGAAAAAAAAAAAAATTAAGTGCTAGAGAAAGTTTTTCAATGGAAAATGTGAAGGAACCCTGCTGAGAGCAAAATGCAGAATTTGTGCACTTTACTAAAACAAGCTCCTCCCATCTAACAGTACTACTAGTTACCCCGTCCGCCAATCAAGTCTACCTTACCAATCTCTACCATTGATTTCCTCAGAGAGTTCGCTGGAGTTTTGATGACGTAAGTTCACTGGTAGTTGACCGTCGGTCTCAAGTAGAGCACTTTAGTAATAGTCCCATCGTCTGGAAACTCACATTGTCAAGAGGTTTTCCTGATCACATGGCGTGGGCCGATGCAAACCTCCGGGCTTATAAAGGTGCGATTGAATCCTTCAGACAAAAACAACATCCAGATTCAGTTTGAGGAGCATTTGCAAATGTTTAGTGTGAATATGATGCATCTCCTAAAAGTATACCACATCTACTGTCTTGAATTATGAGTGTATATTTGGGTGATGTGGTGATGCAGTCAATCAGAACACTCTTAATCCTTACTGCTGGTAGGGGGCGCTGTTCTGAGAGAAGAGAATATCCCCAAAAGGATCGATAAAGTTACATCACTCAAACTTAGTCTTTAAGTAAAAGATAAATTGTTCCCACATGGATCTTCGTCTGAAGGATTCAATTAAGAGGCCTGACGTTTGTCCACAACAAGGTTATGTTTCAGATGTTGCCTTACTGCATCGGGACAATTCAGATGGTGTCAGGTGTCAGCCACAGAAAAGTGTACCAAGTTGACTTTCAAATACTTTCCTGTGACCATAAAAACTCCCCAAATTCCACCTCCCCTCCCTTTTACTCCTCTAGGTACCCCACTTCTGCTTCCGCCATCACTCCCTTCGGCATTTCAGATGCTATTTGACCCACGGGTGGCGATATGTTCAGGACAAACCTGCACTAACGCTGTTGTGTACCTGCAGTAAAGCTACAGTAGACCTAGTAGAGTCCTTATTTTGTGTTAGTAGTCCGTGACCACGTGTTGTCTGTAGGTGTATCTTTCCCCCAGGAGTATTTGAGTCAGCCCCTCAAACCCCAGCAGGCAGACAGACAGACAGACAGGAATGAGGTAGAGAGAGGTTATGCTGATGTGATGAGGAAAGTAAATGCCCTTTTGGTTCATCTCTAAATTGTGTGTGTGTGTGTGTGTGTGTGTGTGTGTGTGTGTGTGTTCCCACCCTACCAGGCCCAGCTGGTGAAAGACCGTAACTCCATGCTGCGTCTGACCAGCATTGGGTCGGACGACGACGACGACACCGACGGCGGGGAGCGAGGGGATCGCGACAAGTCGGCCAGCGGCGGCGGCGGTGGCGGCGGCGGCAGCTCCTCGGCGGAGCACCATCGGCGCGTCCAGATGACCTGGACCAAAGAGAAGACTCTGCAGTATCGGGCCACGCACTCGGGCTGCTCCACGCCCGAGGGCTTCAGAGACATGCTCAGCATCAGACCGTGAGTCTGCGGTCTGATTACATACGTGCTCACCAACACACATCACGTGGCAGCTGGTTTACTCCACCGTGCACCTTATTACACGACTTGCCAACACACTCACTAACGAAGCTGCCCGTTACCTTCCTCCAACAGAGACCACTCCAACGTGAGGCGGATGCACACGGCCATCAAGCTCAACGAGGTCATCGTCAACAAATCCCACGATGCCCGGATAGTGCTGCTCAACATGCCGGGGCCGCCCAGGAACCCCGAGGGAGATGAGAACTGTATCCTTAACACCGCCGGGGGGTTTTTGAATCAAGTGAGATCTTTAGTCTCACTCTCGGACCGTCACTCGCATCTTAACAAGTCCTGAATTTAATTTCGTGCTTCCACGTTGCTCCACTGCTGTTTCAGGAATGTCTTGTAAGAAGGCGGATCACTCCACTAGTACGAAGAAAATTAGTTGATTTAAAAGTTATTTCACTCGATTTTCAATTTTTTTCACACAAAATTAATTTATTTGTTTTTTGTGGTGCATTAAAATGTGCTACTCTTGTCAAGTGAACCTGGATCCTGCAGTTCAGTCTTTCTAGATGCTGCCATGAAAGCTTGGGGTTGATTAGTTTCCTGTCAGGTACACTTTGCCCGCTGAAATTCATTCATTTGGACAGATATGTCAGAAATAGATCTGAAAAAAGTAACTATCTAATTATCTAATCTAAAAGTAATCTACTTGTTTTGGCTTGAATAGAGGAGAATAGAGCGTTATGAACCAGGTGACTCGGAAGACACCACTACAGTATATATAATAAGTTAACAGCAGCATGTGAAGGTATTTGCTTCGCTCAAGGTGTACACGCTCCTTGACTCGTGTCCAGATATGGAGTTCCTGGAGGTCCTCACGGAGGGACTGGAGCGCGTCCTATTGGTTAGAGGTGGAGGGAGTGAAGTCATCACCATCTACTCCTGATTGGACAAACGGAGGAATCCGGCTTCCGGAGCAGCCAATCGCACGGAAGAGAGCAAAGGGAGATGGTGGGGCCTCTGAGCTCTGGGGGGTGTGGCCTCTCCATCAGACAGCACAAAAACGACAGACTGTCATTGGCTGCAACGTTGATTGACCCCGCCCCCTCCACCCATCTTTACATGCCACTCTGTCATAATAAGGGTCCCATTCCACTTATGACAAGCCACAAAAAATGCCAACACAATTCCTTGAATGAGCAAAGTATGAACACTCAACTGTGTGTGTGTGTGTGTGTGTGTGTGTGTGTGTTTGTGCGCGCGCTTGTGAGAAAGTCATCCATATGAAGGGACTTTTGTAAGTTGCAGCGAGGACCAGCGTTGTCATGTGAGTGTGATCGTGTGGTGGACCAACGAATGAGAAAACATAGATCACGTAGAGAGAGAGAGAGAGAGAGACTGTTCCACCGATGTGACTCAGGGTTGCTTTTGTAGAGAATGTATTTTGGAAGCAGTCGCGACTTCTGAGTGTATTATGTCTGAACTGACTTGGATGTTTTTGTTTTTTTCTAGGACATAATAAAAAGCAGAAACAGAAAAACTGGAAAGGAGACACTCCGTTAAGAAAGGGGAGAGTTTATGTTGATGATTTGTTTTGTTTTATTATCTGATTTAGCGGTATGTGTGTGAGAACTAGCGAGGCGTGAGATGCTGTTGACGTTGTGTCTTTTACTCATGGTTATTGGCAGAGTAGCCAATAGTGTCTCCTTAACTTGAGTGTGGCGTTTTACACAATGTTAGGAAAGGAAATGGAAGGAAGTAACGGTACTTAACTGCATACAAACAGTTACTTTTTAAAAACTTTTTTCATGTCCATCCAGACATAAGTCAGATGGTATTTGCGAAAAAAAAAAATGTTTGTTTTAACCTGCGTGGAGTACCAGGTGGGTGGGGTTTATTTCATCAGGGCACTTCAGTTAGTGATAGGTAAGTTATCAATCAAATTTACAACATTATTTTAAAATATTTTGGTCACAATTGTCTGGAATTGTGTTGGACTCCTGCTACACATATCACCAGTCTCACAGTGCAAAATGTCCAAACACCAGCAGTCTGCTCTAGCAATAGGTGGTGTAAACTCTGGGTGCGCTTTGTGCTGTGTGAAATATCCCAATTAACGTTACTCAAGGAGGCTGCCATGTCGACGCGCCAGCTTTCTTGATGTCCAACGAGATCAATCAATCCCAGAAAAAAAAGTAACGCAGTGCAAGGTTGTTACCCGAGGTCTGCTCTGGGTTGTGCCATAAACTGGCCTCACGTTGGACTGCATGTCTAGATGTCTTAGTTTGTTAGTTTAGGTGGTAGCAGAGAAAGGGTGTGTGTGTGTGTGTGTGTGTGTGAGAACGAGTGAGGTAGAACTATGTGGTAGTCGGCTGAAGGTCTCGGAAAGTGAAAGAGAATGAAGTGTTTGTAGTTGTAGGCGCTAGTCATAGTCGCCAGAATGGGATTTGGGGAGTTGGACACACCGGAGCGTTGTTGAGAGGACCACTACACTGCATGCTGTCTAAATGTGTTCCTTTTGCACTGTCGTTTGGCATTTATTTCAGAGAGAAGAGTGTCTGTGTGTGTCTGTGTGTGTGTGTGTGTGTGTGTGTGTGTGTGTGTGTACAGTATATAAAAGATTTGTGGGTGTATTCATCTTAGTTACACCCAGTATGGTGTTTTCCATTCCCCCAAACAGGGATCCTGGCTATGCTGTGTAGTGTGAGCTTTTGCCCCGCAACTCTCTACCCACTGTACACCTGAACTAAACCTCCTGTTGTCTGTGTGTGTGCATGTGTGTGTGTGCGTATGTGTGTGCGTGCGAGCGAGCGAGCGAGAGAGAGAGAGAGAGAGAGAGAGAGAGAGAGAGAGAGAGAGACCTGGCTCCTATGCTTTTGAGCTCATTGCTAATTGAAGGAGCTGTAAACTGGAGGTGTCTGATCCCACTCTGATGCTTGGTCCTTCTGTTCAGTGTATTGTGCAGGGATTCTTTTATGTTCATTTTTATTTCCTAAACATTTTTTTGCTTGTACATAAAGACAAAGAAAAATCCCAAGTTTTATCTTTTTTTAATTACATTAATATAAAAAAGGAAGCATACAAAACTTTGCTTGAAAAATATGGGAATTAATAAACCAGTTTTGAAAGAAAAGTCACCTGAGACTCGACATTACATTTTATTTGTTTTATATATTGTTTGTTTATTGTTTATACAGCTGTTTGTACTGCTAATAATGGTGTGCGATTTATTATGAATTATTATCAAACATGCTGTGATTAGTTTGCCTTCTGGAACGTCTAAATCACTCTTGCGTGATGAGGTCACTTCCACCTGTACGTACAATCCGGAAGCCGGTGCCATGTTGTGATATTTGAGGAAATCATTTCTGGGCGAAGTTCACTAAGTGGGATAAAAATCAAATTTCGGGGTGAGCATGGAGGTAAGAGGAAGAATAGATAGCGTTAGAAACCTTCGACATAGTAATAAAAAATCACCTTTCTCTTCATGTGATCGGCTACAGACTGTATCGCACACAATCTTTGGTTGTCAAAAACACAATAATGGCCTTTCCCGTTCGAGCGCCCGAAACGGATCACCTGACCTGTCTTATTTCTCCCTTTAACTCTGCATTACAGTAACGTCACCTCATCTATTTATTGTTGTCCCCTTAAAGAGACAATCAATACATCATATGGACTTGATCTCACGTATTGCCCCTAACGTAAAATTAATACCCCTGTGTAATGCTAATGCAAAGCGACACCAGCCAGCAGTGACTTCTAAAATAGCGTTTGATGGCAACGTCCAATGTTTATAAACACGTTTTGACTATAGCTCTGTATTAAATGTGTATGCTTTGTACAGAAGGTGGCAAACTTGATCTTTCAAAAATTATGGCCCTCAGTCAGTACTAGGCCATTGGGGCGAACCATTGTGGAAGAACGGGAGGTAAGCTGTCAAACTACTACTAACCGCTAGATAGATTATCTCCGTAGAAACGTTAGTCTTTTCTAAGACGTGATCATGTCACTATCTTTTTCGTAGTTACATTCGTAGTAACACAGGTCAAACGCTGATTTTTTTTTGTTATACCGAAATAAATGGTAGTACGCCGAGACGCCTTGCCATTTGTGCTAGTGTCATACTAACGGAATAAAAAGGCAGTTCCGGTGTGAACTTTCTAAATAAAACCTTTATTGAACATAAGCTTAAACATACTGCGATGATAGCAGTATATTTCTCCACATTTCTGTCTTACCATATTTCATTTAATGATTATAGTGAGCGTGTAAATCTTGTTCGGTGCACCCCAATAGTTAATTGTTTTTTCATCAAAACTGGCAAGTTGTCTGCTTTTATTTTGAAACACAATCACAAAATATCCGGTACTAATCTGGTCATATGTGGCTAGCTTCACGCAACCTCCCTGCCGTCTAGCCAATCAAAGCCAATCCGTAATATCCGATCCATGGCTCGGGATCCATTGAGCAGCCTGGCCCGGGCACCACGAAGGAAAACGGGGACGGTTTGTCTCCCGTCGCGACGGAGACATCCTAAAAAACGGTCACCCCGTTCCCCAGACTCCCGAGTAACATATACTGTTCATCCGTAGGTTTTTGTAGGAGTTTTTTTAAAGTTCCTGTGCTGCGGTCGCTGATAGATGTAGCGGTCGAGGACAGACAGACGGGCGCCAGGCTGATCCTGAAGCGGTACCGCAGCCTTGCGTCAAGCCAGCTAGCTAAACTGTAGTAGGACAAGTCAGCAAGAATGGTAGCCACGTTAGCTCGATAGCTAGCCAGCAGACGGGTTATATTTGGTATGGTTGCTGCCGTGCACATGCTCCGTTTATCCATACGAGCTAGCTTAACGTCTGTGCATAAGCTGTCAACTCCAGTGTTAGCAGTTTCATATGAAGAATAATCTTGAATTGGTCGTGAACACCGTTAGCGTTACCCCCAACATTTGTCAGCCAAGGTAAAGGTAGGCATTATTGACTTCTTGCGGAACAGCTTGTTGCATTGAAGACATTACTCATATGAGCCCCAACTGAAAAGATGGACCTGAATTTTTATTCGGATCTAACGGATGGTACCGGACAGCATGGCGATCCAGAGTTCTTGGATCCGCAGTCTTTCAATGGATTTGACTCTGTCAACAAGGTGACCCTTTAATACACGGGGAAAACTTATTTACTCACCCTGACACAGGCACAATACCTCTTGCTAGGCTGTCACCTTGTCCTGTAGCCTGCCTTAGAATAACTAGACTGTCACTGAACGCATGTCAGTGTCCAGTATCTCTCTCTGTTAAAGGGGAACAATTTCTAGGCTTCCTGAAGCTGTTTGGTTATGGCGGGCCCACTGCCTCACTCTGAGTTTGTGCAATGATAATGTGCCTGTGTGTGTCAATGTTTGCCTTCCTGGCTGTATAATGGCATGCTGTCTGACTGATCTGGACTATATTCCATATTGCAAGTTGAATACGGTGGTGATGTTGTTGTATAGCCAGGGCGGGGAACTGACTCTAACCAGCCTATTTGATTCCTTGAATAGAAAAGACTAGTAAAGGTTGGTTACCTGCCACAGTGACGAGCAGACAAACTTATCAGCCGCAGCCCAAATGGAGTAGCGTTTGGCTTGCGGCTGGTGTACATTTCCCACGCTGTGTGTAGCCTAACTGTTGTCAATATTAATCTTGTAGTTCCCTGGAGGCAGTGACAGCTACCTGACAATCTCTGGGTCCAGCCATCCCTTTCTCTCCTCCTCAGAGGTAGGCCTCTATGTTCACTGCACAGTTTCAGCGCGTCCCCATCTGATGGGTGTTTTGCTTGGACGTGTTCGCACCAACATTGTCACTAGCTGCCTGGTGTTCATGCTCAAACAAGTTTTGCACCCGTGGTTGAACTACATGTTTTCGAGAGTCGTGAGCTTCAAGGTGCTTTTTCGATGTCTGACGTAGACACCCGATGCAAGCGCTGAAACCGCCTCGATCCCTCATATTACACCTAACTTTTTAGAGAGGTTTCTGTACTTTTTATAACTGCGTCTTGTGACACACATTTGAACCGCATGTCTTCCATCTGTAGCATTTAAGAAAGCCCAATTCCTCTTCACTCCTGTTCCCATCATTGTTGTGATTGTCTTTCCCCTTATTTATCCCTCTCTGCTCCATTTCCTCATTCACTTCTTTTTCTTGCCCTCTCTTCCACGTTCCTGTTCTTCCCTTTCCATGCTTCCTCTCTCCATGCTCTCCCTTCTCTTCTCCCCCGTCTTCTCTTGGCGCCGCCTTTCCACGTCAGACCTTCCACACCCCAAGCCTTGGCGATGAGGAGTTCGAGATCCCCCCCATCTCGTTGGACCCCGACTCGGCCCTCACCGTGTCGGATGTGGTGTCCCACTTTGGGGAGCTGTCGGACACGGGTCCCTCCGACAGCGTGGTGGTGCCCGGGAACGCCGTGGTCGGGAGGGACGACCCCTCCTTCGCCTCCACGTTTGTCAACCCCGCCTCGCAGGGCCTGGAGCATCTGAGTCTGGGCGTCATCAACCAGCCAGGAGGGGGCGCTTTGTTGGGGTCTTCCCTGGGCATGGTGAGGACTGCATTTGTACTGTACTGAAATTAGTGGGGTATTGACACCGGTTTGAGCCCCAAGGTGCTCACACGCGGTCGGCATGAAGCTACCGAGCTAAAACAGTGTTTATCTGTCAACTAAACTAACGAGAGGATGTCGTTTGAGTTGATTGCAATTAGTCTTCAAGTCCCACATGCCTCTGTTTTCTCACGTTCAGAGATCTGATAACCAGGATGTAGACGATAAAGTAAAGACACCTTGTCTTATTCTGCCCTGCTAGCTCAAGTGTTTGCCAGGCCTTTTCACTTTCAAAGCCGGGTTGTAAATAACGGTTTAACAACTCTAATAGTTTTGCCCTGTGCCTCCGTCTTCCTCCCTCCCCAGGATCTTGGCCATCCCATCGGCTCTCAGTTCAGCAGCTCATCCCCAATGACCATTGATGTTCCGCTGAGTGACATGGGCCACGGTTTACTGGGGACTAACCAGCTGACCACTATTGACCAGTCAGAGCTCAGCGCTCAGCTGGGGCTCGTCCTAGGGGGCGGGGCCATACTACAACGCTCCCAGTCGCCTGACCACCCTCTGTCGGCCACAGCTTCACCCACCAGCTCTCTTCAGGATGATGACATGGATGACTTCAGGCGGGTGAGTTAGTTAGTTAGTATGTCTGCCAGCAGGATATTTCAAAAACCTGATGGATTTCCATGAAATTTGGTGGACAGGTGTGAATGTGAAGAGGGGCACACTCAGCAGACCTTCCCTGGATAAATATATGATTATTATATAAAGTATCTTTGGCAAATAATTCTTGGTTCTTGTTTAAACCTGTCCCAGGTCCCAGATGTGGCTTTTACAGCATCGGGACACCAAGCAACGGTCACAAAACATATTCTGCAAGGTTTTTTTTTCTAATGCGGTCCATTCTCTGTCACTCCTATCAGAGTGTCCTGGTGGAATCGCCAGTCTCTCTCGCTGTCTCTCCTGGAGTGATCTCCCTCGATCCCTCTGTGTCCAACTCCCCCCTCCCTATCCCTACCTCCAGCGCCTCCCCGGCTATGGGAAGGAAAGCAGGAGGAGGTGGATGGAAGAAGGCGCCGAAAAAGCCGAAAAAACCCCCCAACAAGCCTCAGAAACCTGTGTCAGCCTACGCCTTGTTCTTCAGGGACACACAGGCAGCAATTAAGGGACAAAACCCCAACGCTACGTTCGGGGAAGTGTCGAAGATCGTGGCGTCCATGTGGGACAGCCTGGGGGAGGAGCAGAAACAGGTACGTTCCTGCAGTCAATGGAGCAAACATCTCCCTGGCCTGTTGAAGGAAAATTATACACTTAGCCAAAATGATGCACTTTTCTCCCAACTGGTCACGTCTTTCACGTCAAGCTGATCGGTCTTGTTAAATGTAAAGGAATAATAACACAAGTTACCAATTTTCCGATTAGCTAAAAAGGATAGTTGCAATTAGCCAAAGCAAGATACAAATTTTTACCACAAGCTACTGACAAATTTCAGCCGTGGAAAAGTCCTTTTGATTGGTGTGACTGTTTAGGAGCCAAGTCACGAAGACGTCTCTGAACACTCCCTCACTCAGTCAGCTGTACAGAAGCAGATGTGGGCTGGTCGAGGTGAAAACATGAACGCGTGAGTCGTGTTTCGCACTCGGCCGCCAGTGTCTCACAATCTACCCCCTTCCTCAGGTTTACAAGAGGAAGAATGAAGCCGCAAAGAAGGAGTACTTGAAAGCGCTGGCGGTCTTCAGAGCCAATCAGATATCTCAGGTGAGCGTGCCTGATCCTCAATACTTATTTGGATGGTGAACTTTATTTTGAAGCTCCACACTGGAAAAGCTCTGACACAGAGATTACTGACATTAGAGTAAACCTCTCTATTGTTAGATCAGGTGATATCAATCGTATTCCTGCAGAGTGATGCTCCGTAGTGTAAAGTTGGACTAATGTGCACACCGAGGTGAGGTGAGACACAGTAGAAACCAGTAGAACTCCATCCAGACGCCCTGCTTAACCCGCTCTTCTCTCCTGTGTCTTCATCATGTCCGACCCTCCTCTCCTCAGGCCCCCATCGAAGTGCTGGACGCCGCGCCGTCACCCCCGCCTCCGGCCCCGGCCCACGCCGTCCCCCTCCCCCTCCCCCTGGCCGCCGCCTCCACCCCTCGCGCCACCAGGGCCCAGCAGTACAACCCCGAGGAGAACACCATCACCAACATCTGCGCCTCCAACATCATCCTCGACCTGCCCCAGGTCTCCACGCGCTCCCGCACCGGCGCCACCAAACCGCAGGCCCCGCCCCCGGCCCCGGCCCCGGCCGCCGCGCCCCCCCCCGCACCCCCCCACCGTCACCAAGATCATCATCAAGCAGACGCTGTTGCCCTCCGGGGGCGTCACGGTCACGGCGTCGTCGGCCCCCTCGGCGCGCCAACCGCCGCCCCTCCAGCAGATGCACAACACCCCCCCCCCCGCCCCGTCTGCAGCAGATGGTACACGCCCAGGCGCCGCCGCCGCTGCAGGCCAAACCACGGGGCGGGGGCGCGCCGGCCGCCGCCACGGCTCCGCCTCCTCTGCAGATCAAGATAGTTCCGGCGTCGCTCCAGTCGGATTCGGGCGCGCCCATCATGGTGACGTCGGCGGGCAACACACCCGCCTCGTTGTCCTCCCCCTCCTCTCTGATGGTGGAGGTAGGACAGTCGGCCGCCATGGTGACGGGAGGGGAGGAGGTAGAGGAGGGGGTAAGTGATCAACTGATGATGATGATCAACCTGATCCGTCTTCATCATTAGCTGTAATGTTCGCAAAACAGGAAGTTTATTGTGAATAAGTCTCTCTTTCTCTTTCTCTCTCTCTCTCAGATGGAGGTGGAGGTGAATGTAGCCCCGGGGCTGAGCGTGACCCCGACCGCCACTCCTAATGTTTGCGTGCGTGCCGGCTGCACCAACCCCGCCGTGGACAGCAAAGACTGGGACAAGGAGTACTGTAGCAACGAATGTGTCGCCACACACTGCAGGTGCGGCTTCTGCTTGCGGTTTGTCTTAACCTACCGGGCTCACCGGGTGGTTGAGGTGTGCTAGGGGTCCAATTACTTGCCTCACTTGCTGCTCTAAGCCCCGCCCAACTATGAATTATTAGCGGATAATGTTTGTCCCTCATGCACTCACACACATACCCTTATGGATCGTTTCCTAGAAATAGTTTTGTAAACAAAGTTTAGTGCTGTGTGACATTTTCAGAGTATATTATTTAACTGGGAAGCTTTGATTGGCTGGAATCAACTTCTCATCCATTTGTTCTCATCTCATCCTCTTATTGTTCATGAAACTAAATCACTCCGGTGGGGAAACCAGGAAGAGTTGAAATCTGATTGCCTGGTGACAGCAAACTTTTCTCTGCTGACCCTTCACACATCGACCCAGTTTCCCTAGTCACTCAGGAAATTGGAAATGAATGGACTTCCGGTGACTTGTTGATCGTGATTCTTGCAGTGAACACACGTTTTCACAAAGAAGCAAATTTCTAATACCACTGAGTGTAACATGGTAACCGGGCGCTCTGAAGTCCCCCAAAAATGAGACTTTTGAAGTGCATCTCACCCAGAGGTCACAACACACTGACCTGTTAGTGAATGACTACAGTGGGATGACGATTTTTTCATTTCTCTTCTTCCCCAGGGATGTGTTCATGGCCTGGTGTGCCATCCGGGGGCAGAACTCCACCACCGTCACATAGGGAATGGACAAATCTGACGGAGGCTGCAGATAGAAGAACAGGACAGAAACGACGTGAAACAAATGAACTGGCGGAATGAACGACGGACAGATTGGGGCCAGACACGTGGTTTGTTTGGTCGTGCTCATGCCAGGCGGGTGCCATCTACTACAGTAACGAGTACCACAAAGAAAAGACAATCACAGGAAAGTATTTGAAAGTCAGTGGAGTATACTTTTCTGTGATTGACTGTCTCACTTGTGCAGATGTGGTAAACCCCGTGCAAATGGTTTATCCAACAAATTAAAGCAAACACTAAGAATTACTTGCAAATACTACTTTACCCAGGTGTGGTGGTTAGACGCTCTGTCCTCACGCAGGAACCTGGGAGTGGAGAAGGCTGATCGTCGATCCCGGAGTTTAAATTATGGACTTGATAAATACTGAGAACATTTTATATGGACGTTGTGTTTTTAATTGTTTTGAAAAAAAGATGATGTGTGTGGAGAATCATGATCTTGCAGATGTAATTGATGCGGCTTGTTAATTTCAGAGAAGCTACTTCCTGTGTGCGCATGCCCTTCCCTCGGCTGTTACCACTGAAGAGTGATCAGTGTGAATTTAGTCCAAGTCAACAAGTGATTTATGTTAAATCATGCTTCAGTGCTTTATGGGTGCTTTTCTTGTTGAAGGGCTGGTGGCATCTTGGGTTTCAGGTTCATCTCTTTAGCCAGCATACTGCAAAAGGACCAACAGTTTGGCTACAAACAGTCTAAGGAGAGCTACTTTGGATTTGTGCAGGAGGGTAAAACATTTGCAAGAAACCACTTTTGAGACAGGGTGAGAAATGAACACCAAGCGACTTACAAAGGTGAGAGTTGACACGATGTGGGGATCGAACCCACAACCCTGAGACTGAGAGTCTCATGCTGTCAGTGGTCGGTAGAGCATGTGGTGTGGATGGTAGTTTTGCCCACTCTACCAGCCACGTTGGAAAGTAACCAACTATTATTTGGAGGTTCTGATCTAGTTCAAAGGTGTACATTGCTGGAGAGATGTAATAGTGACTGCTAAGGTGTAGGATTCCCCAGTCACTGTGGCCCATGGACAAAACAAAATAAAACACACACATTTTCCTGCTCTGTCTTGAGCGCTCTAGTTTACTTCCTGCTGCACTCCTGCTAGAATACCCTGCAACATAAAAGCTGTTTCAATACGTGGCAGACATTTTGCAAGGACATTTTTTTGGTGTGTGTTTTGTGAGAACATTTTGGTGAAATTTATTGTCGGGGAACAAAATTACATTGGAATAAAATGGACACACACCAGCTTTGACAACACTACTGAAGGGGAAAGGGAACATACCGCTTTCACTTTTAAACATAACATTTTTCATCGTGGAATTTGAGGAATCATGGGAAATGTTGCTTCCAAAACTGTTGCCACTTGGACTTACATCTTGATAAAGGAAAATAACAGAGTGATTAGTCCTGTTTATTGTAGATATCCTGGAAATGTTTTTAATGGTGAAATAAAATATTTTATGTTTTAATATACATTTGGTTGGTAATTTATATTGATGTTCCCTTCAAAAGGTGTGACAATTGTACGGCTGGAAAGGCATTTATTTCAGCTCATATTCTCAATGCCTCTTGTATCGCGAGAGTGACGTCGGGAGGAAGAATTTCGAACTGGTGACGATGGCGGGAAAATCCACCATGGCGGGAAAAAGCAGCATGGTCAACAAGACAGGAGGCGCTGTTGGGCGAAGTGGTACTGAAATGCACAATATGCGCCATAAATATCAACTAATTACAAAGTAAAAAGGCGTAAGGGAATGACCCACATTTTTAGATGCCCATTGTTCATTTCATTTTGTAAAATATTTAAACAACCAAACCAACGAGCCGAATAGACGTTTAATACACAGCTATAATATAATCGTGGTATATTTTTAAATGAGAAAATACGGGGCTGTGTTGGTGCAGCGGAGCGGGGCTGGTTGTATGAAGATACGAGGGGGGAGGGAGAGAGGAAAGCAAAGAAGGAAGGAGGGGGGACGGAGGAATTAATTATAACAGATTGGTTTGTGTGTGTGAGAGTGAAACAAATCACGTTGTACATGTATGAGAAATTACATCATATTTTAATCAATGCACGTATTTAACCTAGACGTCTCGTTTGTTGCGCGATCTGTTTGTTTACACATCTCCGGGGTGGCAAGGCCTTTATAGTGAAATTATAAGGGAAACGGGATCTCCCGGCGGCGTCTCGAGCCAAGGCGTGGAAAGTGCGTTAGTTGACACTCATCCGGCCTGCTGCGAAGCCGGGAGCTGGAGTTTGAAGGTGCAGAGGACTCGCTATGGCGGTAAACTTGGACAAGGAAGCGTACTACCGCCGAATCAAGCGATTGTACGGCAACTGGAAGGTAAAAAGTGGCGATATAAAGCCTGTAACCCAGAGTAGACACTCGCTGTTGTTTGTTAAAACGTGTAGAAAGTGGCTGGACGAAGCTGGCCGCTAGCCGCGTTTTTGACGTGCGTGTTGACTTTTTGTTTTCAGCATGAGTGGTGATGTTTCCAGCCACTATTTAGCACCAATAATAAGCGGAAGGCCTCGGTTTGCACATGAAGACTGGCTGTTTGTTGATCGACGCTTGCAAGAAAACACAATAGACACATGACGGTGTTTTAGAAGAAGACCTTTCATAACACCCAGTGCCGCTGCAGCTAGCTAGCTAGCTCGCTAGCTCGCTAAATCCAGCAGTCAGGAAGACTAGCTAGCTCATGTTAGCACACAGCATCAAGCAGTATCTCCTCCACCACGCTAGCTAGCTTGTTAGCTAGTTTACTACCAAGCTAATCACCCCGCCGTGTAGCTAATTGTGTAGTAAACCAGCTTTAGTTAATTCATTGACATAAAGATGTCTAAATCGTAAGCAAGTATCAAAGAAAACACATTTTGCCAAGCACACATCTCATTTCTTGACATGCCGGATAGTCTGCTCATTGCCAAGCGGTTTCCTGCTAGTAGCAGCTTCTACTTGCTAAACGTTAGCAGTAACTAGCAAGCTGGCTAGCCTTGTAGTAACGTTAAGGCTAGCAGCCCAATACATGTGCAGGATGCCTGCAGGTAGTGGAGGAAAAAGTCTTCAAATATTTTAGACTACATAGTCTAAACTCGAGGCCACAACAAGTGTTGAAGACAGGAAACATTGCATTGTAAGTCTTCAATTCAGTATTGGAGGTAAAACATTGTTTCTTTGTTTTTACGTTGATAATTCAGCAAAGTCACGCAGACCTATAAGTCTACAGTATTTCCCCATTCATGTCTTTTGGGAAATTCTGACATTAAAAGGCTTCAAAAGTCTCAAATCCAACTTGATGAAACTTGCAGATACCCCGATGTCCTGCAAGTTAATTCAGCATCAGCTACTGATGATGCTGATGATGGGCTGAGTTTTATACACCCATCTGTGATGGCTAACTCTGGAAACTGACTTTACACACAACAAGCCACTTACTTTCACTCACCAGGGCTAGCAATGTGACAAACTGAAACTAGCAGTCCTTGTCTGCCAGATTTCGTTTCCCCAAGAAACGACTGTGGATTTAGTAGAAAACAGTCAGTATGGTCCTCTGATTTGCTCTAACATTGAATTGCAAGTTGATGATAATTAAAATTGCTTTGTCCCCCCCCAATCTTTGTTTCCACAGAAAGGAGAAGATGAATTTGGCAAAGTGGATGCCATTGTGGTGTCTGTTGGAGTGGATGAGGAAATCGTGTATGCCAAATCCACGGCCTTACAGGTACTTTATATCACTGCAAGCAGGTTTTTATGAAACAGAATCACGTCATGTGCCAAGTACAATAAATTTACCTAAATCTGTCTTGGTGGTGCAGAGATATGTTACAATCCCATCCAATGCCTGAGACCACAATGTCCAAATGTCATCGTTGGCGGTGATGGGGGATTTCTCTTTGACTGACTGGTGGATGATGTGTTGCAGAGATTGAATGTTGTCTGTATGTACCTGTACTATGTAGGTGTGTATCAAGGCTAGCATCTTCCTCTTTGTATGCCTGTGTTTTATAACCCGTGGCTATGAATGAGTGTTACATTTTATTATGTCGCTGTATGAAACTAAACGTCCATAGTATCTGAGATCATCCTGAATTGAATCAAAGGCTTATATTTCTTTCTTGTCCACATGTGTTGTTTCTCAAATCAATTCATCACATTTACTATAAGCTTTTTGTCCGTCTTGTGAATTCCCCTCAGACCTGGCTGTTTGGCTACGAGTTGACGGACACAATCATGGTGTTTTGTGACACCAAGATCATCTTCCTGGCCAGCAAGAAGAAGGTGGAGTTCCTCAAGCAGGTGGCCATAACCAAAGGCAATGAGAACGCAAACGGTGTCCCGCCCATCACCCTGCTCACCAGGGAAAAGGTAACGGATGCAAAGATGCCAAAGCACGCAGGAATGCGCTCGTCAGATAAGCAAAATCCTCAGTTCAGTTAGCCACACCGCCATCTTCATTCCAACTGTTCATTTAAAGTTATTTGATTGTGATAGAAATCTGTCTCGCAGTGCTGTTGTTTGTGTATTGATGAAAATGAAGTTTCCAGTCTGCATCAGACGGACCAGTTGAAATATTACTATGAAGGCAGCGTCAATCCAGAGTGCAGATATCCTCTTCTATTTCATTGTCTTCATCACGTTTCATAAGATTAAAAAAAACAATACTATGAAAGGTTTTTAACTTTTTGTCTTTGCTCTGTGTTTGTAGTATAGTATGTATATTCTTTTATCATATGTCTTCCGCTGTATATAACGTCCTGTTGTTCCTGTACCGTGTATCGGTATGTACTGTCACTACGCCAACTGCCTCTGTCCTTCAAAGCACATAAAGTGATTCTTGAAACAAACCGACACTCGCAGCAACATTTGTGCTTCCTCTTGTCACGTGCCTCTCAGAATGAAAGCAACAAGGCCAACTTCGACAAGATGATAGAGGCCATCAGAGGCAGCAAGGAGGGGAAAACGGTGGGAATCTTCAGCAAGGACAAATTCCCCGGGGAGTACATGAAGAGCTGGAATGACACCATCACCGCCGAGGGCCTGGAGAAGGTGGGGCGCAACTCAAAATGCAAACGTAAACCTCAATTCACATAATAATGGTCAGTGTGCCTTCATTATTAAGACCTTGAGGGTGTAAGAAATTGGAGATGGGTGTGGTGGAGAGAATAATATCATGGGTGAGAATGAAGAAGGAAGGGGGGTGGCAGCAATCAACTTCAACAACTCTCTCTTCCATTACTTCCTGTCTCCCTTGTCTCTCTAAATCATTTTTCTCCATTCCTCACCCTTCTCTCTTCCTCCTGCCTCTCCCTCCCCCACTACCTCCCTGTCTCCCTCCAGGTGGACATCAGCGCTGTGGTCGCCTACACCATGGCGGTGAAGGAGGACGGGGAGCTCGCCCTGATGAAGAAGGCAGCGGCTGTCACCAGCGAGGTCTACTCAAAGTTCTTCAAGGAGCGGGTGATGGAGATCGTGGACGCAGACGAGGTGAGGAGGAGGAGGAGGAGGAGGAGGAGGAGGAGGACGACGACGAAGACGAAACCGGGGATCAGGGTTTAACTGATGCTTTTTAATTTTTACCATTTTTATAATTTATTTTATATAGCGCTTTTCTGAATACATGAATATAAGACGCTTAACATAAAAATAAAATAAAATGGGGAGGAAAAAGAAAACCAACAAAGGCGGGCGAAATGAGACATTTAAAAGAAAGGTGCAAAATATCAGATATTTAAAACAGGTTTAAACAAAGTGAGTTTTGAGGAATGATTGTTTATGCCCAAAAATGTCAATTTTTATTCTTGGTTGGGTGGAAAAGCCCCTGAAACGACATTTATACCATCAAGGGATGCTAAAACCCATGCACTGTGTATGTACATTATTGTCATCAAAGTAAAACACAAGTTTAGTTTGAAATATTGAGCAGTGAATATTGGGTGACTTTTTTTTTTAAATAGTGTGTCTTGGAATTGAACCCTTCAAATGTGAATCCCTCAGCCTATAGTCCCTTCCCTTTTCCCCCCGTCTGACAGAAAGTGCGCCACAGTAAGCTGGCGGAGTCGGTGGAGAAGGCCATCGAGGAGAAGAAGTACCTGGGCGGGGCGGACCCCTCCACGGTGGAGATGTGCTACCCCCCCATCATCCAGAGTGGGGGAAACTACAGCCTCAAGTTCAGCGTCGTCAGGTAGCTGTCCTTGTCTTGGTGGAGACGGCGAGTGATGTCGGGGAAAAAGTGCTAATAACATGCAGTTGTTGTTGTTATTGGTGCCTTTTGTGTTTTCATACAACAGACCTGGACACATGCAGTTTTAATTTTAAGGTTTAAATTGAGTTTCAAATTCAAAACTTTCTTTTAGAGATGACATTTATATTGAGTCTTCTGTAATTACTAAATGACTCGCAGTCTGTTCACATTTTGAATTGGCCCCAAACCTGCAACTGACTAAATTGCTACCGAAGTGAAACAATTCCCTTACAGGGATCAATTAAGTTCCACACTATTATTGATCTATCAATCCCTCGTCTCCATACCAGCGACAAGAACCACATGCACTTTGGCGCCATCACGTGTGCCATGGGGATCCGCTACAAGTCCTACTGCTCCAACCTGGTGCGCACGCTGATGGTGGACCCCCCGCAGGAAATGCAGGACAACTACAACTTCCTGCTGCAGGTGGAAGAGGAGCTGCTCAAAGAACTCAAACACGGTGGGTTGTTGGTTTATGTAGGTGTGTGTGTGTGTGTGTGTGTGTGTTCAGCTGCTCATCGGGTGTATTTTGCGGCCTCAGACATTAAAAAATATCTGTTTAGTCAACATAAATGGAGAGCCAGCCAGGCTTTGTGTCTTTTTAAATGGCCTTGAAACACGTTGAATGGGTTGGTGTGTGTATAAACCAGCTTGTCTCCTCTGCAGGAGTGAAGATCTGTGACGCCTACAGCGCTGCTCTGGAGTTCGTTAAGAAAGAGAAGCCCGACCTTGCAGCCAAGCTCACCAAAAACCTTGGGTAAAACGCACACAAGCACCCTCTACTCTGTGTACTCGAGCACATTCGCACACTTTTTGTTTCATATCTTCATTTAACTTGATTGTCTTTTTTTTTTTTTTAGTTTTGCCATGGGGATTGAGTTCAGAGAGGGCTCCTTGGTTTTGAACGGGAAAAACCAGTACAAATTGAAAAAAGGTGAGAACGAAACCCCTCGGCTTTGTCAGCTTTTGACAATAAATAATAAATAAATAATAAAGTTTAGGCTGTTGACAGTTGCCTTTAAGTTGTGATGATGATCTGTTTTGAGTTTGGATTCCGTTTGTGATCTTTACAACAGACAAAAGATCTTGGGGAAACTTTGTGAAAATGTTTGCAGAATTACAACCTACAAGTCCATTATGGTTGACAGTAATGGTGATTTTTTTTAATAGCGCTTGTCTTGACGAAGATGATCTGTGTGTCTACCAGGCATGGTGTTGAGTATCAGTCTGGGTTTTGCTGACCTTGTGAATAAAGAAGGGAAGAAGGAGGAGCAGAAAAAGTACGCCCTGTTCATCGGAGACACAGTACAAATCAATGAGGTAAGACGCGCCTCCGCTGCTGAGGCGCCGTAGAGCAAAGTTGACATCTTTCCTAGAAATATATCGGTACCGCTTTGTGTCGAGCCGGTGTAACAACCAGCCAATCGGCAACCTGTTTGATTCAGAGCCTTTTGCTTTGATTGGCTCACGGACAGAGAGGGTACGGTGGCCAGCAGGGACAAAGTTTGAGAACAGACGTTGAAGAAATTTCAGGAGCAGGAGACTGGTAGTTGCACAGTTTATTCAATCTGCAGATCGGGAGCCTCAAACATCAAAGGATTGCACATGATAATATTACGATTGGTTAAAGTCTACGCGATCAATAAGTAAGCCAGGAAAGATGTTGGTACAGACACTTTAAGAAAAGGCGAACTCCTTCATTTCTAGAGACAGAAGACTATTATTCCTTCAAGGCTAGTGGTTATCTAGGAGATACGAGCACCTGCTCAGCAGGCTGGAGGAAAGGGCTCAAAGGGGCACGCTGGTGCTCATAAACTTATCAATAATATCTAGAGGGTGTGATTTAGACACCCAAGCACAGTAATGGTAACCTGAAATGTCTTGCTTCTGTGACAGGAGGAAGCTGCCACGATACTCACGCCGGTCAAGAAGAAGATCAAGAACGTGGGGATCTTCCTGAAGGTAGGGAGGGTCCTTGTTTGTTTGTATGTGACATGTTTTTGGAAGGCCTTTTTTTTTATCGTGTTTCAGAGCTTTTTTTTTTAGTCATTGTGCAAATAAACTAGCTGACAAGCTGCCTGTAGGTTGCGTCTTAGATCTATTCATTCATTCTTGTAAGCTGACTAGGTTTCTTCCTGGATTTATTCATTCATTTTTTCCTTTTTTACAAAAAAGCTGCCAAGAGGTTTTTTTTTCTGTTCAGTCTTTTTACCTTTCACATAACTTTAATACTGAGCTCCACACTTCAGTGGTACCATGTAAAGTCTGATTTGTATTTCTGATTGATTATTAAATGTCATTTCTCCCATTATTGCTGATGTCAAATGTTTTTAAATCTAGTTGAAATTGTGACCTCCACGGATCCACATTCAAAAGTCGTTCTTGGTTCAGTTGGCGTAACATGCAACGACTTATTACGTATGGTGGTGTTTGTTTGTTTTTGGGTTTTTTTTAGAACGATGATGAGGAGGACGAAGAGGAAGATGCAGATGATGCTGAGGAGCTGCTGGGCAAGGGAGCACGTGGTGCAGCTCTGCTGGCAGACAGAACCAGGGTAAGTGTGTGTTCCTCTTCCTCGGGGTGGTAGATAATAGTACATGTATGTGTTGTTTTTTTCCACCCCTTTTTAAAATGATCTTCCAATGCCGTGCGTGGTTACACACTCGGATCTCTTGTTTTGAATTGTTCAGAATGAGATGACGGCGGAGGAAAAGAGGCGAGCTCACCAGAAGGAGTTGGCCAATCAGGTGAACGAGGAAGCCAAGCGTCGTCTGACGGAGCAGAAAGGAGAGCAGCAGATTCAGAAGTGAGTGATGGAGGAGAGAGGCGGGATGAGAAGAGAGGGAAGCAAGGAGAAATGATAGATAAGATAACAGTTTCTAGGTGTAGTTTATTATAGTGGGTCAATACAACAATAGCCAGAAAGTTTAGACCTCACAAGTCCCCCCCCCCCCCCCCCCCCTATTGATCAATATTTCTGTGTCTGTAAATAATTGAAGCATCCTGGAATATGTGCCCGATCATCTAGTAAATGAAACCCAACCCTTCGTCTGCTGCAGGGCCAGGAAATCAAACGTCTCTTATAAGAACGTGTCTCAGATGCCCAGAGAAAAGGACATCAGGGACATGAAGATCTTCATCGACAAGAAGTACGAGACCGTCGTCATGCCCGTCTTCGGCATCGCCACGCCTTTCCACATCGCCACCATCAAGGTACACTCATACCATCCAGATGTTCCTTTGGCACCCAGACCCTATATCTTAGCTGGATACCAGGCTGCCATCTAGGAGTTAAATCGTTGACTAGAACTAACCAGGTAGTCTCAACAGGCAAAATATGACCACATTGAAGTGAGCAAAGTCCTATTTTGCCATGTACGTTCTCAACTTCACAAAAATGAAAGCACCGATGTGTTTCTGAACATGTTTATTTTCATGTTTCCTTGCAGATGTAATGGACAAACATGTGCTAAGTCAATATTGAGGTCGTCTCAAGCAGTTTCTCCCAATTGTTCTTAGTTTCTCAGGCACTTTTGTTGCGTATCGAATCACTTCATCAGTACAATTGGAGTTATTGATTCTAGCCGATGTTACAACCATGACAGGTTAACCTCAGGGTTCCTGCACAGGTCTGGGAAATGTATTTGCTCATTTCCAGGTCTGGAAAAGTGTTGATATTTGACAAAATGTCAAATCCAGTCAAGAAATTTGAGGTCTGGAAAAAGCATGACATTTTATGAGAGGAACCTGGTAACCTCTGTGTCTTTTTATTACTTTTCCTCTTTCTTTTTCTTTCTACTTTTCTTTCTTCACATCTTTTTTTCCCCCCCTGGTCTAGAACATCAGTATGTCTGTAGAGGGTGACTACACCTACCTGAGGATCAACTTCTACGTCCCCGGCAGCTCCCTGGGGCGCCACGAGGGAAACATCTTCCCCAACCCCGACGCCACCTTTGTCAAAGAAATGTGAGTTTGGGGAAATTCATTTATCAGGCTCCCCCCCCCCCCCCCCCCCCACCTTATTGAATGAATCTGTTCCAAATGTCCTTTTGGAGGGATTCACTGACTTGGGCTGTGGACGGTTTAACAGGAAGACTGGTAGCATTTTGCTCTGTGTTCATGTGCCCTACAGTCAGGTTGGATGATTCCTTTTAGCACGATCGGTCTTCCTTAAGTCTTAAAATGTCCTGATTTTAAAATCTCTTAATACTAAATGCATTTTTCAGCATTTTTGTATGCATTTTTTTTTTCATAACTCTCTACTTTTAGCAAAAAAAATACTCCTGGTCAGGCATCACACAGACCTTTTATTTTTTTACTTTACCTTTTTTTTGTTCTTAACTTTTGAATTTGGTCTTTTATTCTGACACTGTAATGGTCTACAGTTTAACTTGTTGAAGCCTGCCATCACCCTGAAGCGTTGTCTGACTGGATTCAACTCCCCTCCCCTCTAGCACGTACCGAGCGTCCAACCTGAAGGCGCCCGGCGACCCGACGGTGCCCTCCACCAACCTGCAGAACGCTTTCCGCATCATCAAGGAGGTACAGAAGCGCTACAAGACGCGAGAGGCAGAGGAGAAGGAGAAAGAGGGCATCGTCAAGCAAGACTCGCTGGTCATCAACCTCAACCGCAGCAACCCCAAGCTCAAAGACCTCTACATCAGACCCAACATCGCCCAGAAGAGGATGCAGGGCTCGTTGGAGGCACATACCAATGGTGAGGCGGCGGGGTGAGGAGGGGGAGAAAGGAGAACGGCTAGGTCAGAGGTCAGGGTTGGTCGCAGGACAGATGGAGGGATGAGTTAGGAGATGGACAGAAGGTAGACGAGTGATCGGAAAGGGAAACTGGTTAGAAAGCGAGAGATGAGAAAAAATAGTGTTCACAGTGAAACCCTGGTGGAGGGAAATGGGTTTACAAATCCAGGTGACGAGCTAAAGGTTACCGAAATCTCTCTCTCTGTCTCGTCGGCCAGGTTTCCGCTTCACGTCGGTCCGCGGTGACAAAGTGGACATCCTTTACAACAACATCAAACACTCCATCTTCCAGCCCTGTGACGGGGAGATGATCATCGTATTGCACTTCCACCTCAAGGTGTGTGTGTGTGTGTGTGTGTGTGTTGAGAAGAGCCCGCTACAGTGGGTTGAGACGTGAAATCCATCGCTCTGCAGTTTTAAAAATATAGATGATGAATGGTTACAGGGTTCCCGCGTTTGTGGAAAACCCGGAAGAGTCATAGGATACAAAAATTGTGTTTTTCAGGCCTGGAAAAGTCATGGAAAATGGAGTAAACATTAAAAAAAAAAAAAGACAACGTAGACAAATATCGGTCATGGAAGTTGTGCTATATGTCCTGGAATAGTCTTGGAAAAGTCATTTGATTGGCGAAAAGGTGCAGGAACCCTGGGTATAGGTAATTCCATCAGTCTTGGGTCTTAATGTATATTGGCATCAATGTTGTTTTTTTAAATCCTATTCAAGACCAAATGGTGGATATTTCATTTTTACCCAGAACGCCATCATGTTCGGTAAGAAGCGCCACACGGACGTCCAGTTTTACACGGAGGTCGGGGAGATAACCACTGACCTGGGCAAGCACCAACACATGCACGACCGCGACGACCTGTACGCCGAGCAGATGGAGAGGGAGATGAGGCACAAGCTCAAGTCCGCCTTCAAGAACTTCATCGAGAAGGTGGAGACACTGACTAAAGAACAGCTGGAGTTCGAGGTCCCCTTCAGAGACCTCGGGTGAGTCGAGTCAACTTCAGCATTTTAACAAACCAGATGAAAAAGTAAAGAGGGGTGTGTGTGTTTAGCTCCTAAGAAGATGGAGAGTGTGTGAGAAGAGTACTCACCCCAAAGTAAGAAAGCTGTGATTTATTTGGGTTTTGTAAATAAGGACCACAGTAAAAGTAAGAGGGGGAGGAAAAGACTTTCTAGCTGCTGCTACTCTGAGAAATTCTGCTCTGAAAAAAGTGAAAATGTATGTCGAGTAAAATACAATAATTGTTTTCTGAAATGTTTTTCTGACAAATAATCTTGATCACAATATTAAGCAAAATAATCAATTTATTTTGCCATATTTATGCAGCCCAAATGTGACTGATCATCAATAGCAACATCCAGAATTTGCCAGTATTTGGTTTGGTTAATTTCCCACACTGGTTAAAAACCATTCCCTTAAGGTTTGACTGATTTTGTTTTGGCTGTGTCTTGATTGCAGGTTCCAGGGCGCCCCCTACAGGAGCACCTGCCTTCTACAACCCACTTCCAGTTCCCTTGTCAATGTTACTGAATGGGTGAGTTTTGAATCGCATTGTGCAGTCACTGTTGCAGCGGCATGCTCATTGGAAACCTTGTGGAATTTGACAATTGTTCTCCAGGCCTGGAACGTCATGGAAAATGTTACAAATCAACAGACTTCCTCTGGCCAAGCGACTGGTGTCAAGCTTAGCTGAGACATTTAAGGGAGTACTAACAAACAACACAGTCCTGATTAAGTAAATGCTGAGAGATAATTGCACTGTCAACATTTAACTGGAAAATGATCATCATTGATGTTGATATGTCACAGAATAGTCATGGTCAACAATAATCTGAAGGAATGGGTCCTTAAAAAGTCTTAAATTCAGTTATCTTTTTTCAGAGGTCTTAAAAATGTGACCGGTGACGTTGACTAAGTCACTTTAGTATGTTGCCTTACATGTAAAATGTGCAGTGATTTACTTCAATGGTGGAAGGAACAGATTTGTTTTTTGGCAGTAGAGCGAAACCACACTTGCAACTGGGTTTTTTGCATTCATTTTTGTTGCCAAAATTGGTCTTAAATTGCATTTTTAGTGGCATTAAAAAGGTCTTTAAAAGTCTTAAATTTAGCTGAAACCTGCAGAAACCCTGTCTATAGGGTTGGAGTGCAGAAAATGTAACATTTAGCTATCACCTATTATTAAATTGCATTACCTCTTTGAAACGGTTGTGTTTAATGTGCACTGCAAAAGTAATTTATCATCTTGCTTGTTTTTTTTAAACCTCTTTTCTCCTCCCCAGCCACCGTTCGTGGTGACGCTGGACGAGGTGGAGTTGGTCCACTTTGAGCGCGTGCAGTTCCACCTGAAGAACTTTGACGTGGTCATCGTCTACAAGGACTACAACAAGAAGGTCACCATGATCAACGCTGTGCCCGTCAACTCCCTGGACCCCATCAAGGAGTGGCTCAAGTAAGGCCAGATCACGTTATAGCATGGCTAAGGAAATGTGTAATAAATAAAATAAAAATACTACTTGTATTTTATTTATTTCTAAAATCTTAAAAACTACAAAAAAAAAAGCTCCATTTTGTTGTTTGGCAGTGTAAGTTCCTGTGAATGTAGAAGATATGAAGTCACAAGATATTTCCAGCGATACTTTTCAACAATCTAAAACCTCAACAGAAACTTTGGTGCTGTAATGGTTTCTATTTCCCCCCCACCTCAAGCTCGTGTGACATCAAATACACAGAGGGAGTTCAGTCTTTGAATTGGACCAAGATCATGAAGACCATCGTTGACGATCCCGAGGGCTTCTTCGAGCAGGGAGGCTGGTCATTTTTGGACCCGGAGAGTGAGGTGGGCAAGCCCTTCTTTTCAATCAATTGAGCATGAAGTCACTGTGACTGCCAACTGTTACTGTAAGGAAGGAACAGGAGTTGGTTTGGAAAAGCAAAACCTCCCTTTTTTTCCCCTCAATTTCATTCCTGATGGTGTGCCTTTTCCTGTTTGTCCACCTCTCAGGGGAGTGGTGCAGAGGAGGACTCCGAGTCGGAAATGGAGGATGAGACGTTCAACCCCTCCGCAGATGAGGAGGAGGAAGAAGAAGAAGACAGCGACGAAGATTACGACTCGGAGACAGAGGACTCCAGTATGTCCCACAAGTGTCATTTCCTTTTTTGAACCGTTTGGCCCTGTGACGTGGTTTCTAATGTCGACCTTGTGTTGTTTAGACTACAGCGCATCGCTGGGCAGTGAGGAGGAGAGCGGCAAAGACTGGGACGAGCTGGAGGAAGAGGCCAGGAAAGGTCTGTATCTGGAAGACAACCATTTTTGATTGCGCAGATTAGTGATGTTAGTGATCAGTGAGACTAGAGCCCTCTTCACACGGGGGCTAATCTTACCCGGGGAGGTCATGCCATTGTAATATTTGCAGAGATTGTCGGTAATTTGCGGATTTGCCATGTCTTTAATTTGTAAAGTAAAAGTTTGTGGCATTTGTTTCCTCTCCTAAACATGTGATTTTTACCTTCCTCCTGTCATGAGAAATGAAGGCAGTAGTACAATCTACAGAGGAGGGCTTTCCCTGTATTTATAGCACAAAGTTTTGCTTTGCTTGATCAGGAAGAGACGAAGTGTTAAATCTTGAGTCTCACCACGTAATACTAGTCCTGCACATCAAGACAAATTCCTACACATTTATTGTACTTGTCAATTTTAATTGTCCCCTTCCTTCCTCTCTTACACTCCTCCAGCCGACAGAGAGAGTCACTACGAGGACGCAGAGGAAACCACCACCACCAACAGGAAGAGGAAGGTCCGACCATCAGCCCCACCACCAAGCAAGAAGAAGCGGCGGCACTAAATGTCTCTCTCTCTCTCTCTCACACACACACACACACACACACACACACACACACACACACACACACACACACACACACACACACACACACACACACACACACTACTGCCAAATCCTAGTTGATCCGACCCTCCCCTTCTACCCCAAATGGCTCTTTCACTCCTCACAAATAAACACACGCGCAGATACACATTGTGTATATAGACGTAGATACCCCTTATTTTTGTGTTGGTCAGACGGTGTCGTGTTGAAATGGTAACATTGTACCAGCAAACAGTAAGACACAAACTTGATTAGCCGTTTCCTCGTCATTCCTCCGTTATTATTTTCACCCGCCACCCACCTCCATCCATCCACCCACCAGGGGTCGTGTCTGTGTGTGTGCATGTGTGTTTAAATGGGTTTTTATTGGCAAACATTGTGTTTATTTTCTGTTAAAAAAAAAAAAAAGATGAGTTTCTTAACTAATTGATAGTAAAAGAAGACTTGACATATCTTCTGCCAAGTGTTTTTTATAAGACTGAGAAACTTTAAAAAAAAACTAAAAAAAACAAGATTCCCCATTTTCCTATTCTCTTAGCCCCCTTGTCTACTAGTCATTTCATTCTCATGTTTTCTTCAGTCTGTTTAATTGTGGAAAAATAAAAGTTTTCACCTTTTTTTGGAGGGGGGGGGGGGCAGATATCATTTTGTCTTCAGATTTTTTTAAACGGGATTTGTACACTTACGCACACAGACACACACACACACACACACACCAATACACGCTGTCTCCCTCCCTCCCACCTTTCCTTTCTGTTCATTTTTGTTCGTTCTGGGTAGATAGACTGTTGTACTGTTAATTCTCAAAATCTTGTTTTTGTTTTTGTAATAAAATTAAAAGGAACTGTAGTTTATTTTGTGTGGTATGATGTTATTTTTAATGCTTCTCTGCAGTCTGACCGCAGAACTGGGCGGTTACATTTGTGAACACGTGTGTACAGTAGTCAGTGATTTCTGACATTTTATTGATTTTAAAATATAAATTTAGAAACAGACTGGAGGCTTTTATTGTGTATATTACATGACTTGGTTGAAGACTCAGTTCCTATCGGCCGATGAACGCGTTCTGAGGCTGTGTCACATCTAATCAAATCACTCCGCAGTCCAGTAGTCCGGTCGATATTAGCTCGCGAAAAAGACGTCAACTTACTCCTTGGCTACTGTGGACCAATTGTCTTTGCAGAAGCTTGTAAATTGCTTTAGCTTGTAATAAAATAATTGTAATGTATTATTTCGTGTCAAATAGTTAATGTTTTTGTTAAATAGCGGTGTATTAAGAGGTCGGGTTCTTGATGTCAAGGTTTAATTTGTGGTAACGTTATCAACGTTAACGTTAACGTTACGGGCTAATTTACAGAAGCTAAGCTATAACGTTATTTTAAACAATTTCGCTTCCATTAATCCATTACCTTCAAGGAAAAGTTTTCTGTTTTAGTTAATACTAAGGTGCGTACACCTTTTGACACCAAATATCTCCACTTATTTGTCCAACTAGGGCGTCGCTTGTGCTTGCAACTCTTGGTAGGGATACAAAACTTGGCATAACACCTGTCAGGTTCTCTGGTATAGGTAATGGGGTCTTCAGTGGCGGTGGGAGGTGACCTGTGTGTTATACCTTATGCCTATCACTGTCCAACAAAACCCGTTTAGTCCAGTAAATACCATTTAGTTGAATGGTATGAGCCATACCAAACAGACAAACAGACCAAACATCGTGGAGGGGATTAGAAACTTGTCCCGTCAGAGGGGTTGGAACACTTTTACCTAGATTGCGTAAACTGAATGTTGCCTGCAGGTATGAAACGCGTTTATTCAGAGAAACTGTCAGTGAGAGAGACGTAGCAGAGTGGAGAATACAAATCAACGTGCAAACTACAATAGCCGCTACTGGTAAGGGAATTTAAGTTTTTATTGGACTAATATACGGTAGGGATTGTCTCCTGTGTGCACGTAGTTAATATGGAAAACCAGAAACCAGTACTTCCCAGGAACCTACTTTGGTTCATATGACAAAGTAGACTTTATTGAATCTTCACATTTTCAATCTCTTCATGCACATGTTCTTTACAACAGCAAGATTTCAAACTAAAAATGTAGGAATATTATTTACTGTTGTCTTTTGCCTTGGTGCTGTGTCCTTGACCCTTTTACTCCTTATTAATGAATGCTTATAATGTTGGAGATCTAGGAATTACATTTTTCTACTGTTGCACAGTCTGCTAAATGCATAATATATACATTTCACAGGCAGAGAGCATGTGTGAAGTCATGAAGTGGAAGTATGTTCTCGTGCTCCTTACTGGTCGGTATCATTTCTGCAATGTAAAATCTCACCTATTGGATGTATGCTAGACACAGGCACGTGAACAGGT
Source organism: Hoplostethus mediterraneus (assembly GCA_034670385.1). Classification (NCBI taxonomy): domain Eukaryota; kingdom Metazoa; phylum Chordata; class Actinopteri; order Trachichthyiformes; family Trachichthyidae; genus Hoplostethus; species Hoplostethus mediterraneus. The sequence continues at coordinate 883,483 of JAXDDW010000120.1, read as the reverse complement.
ATTTCATGTTTAAGAAGAGCAGTCAGTAGCCATAGTATCGGCCTACATTTCAGACCAGCACAGTTCATTAGGTAAAGCATAGAGCTAACATAGAAAGTGATAGTTGTGTTATCATGTTTTTTGGATAAAAGGGCCAACCAAGAGTCCAGCAAGCTAAGACACATACACATTGTTTAATTTTTGCACATTTTCATGAGCTAAGCTATATAATTATAATACAATATAATACACTTTTGGTGTAAAATCTGGTACCCCTTTTATCTCAAAGATGACTAAAAGTACAGAGATAAGTGCTCTTCCTCTTTAATTTTACTATTTTACTATGCTCTACTACACTTCTATTACATCTCTTCTCATGTCCACTGCCCACAGGGCTGTGTGCTCTTACCCACTGCCTTTCTCGTCAGTACCACTTCATCGGTAAAGCCTCATCTTGGTTGAATGCCCAGACGTACTGCAGAGAGAAGTACACTGACCTGGCCTCCATAGATGACACAGAGGAAATGAACCAGCTGGTGAACACAGTTCAGGACTCCACCGGTGGTTGCACGGAGAAGGCCTGGATTGGGCTGTACGATAACCTCACCAGTTGGAGGTGGTCTCTGTCAGACAAGCGTTACTATGGTGATGGAGAGGCCGACTACAGGAACTGGCTTTTTCAACAGCCTGACAACTTCGAGGGGAACCAGTTTTGTGTCAGGATGTGGAGTGGAGGCACGTGGGATGACTCGTGGTGCTCCCTGCAAAGCCCCTTCATCTGCTATGATGGTCCCAGTTCAGAATTTATAATGATTTCCATCAGTCACTGTGTTAACTCAGATTTATCTATTAATTATCTTCATCTTAATCTTAATAATCGTTCACACTTCCTTCCTATGTTTTCCTATCTTTCTTTCATTCACAGGGAGAACCGATACCAATCAGCCTTTCGTTTTTATTGAGGAGGAGACGACCTGGTCTGATGCTCAGCAGTATTGTAGGAAGCATTACAGAGACCTGGCCAGTGTTAGGAACCAGACAGAGAACCAGGAAATGCAGCGTTTGACCGAAAACAGGACCGCCTGGATTGGCCTGTACAGGTCTGAACAATGTAAAAATAACACCCTACTTACCGTAACCATTGTTTATCCCTCTCTGAATATTCTGTGACAGGCGTCTGTTTCTCTCTCCAGGACCCGGAAATGGTCAGATCAAAGTGACTCGACCTTTCAGTACTGGATGTTTGGACAGCCTGACAACGCTGGGGGGAAGCAGAACTGCATAGCGTCGGATCTGGGCAATGGGGGCAAGTGGACGGATGAAACATGCAGCAGGGCCCTAGCCTTTATCTGCTATGGAGAAAAAAGTGAGTAGGTATCAGAATTTTACTTTAAGTGGTAATGCACCGTATTCATGTTCTTTTGAATTTAGCTACATCTTATCTTATTACATCTTATAGTTATTCTGTTTATTCCAAACGTCAATACCGTGTCTCCATATTGCAGAGGAAACTCCAGACAACAACACATGCTTGTCCACCACTGTGACCCCAAATGAAATAACCACCACTGAGGTAGACCCGACCACTGGCCGTCTTAGTGCAGAGATTACCTCATCTGACCAGCCTGCGACCCCAGAGGTGGATCAAACGAGTCCTATTCCTGGTGAGTGAATTTTCTTTTTTTAATTGGATGCATCAGAAAATGCTTTCTCTGACAAGTATTTTGACAATTCCTGAGATAAATTACACGGATACACTCAGTGCCTGATGTGTACATGTTATCTGCCGCAATAGAAGGAAGCAGTCTGGATATTCACCAACATAATAATAATGTAAGTGAGAGGAAGATGTGTGAATAACCTCCAAGTCAGCTGAAGATAGCTGTCGTTTAATTTTCAAAATTATTCTCAGCTGCAAGGAGCACAACTGCACGGCCATTTTAACCTGCTTGTTAAAAGTTAATTTGATGCTGTCGATAATATTCAAAGAGTCAGCGGGGTGGAATTGAATCACTTTGGCTTTGTTATTGTTAAGTTTTGGTGAGCTCCTTGTTTTTTTTGTTTTTTTTACCTGCACACTTTTCTTTGCTTTTCTTTTTATCTTCTACAAACTAAAGCAGAACATGTGTTAAGACTGAAAGTGCTGTTCACCTCTGAGAGACAACTGACTGAGGACGATATCATAAACCTGGTCTTGGTCCAGGTGAGAGACCACATTGTGTGTGTGTGTGTGTGTGTGTGTGTGTGTGAGAGAGAGAGAGAGAGAGAGAGAGACATTTAGTGCCGCCGCTTCTTCTTGCTTGGTGTGTGTGTGTGTGTGTGTGTGTGTGTAGCATTGTATGTGTAATATTGTGTGTAAAATTCAAAATGCTTTATATTCCATTTGGGAAAATTTGGCCACCTGAAATTCATCATACAACATTTGAAAAACAGACAATTCAATCTAACTACTTTGAGATCAACTGTCTTAAGGTGCTCCCTAACTTCAGTACAGATAATAAACACAGTACTTTGATGCAAACAATTATTTTGTCAGAAAGCTATCAGTTTATGAAATGGTACCTATCTCATTTTGGAACAAAAAGGGGAACCACAGTATTAACTGCATTACATCTTCAGTATTTGTACAGACGCTTGCTAACAAGGGGGCTTGAACCCGGGTCCTGCGGTCTCCATACTCACTCCATACTCATTCATATAATCTAGCTCTACATTCAGGTCTTTACATGTCACAGAAGGTACATTAAAGAAAATGTGTAAAATAAACATATAAACAATGTAACTCTAAACTGAAGGTCTGAAGGCAAACTATCAAAATGTATCGGACTAATGTAGTTGAATTTAATTCTTTGTGTTTTGTCAGTTTCGCAATCAACTGATAGAAATGGGACTTCCCAAGAGCATCAAGGTGGGCTTGAGAAAAAGAGACGGGGATGAATGAACAAATACAGAAGTCATGTGAAGAGAGGATTTTGGTACTTGTGAAATACAAAGATACGGTTCTCAAAAGTATGTTGCGACAATTTTGCACCTCCCTGTTTTTTCATAATCTTGAGCATCAGCCATGTCCCCTTAAAAAACTGTCAACATTGTTGAATTAATGGAAGCATTTTCAGTTAGCATGTTTTTTGTTTTTCCTATTCTCTAAAGGTTATTCGTGTTATCTCGTCACACGGTGAACAGAAGTGAATGTTACACAATTTGTTTTACTGTCTTCAGGAGGGAAAGGTGTGGCAGCTTTTTGGTTTTTGTGCCAACACCTGTATCTAGCGCAGGTTGATTGGATGCAGGACAGTCCTGCATTGGCAGCTGTATGAGGTTTTCAACTCCTCCTTTTTTGGAGTTGTAATCCAGGGTGATTTGTGGCTTCCTGTCCTCTCTTGTACTCAGAGATGCATCTTGATGCATTGTGCTCAAACATTATTTTCTTTGTATGTTTTTTTTCCTTCTGTGTTGTGGTTCAACTCTCAAGGTGATAGGATGTGAAGAAGTTGTCATACATGATGTTATGACCTTACAGCACCACATGCATCCACTGACTCTGCTCAGTTGCTCCTCTGGGTGGCGTTCCAGTGTGTGGAGCTGCAGCTAAATCTACCTAGTGATATCTGCCATACACTCTGGGTGCATGTGCTCTATCCCTTCATGTACTGTGGGTGGGGGTGGTCATGTGGGTCAAACTGACCCATATAAGAAAGGTTAAATACAGGGCAGATACAGTTTTAAATGAAATCAGCTGATTGACAAGATCTTCAATAAAACGATGAAACATGAGCATGATTGCTTCGATAAATTCAGGTCATGTGATCCATCAAATTTCCAAACAATATTCAAAGATTGAAAAAAATGGCATACACTTTTTATTGGTTGTTAGGTAGGAGACATATCATTTCATGGGTCATATTGAGGGTAAATGGTGAACAGGATTGTAGGGCACATCCCAGCATCTATAACATTGCGTAATGGGCACCTGAAGTTACATATACTATAATGTTAAAATCTTTTTCTCACCATGTGGATGCTGGTCAACAAATTTTGATTAGAGGGTCAACCCACCTCGTGTTAGTTACACGGAAATATATATTTTTGAAGGAATAAAATAATCTGAACATATATTTTTTCATATATTGGTGATTGTCATTTTATTGTCATCACCTGCTGGAGTTCATTATTTACCCATCGTTTATTTTACCACCACATCACTGGAAATGAAGGTGTGTACTGGCAGACAGTCATGCCACAGCTGTCTGTTGTGCTTTCCCCGGGAACAAGAAGTCCAAGGTAAGAATAAATCTTCAGTATTGCTGAAACTAATCTAATCTAAACTAATCTGAAAAATGAAACAAAGGGAGCATGTGAGAGTATCATATATTTATATATAATAGATAGTACGTTTAAATTGTACTTCTTAAAATACAAGGCCGTATAATAATCATTGTTCTACTTTTCCTTTCTCTGCCTTGTTAGAAATCAGTCAAGATTTCCTTTGTGTCACAAGACAGTTTGCAATGACATGACATACTGAGCAGCAGTGTATCTGTGTGTGTGTGTTTAGTGTTTATTAGTTTCTGAATCACCTTAGGAAAAGGGTTTAGGGCTTACGGTTAAGGTAGCGATAGTAAAGGTCAGGTCATGTGGCTTAATGACTAGAAGTACAGAGATAATGTTAGTGAGGGGGGGGGGGGGGGGGGGGGGAATACGTCGGCACACAGGCACGTTTATGCATTAGACTTTGCACGATTGCTCATTTTAATGCTCTTCCGGGAATTGAAAAGACAAGACATGCAGGCGAAACATGACAGATGGCGTGGGGGAAGACCTTGCCCTGTAAGTGACGCAAGCAAAGATAGAAAGAGGTGTAAGGCGGAGGTATAAATGTAACTGAACTCTCAACTTCAGCAAGGGATCCTTTCTCCACGTTTTTCTCTGGACACCATTCAGGTGAGACAAAATACCTCACTCCTCGCTGTATTTTTATTTCAGTTTTCTATTGACTTGTACAGACCAAAGCACATACATTTAGATAACACAACCAACACATAAACAGAGAAGCTTAAAACCTCAACAACAACAACAAAAAAAGATAATCTTGACGACATAACGGCGATATCTCAAGGGAAACTAAAGGATTCATGCTTCTGCACACAGGCTGAAAACATTTTGCTTTCAACCCAACTCAGGACAGGGACTCTTACGTGAACATTTATGGCAATCAAACACAAATTGACTTCAGGACTTTGTCACCAAACGATTCACAAATACAATACAATACATAAATGATCTTTTATTTATCTCGCATTTCATTCTCTTACAAACAGCCTCAACATGCAGGACAGTAGTCTGAACAGCGGTGTGTACCAGTTGGACGCAGGCCGCTTCCTTGCTGATCGAGCCTACGTGGGGAGCGATGTGCTTCTGGGTCTCCTCCTGGCTGGCCTCATCCTGGGCCTCCTTGGCCTCCTTGGCGTCCTAATCTCTTTCTGTTGCAAACGCTTGGACCTCCGAAACCTCACAGTGTTCAGCGTGTCCCTGATCTTCACGGCCCTCCTCCAGTCGCTGTCCACGCCTGTGATAGTTATGTCGGTGATGGGCACCCCCTGCTACCTGACATACTGTTCAAAACTGGCGGCCGTGTGGTTTGCGTCGAGGCACTGCGGGACGCTCCTCCATCTCCTGACGGCGCTGGAGTTCATCCTGTCCCGGAGGCAGTTGGAGAGAGTTGCAAACATGTGCTCAGTCTACTGGTGCTTGCCCCTCGTTCTCACCTTGGATCTCATCTGCATCCTTTTCTTCGAAGTTCCCGGAGCTGTTGTGGCGTTGGGCGTTATAGCCTCGACTATAATGCTGATGATATGCGTTATGGCCTGCAAGTCCTCAAGCACTATGGACAGACACACAACTGCAGTAGTTGCATTGGCTGTGATCACGTTTGCAACTTACTGTCCTAGTTTTGTAATGGAATGCATGATACTGAATCAAATTCCTGTGTCTTGGTACCTCTCTGACATTTTTCTCTGTTTGACAAACCTTCGTCTCATAACAGATGCAATTCTGTGCAGCTTGGTCAGCAGGAACCCTCTCCAAGAATATCCACAGCAGAGAGACATAGGACTGGACAACCATGGTGTAGAGCCATAGCCGGAGCCTAGGGGAGCCCAGGGTCAAATACCCATTTGCTAGCAATTCTCCAGCCAGCTAGGAGTACAGCATGGGTGAGGTTGGCTGCATCAAGTGGTTAAGTGGATTGACTTTCAAACGCTTTCCTGTGTTTATGTTAACTCATTGTGTTGGCCCAACCCATCTGTACTCCAATGATCCTTTCAAAATCTACTCTGGAAAAACTGCTACTTGGTTGATGACGTGATTATATCAACTTGTACTGACTGTTTCACATATTGTGGCCATATTAAATGATGAATTTAATTTAACATTGTACATTATAACGTTGATTGTGAAAGAATGATTGAATGATTATTCCGAATTGATATCAACTTGTTGAAATGAGTCAAATAAATGGCGTTGCGTTGATTCAACCAGTTTGGTACTAGTGTGGTTTCTATCAACTAGGGTTCAGGCAGGGTCATGACTCATTTCCCATTTTATGGTTGGAGTGCAATGTATCACCAAGGCACAACCTTGGCTTGCTTGTAAAAATGAATGGGACTGCTTTGTGGCCCTGACCTCAATTGAGGGGAAATAATATAGTATATACAGTACATGGGCAATAAAGTCGTGCTGCGCAAGGTGATATCATAAAAGCAGGAAAAAGGCAGACTGTACAGCCATGTTCTCAGTGTGGGTTTAGTGGAATATTGAGGTTAGAAAATTTGTTCAACAAAACATCACATTACATCACACTATAAAAACAAATTACTAATCTGTGCAACTGAGATTCACATAACAAGCAAAGCAAATATACATAAGCAAATAGAGAGTTTGGATAGTATGCATTTTCAAACACAGCCCTGATTTACAGTGGCGGCTGGTGCATTTTTCTCCAGGGGGGGGCTATACCAAAAATCAAACAAACATGTACTAAGGTATCATCAGTGTATTTAAATAAACTACACACACACACACCAGACACACTGTAGATAATGACATGTTGTATTGTGTCACCAGGCGGGCGGACGGCTCGCGGACGTGGAGCCCGCGTGTGTCCGCGCGCACCTCATAGAAATACATTGTCTATGCACAATATCTGCATCATATCACCACATATAAATGTTTTTCAACCTACTAATAGTTTTACTCGTGTTATTAATTATTTTAATACATATTTTATTTTAATATAGGCCATAATGAAAAAGGGAACAGAGACAATCACCATTATGGGATGAATGAAGTTAAATCAAGTCATACTTTTTGCATATAATCAGTTATTCCCGTTTTTATAATGCTTTTCTTTATTATAGTATACCAATTAATTAAGACTATGCTTCTGTTTTCATAATGCGCTCTGAAAAAGCAGTAGCCAACTCGAGTGCACAAACAACAGGGCTTTGGTCTTTTAACTGTAGTGCTATTTTTTTTAGTGCCGGAGTGCAGTCAATCAAATATGACTCAACACGTCTCTGTGCTCTCTTGTGCCATCTACTGACCAAGACTACAATTTTCGTTTGAATGGAGTTAAATGACAATGGCGGGGGGCGTTGCGTCCAGCGCCCCAAATGCTGTCATAGACCTCAAGCTAAAGTGCAGTCCTTCCAACAACCGCTAGGCGACAATGCATGTCAATGTAGTGTGTGTGAGGGGCGTACAACTCGGCGCCTCAGAGCAACAGAGACGCGAATGAAGTCCGCAAACCAACCAAAGCCAATGATTCAACATACACGTATTGACTAGAACACATTTATATGAATTATAAATACAATCTATGAAATATGTTCAGATTAAAAAAAAATATATATCACTGATTCTTGAGAATTTGGATAAATCAGGTTTTAATTTTGAAATATTAAGAAATCTTAAGTTAAATGATTATAGAACAAGTTCTTGGCTCTCAAGCAATATAGCGATGCAACCTCCTGATTTTGTAATTTTTTCATAAAATAGGGGTTTTTCCTGTCATTACTTTGTTTTTGTCAACACCGTCAGACACAATAAAAAGCTAATTATTCCTATTTATTTAGTCTAATATGGATTTAGAGCTTTTAAATCATTGTGTCTGACACCATAGGTACACATATATGCTGTTAAATGTTGAATATTAACTTTTGTTAATTTTTTATACTATTTCACATGTACTCCTTTAAAAACTCTTACATGATGCAACTTTTATCTTTAGCTTTAAACAGACAAAGTAACGATTTTGGACATAAAAAACACATTTTTAATTTTAAAGAGACAATTACTTTAATAACTCCACTGCATTGAACAAACAGATTGCAAGTATAATTCATTTAAAACAAATAAAGCTCCATCTGACGGTGGTGACTTAGACCTGACGGTGGTGACACAACTCTGATGGTGCTGACAGTGGCTTAATTACAACAAACAATTCCAACATTTTCACCACTCAAGTCAATGCTTCCTTGCTTAACTACTGTATTTAACAATTTGGTACAACAAATAACAATTTGTCATGTATATTTCATCCTGTAAATATTATATTATTCTGTAAACATAGAAGCACTACTGAGTTTTAATTTTTTTTGATGAACTCTTTTGATGAACTGCAATGTTTAAACATAAACATCAGAAAACACCAGGAATTTAAAAAAAGTATTTCTGGGTTTGAAAATCTTTAAAAACTTGAATGACATCTAACTTTTTCCTTTCTGGGGGAGTTTCTGGGTGATCGGGGCCTTTCTCTTACTGTATCTGACTCTTGACGTCTATGTTTCCACACCTTTCTCTAACTCCTCTTTTCCCTTTCATTCAAATCGCTGATAGTTTTTAGCTTCCCATCCTCCACTCTCTTCTTCCATCTTTGCCTTTCCTTTATCAGGTATTCCTCCTTTAACTCTGCCTCACTATATATTTTCTCTCTCTGCTTTTTTTGGTATTCACTGTTTCTTCTCCTTCGCTCCTCCACTGATAGTTGCTGCCTAGCCATAACTTCCTAAAATACATAAAAGTAAAGTCAGAGTTTTAATGGAATTTAATGTTTAATTGGGTTAAATGTTGGTTAAATTCATTTTCATTTGGTTTTAGTCATTGGGGAAAGCCTATTCCAGGGTGCTGGAAAGGAGAGTGCGACCAATTGTTGAACCTCAGATTCAGGAGGAACAAGGCGGATTCCGTCCTGGCCGTGGAACAGTGGACCAACTCTTTACCCTTGCAAGGATTTTGGAGGGGGCATGGGAGTTTGCTCATCCAGTCTTCATGTGTTTTGTGGACTTGGAGAAGGCTTACGACCGTGTCCCTCGAGATATCCTGTGGGGGGTGCTGCGGGAGTATGGGGTGTCGGGGCCGTTAAGCTAGTTTCGAGCCATCCGATCTCTGTACAACCAAAGCAAGAGTTGTGTCTGCATTCTCAGCACTAAGTCAAGCTCGTTCCCAGTGCGTGTTGGCCTCCGCCAGGGCTGTCCCTTGTCACCTATCCTGTTTGTGATTTTCATGGACAGGATTTCAAGGCGCAGCCAGGGTGTGGAGGGTATCCAGGTAGCGCCCTCTATTGGCCAGCCGCCACTGCTGATTTACCTGCCAGTCTCTCCCTGACAGCTGTGTCTGGTGAAGGATTGAAGTAAAACCTGGACCCGGAGTTTCAGCCTCAGATTGGATTAGAGAGGACTTTTAGGATAAAAGCAGATCAGGTTTTTAATTCTTTACCATTTGGACACATTGTTGTCATGCAGGTTTGATTTCCTTTCATGCTTGCCTTAAATAGTGTCACATTTTGTTCACTGTGTTTGTTCAATTTATTGATACTGGTCTGCCTGATTTTCTCTCGTACAGCTCAGTGAAGTGTGTCAGCAAAACGTAACCAAATCACCATTAGAGGCTTTCTGCATGGCACTGATAAAATACACAATAAAAGCCTTGCAGACACACATGGTAGATACTAATTTGGATTTGTTTAATACATGATAATATTAATATTATAATAATAATAATAATAATAATAATAATAATAATATTTTTTAGTGTCTGAATTGTTTTTTGGGGTAAATACCTCTAAGCTCTATTTCAATGTTTTCACTACATTTGTTGAATTATCTAAAAACTAGTGCAGGGTTTATTACATTTGTTATTATTATCTTTTGTGTTAATTTCTGTGTAATGTTTTATTTATTAGTTTGATGTTCATGTTTGTTTCAGTTGCCAAACTTGACACACCCTGGTGGAGAAACAAAAAATGGGTTGGTATATTTGACAGTCACTGTCAAATATACCAACTATCCTTTGAAGGATTGGAAAAACTGGATTCAGGGAGCACAGCCAGACTCAAAGTCTCAGGAGCAACTGAATTAGAAATAACCGAGTTAACAGACAACAGGGACAAAAGTTCTGGTCTCAGCAATACTATATCATAATACTAATACTATTATTACAATTATTATAACTTGAGATAACAAGATAATTTGTGATCTTGGGAAAAACTATTTCTGTTATCTTGAAATAATGAGATAATTAAATTTGGGTGGTTGATATCTCACTTTGGGATGAAACTCTTCATATGTGGAAAAGAAATATATTGAAAAGTAACACACAGGAGTTGTCCCAGGCCAAACATGCAAGTGTGTTGAAAATGACACATCCTCAATAAGAAAGAGTCCAAACAACACACACACGGCGTGTGCACACACACACACACACACACACACACACACACACACACACACACACACACACACACACACACACACACACACACACACACACACATCCCTTCCACTTCAAATAATCAAATGATGAAACAAATTTTGAGCACCTGAGCAGAAAAGACAACAGGAAGGACATTCAGCAGAGTTTAACAGGAGTTACAGAGATGCCAATATCATCTACGGTGAAGGAAGTTTATCAATAGATAATATTAGAAGATAATCATTATGAAATGAGATATATGTAAAGTATAAAATGTGACACCGACCTCCACTGACTAGCTCACTATGAGACTCAGATTTTATTCCCAAAATGTACAGTATATGTGACAAAGCAAAAAACACAAATGTTATGAGATGCTGATTGCTCCATATTTCAGCAACACAAATGATCGCATCCTGTAAAATGTCACTATTTCGTAAGTAAAGTTCTTTATATAGCTAATGATTTAGCTAACAGCTGGGTTTGACTTTCACTGCAGCAATTATTTTGTCTGAGTAGGAGTCATGATCAGTCGTTTCCATCCATGTTCATTGACAGTATCATTTCGGTTATGGATATTTAAAGTATTGTATTTCAACATCAGCATTTGTCATTGCTCAAGTGTGTAGCGCTCAACTTCATGTCAGCAAATACAGGGAATTTAATTTTAATCACTTTAGCCAAAGTGTTTATTGCTAATTTTCCCAGGCTGGGAGATGAAAGACATCCCGTTTTCTGTGATGAGAAAAAAAAGGATCAAAGCATCCATCACATGATGTCTGCTAAACTGGAAAGACAAAGTCAAGGTAATCAAATGCCCTGTCACCTGCCATCCGGTACTCTGGCTGACAACCAAACTAAACCAAATCACTCACACTCACACTCACACTCACACACACACACACACACACACACACACACACGACAGGAGATTGGTGATACGAAGGAGATTCTCCAACCATCGGAGACCAGAGGAACGAAGCCCCTCCACTGTCCAGGTAAACACTAATAATACTTTCACTGCATGAAACCATTCTCTGATGCTTTGTATCATAATTCAGTGATCATATGTAATCAACAATTAATGTGACCATCAAAATGTTTGTTACATTCATGCATGTTCTTGAGAGTTTGACTTGTAGATGGAAAATAAGAAGCTTGCACTGAAATGAAACTTTCTACACACATCATATGTCAAAATACGGGTGTGTTTTTTAACCATTACTAATAATCATCTTTATTTATATAGCACTCCAAAACACAGATACCAAGTACAAAAGCGTCAAACTGACAACAAAACAATGAAAGCAAAGAAATATAGAAGAAAAACAATCAGCTATAGGTTGTGTAGTTTATCGGCTGTAGCTGTAACTTTCAATGTATTTTAAATCTTTCCTGGAGATCATGGAGTGGAGTTGGAGAAGCATGTTTTTCTGGGGTGAGTAATTCACATCGTCATAGCCCTCTTTATGAATTGATCCAAAATGGCATACCCACCATTTGAACACAGTATCAACTATTACAAAAATGATTAATAGCATGAAGTTCAATCAAAGTACAGAACTACAGGTAATAACTTTATAACCTTGCTGGATAATAACGGTGGCTCGTTTACAGACTGGGTCCTCTCTATTATTGAGATAGTGGCTGATGACCTCGGGGTGATGTTTTTCCTGATTGAATTTATTTGCTTTTGGAATAGAGCTCTTCGCATTGCAAAACTAAAGCTTGTTTTCCGACCAGTGTAAATTCCTCTTTGCCCCGGACTAACACCACAGGAATAGAAACCCATAACCCACCCTAACCACTTCACACACTTAACTCAAATGTCACACTTCTATTTGCAGGGACTCTCTCTCTCACTTCGAAAGTCACTCACCAGGCAGGTAAGAAAATCATTTGTATTAAACATTAATTCATTTGGAAACATTCACATAATTGAGCCAGTTTGGTTAATGTCTTTGTTGTTGGACTCAATACTGCTATCCCCTTATTATAGCTGATTTGATGATTTGTTTGATTTTGTTCCTTTAACTTTGCTATTATTATTTTTTCAAATAATTTTTATTAGCATTTGTTTTCAGCGAGTGGTTTCCTCCTTTGCATGTCCTCCAGTAGTCTTAATCTGATTGTAGCTATTGTTTGCACATGATGGCAGTGAGGACTGTTTCCATGCCTGTCTCTATGCCTCCTCCCCAGCTAACGTGGTTCTGGGTGGAGTGGCCAGCCAGTCTTCAACTAGCTTCTTATTTTCATCGAGGTTAGCGATTGACGGAAAAGTCAGGACACTATTAGGGACCTGCTCCGCCACTAAGAGGCAGACCAACCCCTGGTGGAGGGTGGACATGCGGGCTCCGTACAAAGTCTTGTCAGTCCAGGTCTTCCCAAGAATAAATTGCTGCCTTCATGAGCTGCATGGGGCTGAAATCCGCATCGGTAACTCATTGGAGAACAATGGCAACAACAATCCCAGGTGTTACATACTTACAGAGTTACATACTTTTTATTTTTCTATGAAATGTCATCTATCTATCTATCTATCTATCTATCTATCTATCTATCTATCTATCCTATCTATCTATCTATCTATCTATCTATCTATCTATCTATCTATCTATCTATCTATCCATCCATCTATCCTCTGACAGCCATATTGGAGGTCCTCAGCTCTCGGGCAACAGTGGCTGTGAACAGCTCATTGCTTTTCTAAATGTACAAAATGAAAAGTGGGAACTGATCATTGAATCACATCTGATTAATGCTGTGTTTAGATGTCAGCCTGTCAGCTCACCACCACTGTCTTGATGTACTCTGATTTGCCAAAGTGCGTCACAGTAACAACAATCTCATTATGCTATTGACTTTTACTGAATTGACCTACATCCACACCAAAACTCTTTTAAGGCATCTCTTCTTCTAGCCCAGTTGCTATATATTTGGGCACAGCCAATTATCCAGTTGACCTCCATGATGGCGCAAATTAAAAGCCTCTGTTTTGGTGGAAGTAAGAATCATTCATGTCCCCACCCAACTCTGTCAATCACCTCGCTCCAGTCCACTTTGATTATCAGTTTGTCTCCCCTTACCCCTCCCTTTCCCTCAGGTGTGCAGTCATAGACAAAGACTCATGGAAGTCTATCATGACCTACAACTGCACACGGATGGAAGGCCGCTATGTCAACATTTTCCTCCCCGGTGAGGGGAAGAAAGTCCAGCTATGTGAGGTGAAAGTGTACGCCACTGCCCATGTCGAAGGAGGTAACAGAAAACCAAGTTCACACACAGACACACAAAAACTTTGGCCCCATATCCTTAAATTTGTAATGTTCTTGTACTGTCTTCCTTTTAGCTCTTTTATCTCTTAATTTAATTTGAAAATTGAGGTATGAGGCAGCACAGCTAAATATGGGAAGCCAAAATCGGCACCTCGTTCATTCCTGTCTGTTCCAGTACGTTGCAGATTACTTGATATGAACAAACTACGACCCTTACAGTTCCCATTCTCATATATGTTATAGACTGAAGTGATACTTATTCCTCTGCCTGATTTTGGTGGAAATAAAGCAATAAAACTTATGATGAACTACCCAGCATCCATTCATCCTTAGGAGAGGCCTTTTCATGGGAAGTGTAGTTCTGTAACTGCACTTCTATGTACCAAATCCTTTCCCCTGAAAAGTTATACAAATGTGTACATCTCATGACTGTTTATATAACTGTGGGTGATCACATGTTTTTGGACTACACTTCACCGTAGTGATGGGAAGACCGATTCTTTTAACTAACTCAATTTCAGGCTGTCCGACAGTAGAGAATCAATTCATGACTGATTCAGTTGATTCACCTTTGTAAAAAAAAAAAAAAAAGCCAACAGCAGTTTCTTCATATCACCCCTGCCAGTTAACTTCGCGTTGAAAGGATCGGCTATACAATCGGGGAACCCTGATTCTGCAGCTGCGCCCGGCAATGCCATTGACGGACGTCCTGGGCCTAAACATAAAAACATGACCTGCACCTCCGTCCCAGTCGGACGCAACCCATGGTGGCAACTGGACCTGAAGAACATTGTCCACGTAACTGCTGTGACTGTCATTACCAAGATAAATTGTTCAGAGTTGGATGGTGCTGAGGTCCGCATCGGGAATGTAAAGAACACCCAAAACCCGAGGTGATATAAGAGGAAACAGTAGCCACAATACGTCAGGTCAAACTCCAAAATGCCAAAATCTGTCAGTTTAGCGTTGCCTTTCCCTATTGGCAAACATACTGTACATACTTCACCAGAACATGACTTAAGACATTTTCCAAGTCGGTTGGGTTCTCTGGTAAATTGGGCATATTATCATTCAACTGGTTTGCCTTGAATTCCTTTATCTTCTACCACAAAATTCTCTGTGGGGGGCAGTAGTGAGCAGTGTCAATCAAGGTCTTTAGTTCTGTTTTGCAATGATTGTTGACAAGCAAAGAAACATTAAACTGCCTGAATTTGGTTGTTTGACGTGAAAGAGAGAATGCATTAGGGCCGGAGAGAAACCATAGAGTTGTAATTGAAAGACATTATTGTGCTATGTAATGGCAGCATTTACCACCACTCAGACCTGGGTCAAATAGTGTCTACAAATAATACGTATTGTTACATATACAAATGTTGATCTGGTTCCCCTGATAAAGGAATGAGTGTGTGAACCGCCACACATCAGTCATCTACCACAGTAAACAGAGGTTTTAACTGCAAGTGCCTAGTAATGCTGCTTTTGAGAAAAGGGAAGTTCAGACTGTCACAAGAAAGTATGTTAAAGACAATTAAGACAAATTACCTGACCTTATCTGTCCCGATGCAGTAAATCCCATCCTACTGATACTGAAAATACCTAAAAACACTATTTAACCCACATCTTCTGCCACAACCTTTTTTCTCTCCCTCTCTTTCCTGTCAGGTGTGCTGTCATCTCCATTACCCAGGGACAACACAAGTACACTTATCTGTGTGGAAAGATGGAGGGTAGGGTCATCTATATAGTGCTCCCTGGACAGAAGAAAACATTCACTCTTTGTGAAGTACAGGTGTATGGCATCGTTCTTGGTAAGATCCCTACAATCCACAAATAAGGAAAAATGCTTATTCCCATTAAATTAAAAACAGGCCTATTACAGGATGTCTTAGGAGTGATAACAAAAAAAGGGCGTGATGTTCTCACCTCTTCTTCCCTGATAAAATTAAGAAAATGACTATTTGCTGTGCCTTGGTAGCATACTATAATTATTCTGTAAAAGGGGGTGGTGACATTGTGAAAAAATACATTGCCTTCTTAAGCGTAACCAAAATTAATACACAAGATGCACACTAGATGAATGCCGAAGAGGTGTCTTGTGTGATTTTTGCATTTAGTTTGTGGAAGGAGACGCAACTGTCATTTTTGCAACATTATTATCATCAACTACGATTACAGTTTCAGGCTGTGTAAAAAATAGTGACTAAAACCTCAGAATCAATCATAATTTCCCATAAAATTTTTCTATTTTATCAACATCCATACTGGTTGCTGTCAGGGAAACCCAACTTCCCTACATTTTTGGTGTGTGGTTGGTGTCTTTTACTTACTTGAATTTCATGACTCTGGGGCCTCCAACACTGTAAAAAAACACATTGTTTAATTCCAAAAATACATGGACATCAAAGAGAAACAGCATTCTTATCTTTTCTTCTTGTTTTGCAGATACATGATTTGTGTTTGAAAAAGTGTTACTCCTCTTTAACTCTCTCCTCTTTTCTCCTTGCCAAGAAAACGTGGCTTTGAGAGGAGTGGTTGCTCAGTCTTCCAGAAAAGCGGCGACCTCAGGGGCCAGCAAAGTTATAGACGGTAGCCGTTATAGCACTTGCTGCCACACTAAAAACAATGGCCGTCAGTGGGTGAGAGTGGACCTGCTGGTTCCCTACAAGGTGACCAACATCCGACTTGTCCTCAGACAGAAATGCTGCAATGGCGCTGAGATCCGAGTTGGCAACTCACTGTTGAACAACGGCAACGACAATCCAAGGTACACTGTGAGACTCATGGGGCTAAAGGAAGAACAGCCCTGAAACATGCATTGTATTAACTCTTTTTGTAATAATACATGCATTATAGAACATGGCTTTATACCTTCTCCAAATGGTTACAGTCCACTGGTAAGTTCAGCATACCTGTGATGCATCAAGCAGATTTTGACAGGGACTTTAACATGATGTTCATACAAAGCTACCGCCAAAATATTATCCTTTACATTTTATTACTTTTACACAACATATGAACAATAACAACACTAATGCATTTATATAAATTACCAAGAATACAAAAATATTAATGGCTTAGAAGTCTGTGCTGTATATGTTTATCAGCATAAGGTTAAATATAAAATGGATAATGGCTGCAAAATATTTTTAAAAAAGCTTTTTTTTTTTTTTTTTTTACATTTCTAGGTTTTTCATGTTCAAGCATGTCTGAACAATTAAATCTCTCTCTCTCTCAGATGTGGGGTCATCAACACTGAATACACCATGATCTTCTTTGACTGTGGAGGGATGGAGGGCCGCTATGTTAATGTCTTCCACCCTACTGCAGTAATGCCACTGACTCTGTGCGAGCTGGAAGTCTTCAGCACGAGGGAGCTTCTCAACAATCTGCCTCAGAGCGCTCCCCCCCACGGTGAATAGATCCTACAGCTCTGCAAAAACCACTCGACACCATGCAAAACGTACCATCCAGGCTGAAGGTGGTAAAGTCTCAACACAGTACCTTTACAGATGATGGTGTCATTTACTTTACTGTCTTGTGGAAGTGGAGCCAGAGTTGGGTGGTGGTGGTAATTACAGAAAGATTATAAATTTTCTGAGCAATGATATGTGTAGCAAATTACTATTTCAATTTAATTCAGAATATTATAGTTACAAATTAGATAAATAAGATGTTACTTTTGTTATCATCCCCCAGTCCAAAAGCGATATCCCATCTCAACTTTTTACATTTAGATGTGTACAGTAAAAGTGTACAGTCATTAAAATAATGGATCAGACTCAACCAGTGCTAAAACAAATGGTATACCCATCAATCTGTGTTGAGTTAGCAAATGGCTCACACAGTCGTCCTTGAGCTTTTCAGACCGCTGAAGCTTAATGTGGTTTGAGCCTACGTGGACCACTGAGGGAGTAAAGTAATGATAGTCATGCTGCTCTTCTCACTATGATTTTCATTGACACTTTACATGAACTCCAGCTGCAAACACAATTCATAACACCTGAATGATCGCTTCATAACAGCTACTCAACGATTAATGACTTCTCCTGATTCTTTCCACCGACAGAGTACTGTTACTCTCGGTCTTGCAGCCGTGACTACATCCTCATCCGCAATGAACCGAAGACATGGTCTGAAGCCCAGAGCTACTGCAGAGAGAGGTACACTGACCTGGCCACTGTCGGCAGCGCCCAGGACATGAACAGGGTCACGGACATTATGGGCGACAACTTCAACGACTTTTGGATTGGGCTGTACGAAGACATCCTCAGCTGGAGTTGGTCTCTGTCAGATGAGCGTTACTATGGAGACGGAGAAGCTGAGTTCAGGAACTGGGGTAGTGGTGAACCCAGCAACGAGAGGGGCATCCAGCACTGTGCTGGCATGGGAGACACTGGTGAATGGAAAGACCTAGACTGTGGCCAGCTGAACTTCTTCTTGTGCGTCGATGGTAATATTATGAGCCAGACTTCAGCTTCTTTGCTTATGAAATGTTTCTATTGTTGTCCTGCCTCTACCTAGATGTGCTTTTGCTGTCTTGGCCTCGTCAGTCTCGGAAAAGTGATCCCTGATCTCACCCTGAGCTCGAGGACCAACTAACCTGGTTAAATGAGTTGAAAAAATGTTAGATTTGTGTGCACCAGAGCGATGCAAGGGCTCAACTATCATACTCAACTAGGATGAAGATGAATTGTTCATCCTTCATCCCTACTGAAAGTGAGCCCTTTCATCAGTGTGGTGTTTACAAGTTAGGTGATGTACAGCTAATCAGTCTTGAGTGCACTTTTGGACACGGCCCTACATTTAATAACAACGATCGGTGATTCTTTCTGTGGTCACAGGCAGAAAAGGTGCCCCGAAGACCAAGATTCTTGTGGATGAAGCGATGAACTGGACCGATGCTCAGCGCTACTGCAGGGTGAGCCACACGGACCTGGCCAGCGTGAGGAACCAGGCTGAGAACCAGGAGTTGCAGAGCATGGTGCCGGGAGGAACGCTGGTCTGGGTCGGCCTGTTTGGAGACTCCTGGAAGTGGTCCGACGGGAGCCTCTCCTCATTCAGATACTGGTGGCTGGAGCAGCTCAGCAGTGGAGGAGAGGGTCAGAATTGTGCTCACGTTAACGGGTGGAAATGGAGCGCAAGGCCATGTGACACCAAGTCCATGTTCCTCTGCTACTGTAAGTGTTAGACTTAGTGTTGTTTTCATGATCTCCACATTTTAAATACTGTATATCGACACGTAAGCCTGCTAGCAATGCTACCAGTCTGTCAGTCAGTCAAAACAACAAACAGTACAGACTGCAAGAGAATTTACATCACACCAACACCTATTTTTCAGACTTTAAGAAGAGGTTTGTGGTGAGGCAGAGGATCCAGGCTGATTTTGACATCACAGACTCAATCATCCAGCAACAAATCCTAATGCAGGTGAGAGAAAGAGAGCGATTTTATTGATTTTGAATTGTGCATTAAAGTCTATTCCCTGCCTGTATTGGAGGGTAAAACCACCTTTTCAGTTTAATCACCCTTTGATTTTAAAGTAGGGTTCATCCACCTTCTCAGGCTGATAAAATAAAAATAGAAATCTTGTTAAAATAAATGAATGGTATAGATTATTGTAAGAAGAATCAGATCAAGGTAAATGCAAACAGAATCTTTTCAGGGAATCAAAACTATTCTGAAATTCTAGTCTTTCCTTGGTGGTTGTGATCACCAACTGGAGATCATACCTTACCCGTCTTCTAATTTAACGACCACATCCTCATCAATGTGAAGACCAACCTCTGTTACGTGTTCTTCAGCTGGAGGAAGAGATGAAAAAGAAGGGCCTCACTGACTTCAAGATTCGCTGGAGGAGATCAGGAGGAAAGGTCTTTCACAAGGAGGAGACGGAAGACAACAAGAACAGTGAGACTCATCATTACAACAGTTATTACTTCTGACCAATTTACAGGCATTTAGCAAAGCAGACACACAAAATACTAAATATGTGTTTAGGTTTGGAAATACCTTGTCTGGATCTAGAGATAGAGTTTGTCTTCTTTTTTTTACCCCACACTTCTCACGATCGCCTACTCTTTAGCCTGCTTCTCCAACCCTTGCTGGACAGATGAAGGTATAGCTATCTATGTTAGTCCCTCCAAAACAAACTTGTGTTTTAATTTTCAAGAGGTAGCGACAGCAACGATTTAGACAGTCTCACTCCATTGTTCCATAATAAAACTAGGGCTCTGTGTGTGTGTTCTTCACAGTGCTGTTCCTTATGTTCACCTGTAGGGGGAGTCTGGCTTACAGAATGTGTGTCTCTCCCCAGCAGGTGTGTGTGCAGCCGGAGGGAAGGAAAACATGGAGTCCTGCCACTCGGACAGGATTTGAAGTGGAAGAGCGTGAACAGATCTGGAATGACGGGACAGGGAAAGTAGAGTAAGATGACAATAGATAAACATCAAATATGGTATGTCTGCCTTATTGGTACGTTTCGATTTACTTTATTGTTTTACTGTATTGTTAGAATAATATTTATAGTATTGTGGAGCTTAGGTCAGAGATCAAGGCCAAGTTAAAGAAGGAGGTAAGAGGTAAAGGAGCCATTTTTTTCTCAGACATTGTGACCTGTTAATATTTTGTTATTGGACAAGTGTAAATGTGTCTGGCAGTCCCATGTGAGACATTCTACAAGCAGCATGCCATGCGGAGTAATGAATCCATTACCTAATTGTCAAATACAGTTATGATACTATAATATACTATATTTATTACTATATTTAAATAATACTATATATATTTTGTTTTCAAATATGCGTGATTTTTTCCTATCTGTCAAAGATGGAAGCTTTAAGTACTCTCTCTCTGATGGTGATAGTTTCGGTGGTCTACCATATCGTGCACAGTTGAGTCCCATGTTCTCTCTTGCAATAATTCTATTGAAGTCCATTTATGGTAACTTTTTCACTTATTTTCCTTTGACTTTCACCGTCCTTATGCAAGTGAATGATCTTATATCTCATCAGGAATAACTCCTTTAGCCATTTTAGATGCACATGAGAAAAAAATGTGCAAGGCAGCTAAGGTGTGTTTGGTTTAGTTGTTTGTGTGAATGTCAGTGACACTTTTAGGAACAACTTCTGTTGGGGGGAAACATCTGTAACTTGTTGGATTTAAGATTGGAAGGATGGAAGAGTTAAAGTGGCAGTAGGGTGCACAAAAGTGGACAAATTAAATACTGATTAGATTTGATATTATACTTACTAGTTATATATACTAGTGTTGTACATACTAGTGTTGGAGGCTTTTGTGTAATTTTCTGTTAAATATATGTTTCCTGCATTATTGTTTGACACCAAAAAAATAAACAATCTGGACTGAATGAAAGAAAGGCTGATTAATTAAGATTTCATGGTTAAAAATATTGAGCAGTAAGTCATTTATAAAAGGAAGGTAAAGTTGTATTGTTAAGAACTAAAATCTTCACATCTTCAAAAACCTCCCATGATCCTCCTCTGGTATGCAAATTAATTTGGATAATGTCACAATGGGAATAAAGTACTTCTGCCTGGGCTGCTGCGACACAGTGATGTATGGGGTGTGTATACAG
Organism: Hoplostethus mediterraneus; assembly: GCA_034670385.1. NCBI lineage: Eukaryota > Metazoa > Chordata > Actinopteri > Trachichthyiformes > Trachichthyidae > Hoplostethus > Hoplostethus mediterraneus. The sequence continues at coordinate 861,886 of JAXDDW010000120.1, read as the reverse complement.
TAATATAAATCTCCTTGTGATTGTAAGACAGAGACACACATACATTTTATAATAAATCCCGTTGTTGCATAAGCAGTGCCCCTGTGTACGTGTGTAATATGCTATAAGCTACATTTGTTAACAATCGATGCTAACTTAGCTAGAATTGAAATGGTTAGTCCCAGAATAAAGCCAGCCACACTGCTAACAAACAACATGAAAACTTTGAAAGTCTCCTGAAACAAAAGGCAGGCGTGACTCAAACAAGCTGGGTTAACCACGTGACATCCAAGCATCACTGGTAACCAAATATACTCCTTTTACCTCCTCACCACTGGTGGGGTTTTGCATGAAATGACATGAAAAAGTGACAAAAATGTAAGTCTCAAACAGCTTGAGGCCAACAACAAGGAGAGAGGGAGCTGTGTGGCTCAACGGGAGAGGTGAGCTCAAATTTAAAATATGATATGATTTTGGATATGAATTAAGATATGATTGATTGATTGATCATTTCATTGTGGCATGCAGATCAATGGTGTGGATACAAGGTGTCATCCCTCTTATTGGTGAGCATTGCACTATCAACTTACTGGCGCAACGGTGTTTTCACCTGTTGCAGGATGACTAGAACAGTATAATAATATAATAACATGATGGTGCTTCATTCAAAGGGATCCATCTGATGTTTCTGAGGATCACCGCTCAACCGGGTACGTACGGGTTCAGAATTTACTAAGAACAAAAATGGATATACTACATAGCGTTTTATTCAATATCTACTTTTTTCCATTTTTGTGTATCTTTTGTCCCCAGTGCCTCGCCAGTACCACTTGGTCAACCAGTTCGCGACCTGGCCTGAAGCCCAGAGCTACTGCAGAGAAAAGTACACGGACCTGGCCACCGTAGACAACATGGTGGACATGAACAAGCTGGTCAAGACCCTAGGCCGTAATATAGAATACAGTTGGATAGGGCTTGAGAGACGAGGGGTCGGGAGGTGGCAGTGGTCCGATGGCATTGGGGGGCCCCGCTTCACCAAGTGGAAAGCAGACGAACCAAACAAATATGGCAGTGAGTGGTGCGGCGAGCTTTCTGAAGACCAGACGTGGAGCGAGTACCCATGCCACAACGCCAAGTCTTTTGTGTGTTACGAACGTGAGTTGATAACATACAGCTCATTCAACGTTCTGCCAGCTTGATTTGGTTTGTCAACAATGCAACAATTTGTTCAGATGAGCTGCAAAAAAACATTGTTTAACATTATTCAGTACATTATGTGTATTACAGCAACAGATCCGTATACTCCTAGTCCTTAAGACCAACAAAATTGTTATTCTAAAAGTTTGTTATTCTAAAAAAAGGGGCCATTTCCCTAAAATTTTCATAAAATTTTCCTTTCACCCACCTCAGGCGAAGCAATGATGTCAGAGGATGTCCCTTTGCATGCACGTCCCTTTCTCTTTAGAGCGTGTAGATCTATAGGAGAACTATAGGAGTCTTTTGTTGTTTTGGTGATACTCAACTCACTTTTCTCTTGAGTGCAGGGCCTGGTAGGGATTCAGAGTCTTGGCCAACCACACTTTTCATCAGATTCTTGCTGTCACGGGGGCTTGAGTTTGGGTATTTCAGATGAAATTTCAGTCTATGCACTCGCTATGTCCCCCTGCTGCAGAATAAGAAGAACCTTAAATACAGTTCCCTCCCTCATCTCTCTAGGTAGGGACAACATGATAAGGTATTTACATTACTTGGGAAGAAAGAACTGGACAAAGAGTCAAGATGTCTGCAGAAGCAAGCACACTGACCTGATCAGCGTGAGGACGGCGGCGCAGAACGCAGTGATTGGAAAGTTGACCAAGGGGAGGAAGGCGTGGATCGGCTTGTTCAAAGACTCCTGGATGTGGTCCGATGGAAGTCACACCTCCTTCAGATACTGGCAGAAAGGCAAGCCTGACGACAACGGAGAGAAGAAGTGCGCTCTGGTGTTGCAGCAGGGGCGCTGGGACAACAGCCTGTGTGATAGGAAGGCCCCGTTCATCTGCCACGGTGGTGAGTTACCCAACCCCCCGCTACCTGTACAAACTAGTTCATTTTTTATCTTTATTTATCCAGACGTCGACTGAGCACGCTTTTACAACAACGCCCTGCTCCACATGCATACAATCACACACATTCACACCTTGGAATTGCCAAGAAAAACCGCAGTCCTCTGCCGTTTGCCGTTATGTGCCTTGAACCGAATGCTCACCGACATGCATGGCTCTGTGTTGGGATGCTGCAGGTCTCAAAGCAAGGAAAGTGGTGATGAAGATGACGATGAGCTCTGATGTGGATCTCACCGACTCTGCAATCGGCGCCTCACTCCTGCAAAAGGTCCAACAGTGTGTGGGGTGATAGTTTTGGAAGTGCATGTATGCATGTGTGCAACAGGCAGAGTGAATACCTGTATAATACGAGTGTGTCAGCGAGTAAGAGAGGGTTGCTGTTTGTAACGTTGCCGTTTGCATTCAGTTGGAGGAAGCCCTGAGAAGTCAGCGGCTGTCCGATATCAAACTGAGCTGGAGAAGTGATGAAGATGGACGGATCTTCCAACGCCAAGAGGAGCGGGAAGATGAGGGAGCCAAGCTGACAGGTGAGGGTAGACTCCAGCTCTTCTCAAGGCCCAGGCCAAGATTTGAACTCATTTGAACCTTTTAGGAATCAGCAAATAATCAAATATTATCCAAACAGAGGGGGAAAAAAGTGACAGTCAAAATGGCAAAATGATTAACAGCACAATATTTTTAAATATTATGGTACTTTTTGAAAGATCGTAGGGTCACTTAAGTCCTTGTTTGACAAACAAGTACAAACTCGATCCTAGCAACTAGAAAACACTCAGAGAGCAAATCTCCAGTGAGCAATTCTCCAACTTCCTGTTACACACAAAGACATAATTTCTATCACTTAAATGTTAAACTGATTTCTTGACCCTGAATACATTCCTTTGGGATTTTGAGTCAAGCCCCTTATCTCCATTAGTTTCCTAGTTGTGGTTATATAGGTTTTTCCTGCAGCTGTAATACAGGAAGTGAATGAGCAATGTTTTCCTCTCCATCGAAAAGTACCATCAAAGTGCCCTTGAGCAAGATACTGAACAACTACTACCCAGTAACGTGTGTGTGTGTATGTGTGTGTGAGTGTGTGAGTGTTAAATAAGGGATAACATTTTCTGTTGAAGGTAAAAGTTTTGACATTTAATCATATAGTTTTCATTAGCACCTCTTGTCATTGCAGGAGGCTGATCATGTGAAGCAGAGTTGGTGACAAACTGAAGAATACATTTAATTGCATAGTTGATGAATTGTTGATTGACAATTGACAATTGATGAATGTAATCTTTTGACTCTTCTACATCTACAGACAGAAATGTGTGTATATTTCAATAAATCCAATGCCCTCCTTGCTTAATTCTCATTTTTTGACAGGGGGAAAACATTTCTTTGCCTCGAGAGCCAAATGGGCCAACAGGCTTTTATTTTGAAGTCCATTCTAAATCTGTATTTCAACATTCAGAACTGACAGCACCATCGCCAACAGGTTACATATGAGTTAACATTTGATCACTATGAACAATGTCAATGATATTATGGGTTTATAAGGGTCTCCCAAGCTACTATTAGAAACAGGCTGCTAATTGAAATGTTTATCAGTATATATAGTAATTCATAATTCATGCATAATAATTAATTATTAACTGGTTGTTGTGTCAACAAATTAATAGAAGTGAAAAAATATATATTCTCATTGTAAGGAAGGAAGGAAATTATTTTTCAAAGTCATTACTAATCAACCAACACCAGACAGACTGTCATACAGTAGATACCGCCGATCAAAATAATCAGCCAACCAACCGCGGACACGCGGCAGTCGACTGTTGCTGAATTGTAACATCCACAGGCAAAATGTGGTTGTTTTGTGAAGCTCACAAGGTGGCACAGGCTGCACAGACCGTTGATAAACCAAATAGTGTCGACGCCTGGGGACCCAAAGTGGACGCTCATAAACAACTACAGTAACACTCAAGAAACAGCAATGGAAGGAAAAGACACTGTGGTTTGAATGATGTCAAAGTGGTGCTTATGACTTTGGTGGTGTAATTATAAACTGACTATGAAATGAGTTTGTAATCAATCACATTTATTTATTTGATGAGCATTGAAAAATATACAAGAGGGTGGTAACATTGAGCTGGAGTGTCACAGAGAAAAGGAAGAAACCAAATACAGGTTATGCCAGAAATGAAAGCAAAAGAAAATGTTGTCAATAATGTAAGAGTGGTGGTTTGCAATTCTCAATTAGCCGAGTTTAGCCTTCTTTACATCCATTACTTCAAAGTATGAAAGTAATCCTGCCAGTACAATTTTAGATATTGATTTAGTATAAAATGTAGTGTGTGTCAGATCCAGACAGGCACCTTTTTATTAAGGTAGGTGTTTGGTCGATGACGTGACTGCCTAAACAACATAATGTCCCCATAGCAGATGAATACAAGCACGCACACACCATTTACAGGAAAACAGAACCCACGTGTCCACTAGTACAATGATTCAGCGAAGGTCCTCCTTGTTTTCATTTCTGCGTTAACAGGAGTGGTAAGTGGCATCTCATCTTTCAGGTTCTGACCACATGAGTTATGCCTCATGTCACATAAAAATAGGTTTGTTGTCTCTATCGCCAAGGAATACTGGAGAGGGAAACAAAGGTGGTATGTGCAAGCTTTTGTGTCTTAATGAAGGCAGCCTATAAATAACATCATCTGAAATGTTTATCAGTATATATAGTAATTCATAATTCATGCATAATAATTAATTATTAACTGGTTGTTGTGTCAACAAATTAATAGAAGTGAAAAAATATATATTCTCATTGTAAGGAAGGAAGGAAATTATTTTTCAAAGTCATTACTAATCAACCAACACCAGACAGACTGTCATACAGTAGATACCGCCGATCAAAATAATCAGCCAACCAACCGCGGACACGCGGCAGTCGACTGTTGCTGAATTGTAACATCCACAGGCAAAATGTGGTTGTTTTGTGAAGCTCACAAGGTGGCACAGGCTGCACAGACCGTTGATAAACCAAATAGTGTCGACGCCTGGGGACCCAAAGTGGACGCTCATAGACAACTACAGTAACACTCAAGAAACAGCAATGGAAGGAAAAGACACTGTGGTTTGAATGATGTCAAAGTGGTGCTTATGACTTTGGTGGTGTAATTATAAACTGACTATGAAATGAGTTTGTAATCAATCACATTTATTTATTTGATGAGCATTGAAAAATATACAAGAGGGTGGTAACATTGAGCTGGAGTGTCACAGAGAAAAGGAAGAAACCAAACACAGGTTATGCCAGAAATGAAAGCAAAAGAAAATGTTGTCAATAATGTAAGAGTGGTGGTTTGCAATTCTCAATTAGCCGAGTTTAGCCTTCTTTACATCCATTACTTCAAAGTATGAAAGTAATCCTGCCAGTACCATTTTATATTGATTTAGTATAAAATGTAGTGTGTGTCAGATCCAGACAGGCACCTTTTTATTAAGGTAGGTGTTTGGTCGATGACGTGACTGCCTAAACAACATAATGTCCCCATAGCAGATGAATACAAGCACGCACACACCATTTACAGGAAAACAGAACCCACGTGTCCACTAGTACAATGATTCAGCGAAGGTCCTCCTTGTTTTCATTTCTGCGTTAACAGGAGTGGTAAGTGGCATCTCATCTTTCAGGTTCTGACCACATGAGTTATGCCTCATGTCACATAAAAATAGGTTTGTTGTCTCTATCGCCAAGGAATACTGGAGAGGGAAACAAAGGTGGTATGTGCAAGCTTTTGTGTCTTAATGAAGGCAGCCTATAAATAACATCATCTGGTGCCGGTGCCATCCACTCCTCGACTGGAACTCGAACGGGTAAGAGGCTTTGTGTCAACATTTAATATCAACTGAGTTTCTAGCTCTTTTTAACTTGGCTGAAGGAAGTTGTTATCTTGTCGATTCTATTTCACTAGGGCTGCCAGTGTAAAGATAAAATGTTTAGAGCAGTTTAGATAATATATGTGAATGAATATGAATATGAATATATGTAATAATGTAAAGCCTAACCATGGCACCGGAGTGTATATTCATTATTAAACTTATTGCAGGCTACATTGAACATGCTGCTGAGACAGAAGAGTGTCCCGACTAAAATTTCTAAGGCTTTCTTGTTTCTACATGAACTGAAGGTTATGTGATCCTTAATAAGTTGAGGAAGTTTCAAGACCTTTCAAAACCCAACTCCAAATTTACTGACTGGCTGTCAATCTGAAAAGGGGTCATGTTTTTTTTTTTTTATAAATTACTGAAAATGTAATTTGGGATATTACAGGTTTTGATCAGTAATGATATTTACTTTGCTTTTTAAAAGGCTCTTAAAAACAAATAATGAGATTTACTCTAATTATATGAGTTTATGAGGCAAGTAATTGGACTGTATCATGAATGTAGATGCACATATAAACCTTGTCACTGTCAATGTTTCGTTTCTCCATCTACCTTTATCTGTGAGCAACAATACAACAAAGCATTTCCGAGTTTGAGAGTAAATGATTCACAAGGTCTCTGCTTATCACTTGTACAGGTATATTGGACAACCTCATCTTAGCAGAACCGAAAGAGGGAAAACGGGATTTTTGATCTTCAATCCGAAGTCAAGATAACAGCTTGTCACCATGGCAAGCAGCACAACAGAAATGTTGGCAGCTTACAGCAGAAGTGAATCTTCAAGTGGTGGCGAAGAGTTAAAGAGCGAAGAGCTTGTAGAATCTTCAGGCGATGTTGAAGAGTTAAAGAGCGAAGAGCTTGTAGAATCTTCAGGCGATGTTGAAGAGTTAAAGAGCGAAGAGCTTGTAGAATCTTCAGGCGACGTTGAAGAATTAACAAGTGAAGAGCTTGTAGAATCTTCAAACGATGTTGAAGAGTTAACGAGCGAAGAGCTTGTAGAATCTTCAGGTGACTTTGAAGAGTTAACGAGCGAAGAGCTTGTGGATTTGTACAGGGAAGAGTTTTTGAAAGTTTCACAGTATGTGAAATCACACAAAGAATCCCCAAACACAAAGGTATTCTCTTATTTGGCCCTGCTAAACGCATACGTTCCTGAGTCCTACCTACTGATGTGTCAGTGTCAGGAGATCCTTGGACCTCCAGATCCAATCCATGGAGGCCCCCCCTTTGAAAAAAGAATGAAGCCTTTTACCGTCTTTATCAAAAGATCTATTCTGAGCACTGGACAAGACCAGCATGTATGCATGATTCACCCAGCCATTGCACAGGCATCTGTGCAGCTACTGGCTAAGCTTGGTGTTACCAGGACTGCCACAGTGGAGAGCTTGATGTTCTCTCTTTCAGGACTGAATATAATCCAGTTCATCAAAGATTTGCTAACTAAGAGGGAAATGGGAAAGAAGGGTAAAGAGAAGTTTTCAAGGTTGATTGAGGACATAAGGGAGAACGAGAATTTTCACAATGCTGTTTCCGTTTTGTCAACCGCATCAGGTAAATTCACAGCGTACCCCCTTTTCCCCCAAACACTCTCACGTCTCTACTACACCACAAAGGGGATTAACGATTATGCAAAAGCTGAGGAATGGGCGTTGAAAGCCATAGAAAGAGCACCCAACAACTCCTATGTGGCCGATACACTAGGGCAAGTTCACAAGAAACGTTTGAGGGAGGCATGGAAAGAGCAGGATGTCTTAGACAAGGCAGAGAATGCCATCAAAGCATTTAAAGCTGTGGAGGAAAAAGCAAAGAAAGAGGAGGGGCCGGAAATGGACGATGCAGGTCTGACAAACCTTTCATATAGCTTCAACAACAGAGGTCTCTTCGGCTACATTGAAGTGGCAAAGATAGTCTTTGAGAAACTCGGCCACACGGAGAGAGGAGATGCATGTAGAAAAGTCCCCACTGGAGGCAAACAAGCAAAGTCTAACCCGTCACTGAGGTGCAGCCGTCTCATCTCAAACTTAAGACTTGCAGTTAAAGACAAATTTGACTTTTTTGAATGGTACCTAGCCTACTCCAAGCTAGACATCGAAACCGTTAGAACCACCTTATTTCTGGAAGGAAATTGTACTTTGTTACGGATTCTACACCACGAAAAAAGCAACTGAATCCACAAGCTTTCCAGGTCTTTTAGATTGCCTGTATCATGGCTTATCTATGTCAAAGGGAAGCCGTGCTGAGTTTGAAGAGGCTGAAAAGACAGCGTCTGATTTAGAAGCAATCCGAGATGATTTGAAGACATGCCACGAGGCAAATGTTACCGATGTCAAAAGAGCTGAGAGGTACATCCTCTCCAACATCATCTTGAGCAACAAGACGCTTTGTTCGCCCACGCTCACCCTGGAGAAAGAACTCAAGATGATAATAAACAAATTCTTGGTTGAAGAAATGCGGCGCAGAAGTCCTGAGTTCTACCTTTTGGTCCTGCTGTTGTTTTGGCCTGAGGAGCAGCCACTGCTGGTGCAAGAAGAAGAAGATGGAGAAGTGGAAGAACAACAGGCTGCAGAGGACGATGGATCAAAAGACAAAACATGGGAGGATAAGGACAATGATGAAGAACAAGAAACAGGGGGAGAGACTGCACAACCACTGTCTCCTGATCTCATGTTGGACCTTGACCTGAACAAATATGTCACTTTCATGAAGGAGTCATTTGAGAAGAAATATGGCAAGTTCCTTCGAGGCCGTTATCTCTTGCCATTGTTTTTTCTGGGAAAGGGCAGTGGATTGAGCAGATGGGTTCACAAATCGAGGTTGGATGCAATCTTGAAAGCAAACAGGAATACTCCAAACATTGATGAAATGTGGAGCAGTGGAGAAGTGTGGGAAATCCCGGAGATCGAAGACATCCTTCTCCCTGTCAGGGGAGAGGCCTGCTCTCCCATGATGCCACAGGAAGTGTTTGCTTGTATTGGAGGGAAGAGAATCAAGGTTACAACAGAGGGTGAATCTAACATCTCAATATTGAACCCAGGGATGTTTTACCTTGGTTTCACCATTCAAGGCCCTTTGGCCTTCATTGTGGGATCTCCTTAAATAAATGGACTATACCTGTAATAACAATGCAATGCAGACTCTGCTTGATAACCTTTAGGGCTTACATGCTGTGGAAGTACAAATATTGTCGAAGGATGGAAAAATACTGATCAGCCACCTGTGAGATGGAAAAAAAATACTACACCTCCTCTTTATGCTTTGCTTGATAACCATGAGAATGACATCTATCGAAATGTACTATGTAGATGCTCTGATGTATAACTTTGAGGAGCTCTTATCTGGTTCTGTGCCTATAAAACATTGTTTAAATATTGTTGGCTGTTGTTGGGATGAGGTGATTTTAGCCCAATGAGAAGATATGTATCTTTAGGTAGGTACTTTATTAAATCCCGGGGGGAAATTTCTCAATAATTTATGTAATCTTCACTATACAAAATGTATACATTATCTTTATGTGCTAGTTTTTGGAGTTCTGTACTCTCATTCAGCTGATTAAATAAACTGATGATCTGCCTGCTTCATCTCGTCTGAGTTTTTCCTCAACAATGCAAAAATGAAACTTTTTACTTGTACATGTTAACTTCTCACAAAACTTAACTAACTTAAACTTGCATGCTTTCAAATCAGATCATGTTTAGCTTTATTTAACAAGCAATATCAAGTTTTATAACACCATGCATTCACTATAAAAAGCAAGACTTGTGCCTGTCTAACGTACCTAATGTTACACACCTTTGGAATTTGCAAGTTTGGTGAGGTTTTGGAGCTTGTTAGCATTTTGCACAAGAAAGTAGATTTTTCGTTGACTCAGGAATACCACGTGTTGCAGAGAGGCGTTCTCGGTGAGTGGCAGCCTTGTATGTGACAGCCTGATAGACCCGACTGAGGGAAAAACAGTCCCTTTGGCCCACAGCCACCGCAGATTAGTGGAAGCGCGTTGAAATGACGTCAGATTGTGTACTAATGTTTGCTACCTTGACGGACTGTGGGGAATATTATTACCGGTTAACCATATGCGACGATCCATAAAGTGATGATGTGACTGGTTAATGGGAATTTATGTTATACCTAAATTGCCGAGATGTGATGTGTGAGATGTCAGGTGGCGTGTTTTGAGGCAAAAATGGTTGAGCATGGACACCATGTCAACAATTGGTGGTGATATATTTTCTTATTGTTTGACATTCTAATTAAATAATTGCTTAATTATTTTGTATATTTCTACTCTTTGCTAAACCTTTAGTTGTAAAAAATTTGTTTGGATTTGTATTAAATAAAAAATCAATTATATCCTTTTCATTTTGCCACTGCAGCGCAACAACTCTGCGCCGCTTTATTTCCACAATCAATCAGCCACCAAAAATATTTCTGTCACAGCATCTATATCTATTTCTTTGTAAGTGCGTGTGCGCTTTTTTACATACCTCTGGGGCACAATTCGGCAAAATGTTCTGACGAGGGATGAGCCGAATCTGACTGAAGCGCCAACCTGTTGCTTTATGTAAAATGTAACGTTAGCGGCTCGTTCCATTGTAATTGCATGGGGAAACATTTACACTGTCTACACTGCTAGCCTGATGCTCTTGCCTTGTGTTTGTGCGTTATCTGCCAAATGGCCGCAGTTGATGCACACCTCGCTCTCGACGGTACTTTTTTTGCCGCCGCATTGGAGTTGGAATTTACGAGCGGCTTTGAGCGCAACATTTTCCCCGCATCAACCTGCCCGCTAGCTGAGTGTCGCACAGGTGTCGACTCGTCCGTTTGTGTCAATTGTCGAAAACTCCAGATGAAAACAACAAACGGCTAAAGACTGAAATATCCTCTCGGTCCGAGAGAGACCGACAGGTATGCTACAGCCCGAGCTGGGCTATTTTGCTGACACGGCAGAGCTAGCCTAACGGGTAGGAACCACTAACGGTTAGCATGGGCTCGACAGGTGCATCCTCATGATTTGTAGCTTTAGCCTGATCGTCTGTTCCAGTGAGCTTGATTTAATTTGGAAGTGGGTATTTCAACTTTGCACGAAGGACACACCCTACATTACCCCGTTATTAAGGTAAGCACAGTTGGCAGCCATTATTTCAGTCATGTTTTGATTTCGCTCATCATAACAAATCCAGGAATTTTGTTTTTGATTATTGCTACCAGCCATCGAGAGAAATATGCTAATTTAAGTGACAGTTTAAATCAGGAGTGTAACTATAACACGCTCCAGTTCAGCCATCAAAAACACACTGAAATGCTTTATTCCGGGCGGTGTGTCTCCATCGACGACAAACCATTGGTTTATAATGGCAAAGTGGGAGCAAAACTGACTAGTCAGCAGGAAGGTGAGCCCCACCGCCTCCCGTCAGACTACAGGTAAACCTTGTTTTGATCGGGACTGCTGGTAGAGATAGTCCAAATTTCAAAAGCTCAACGACGTTTCCAAGGGAGGTCAAGTTAGTCAAACATTAGGCTATCGTTAGTCTGTAGCCTTTGATCAGAGTACAAACTGTTTACGCAAGTTCAGACAGAAGGACAGACTGGCCCAATTTTGTGGAGATTGGGCTTTATTTCTCTCCCAACTTGTCTAAAGGTTCAGGAAAGTTTGTCATCGTCATTCGTCTTCCTGCAACATATCAAGAGGTTTAGATCCAGGAGGAGATATCCTAAGGTTAGAAAGATATGAAGATATTTGAATTACAAAATGGTTGATTGCAACTTAAGGCCTTAACACACTGATGACACTTTTACAGACTGGATCCTCTACGTTTCAGTGATATTGCGTGATCGATTGATCCAAAACAGATATATAGCATTTTGGAATAGAAGTCTTTATATTGAGTCTTAGGAATCCTGAGGGATTCTCCACAACACTCACTCTTCCTCATTTCTCATTTATTTACTTAGTTTCAGCAACCAGACTTTGAGCCAGGTCACCTACCAAGGACAAAGTCTGACGTGGGGAGCATTCAACCTCCCTCTCCTTCACTCCTCTCTGCCTCTCTCTGCATGCATTCATCACTATCTTTTCTCAGGCTTCCTCCTCTATCCATCTCAATCTCTCTTCTCTCAGCCCAGCCCTTCATACCTTGATTTTCATCCCCTGTCCCCACCACCTTCCCATCCCTCTCCTCCACTTCCACCCATCTTCTTCTCTCTCATCACAATCTCTCCTTCCATCCCCATCTTTCCCCTCCAGCCCTACCTCGTTGCAGCCTGAATACCAAAATGGCGTCGGCCCACCCAGAACAGTCAAGTGTCCTGCAGGAGGAGCTAACCTGCCCGGTGTGTCTGGACCTGTACCGCGACCCCCATCTACTTCCCTGCGGCCACAACTTCTGCATGACCTGCCTCCGCCGCCTCAAGCGGCAGGCGGAGCGCGGCCGGTTCCGCTGCCCTGAGTGCCGCGACAGCCACCGATGTAGCACCAACTTCCAGAAGAACTTCAAACTGGCCAATATCGCCGAGGACTACCGGCGCCGTGGCAGGGCGGCCGCCGCCGCTGCCGCAGCCGCCACTACTTCAACATCTAGAGAACCGCTGTCTTCCTCTCTGGCACCACAGACAGCCAGGACCCCGTTCTCTGTCCCGTGTGACTATTGCCCTCCGGCGGGGGGCGAGGCGCCGGGTGGCGTTCCTGCTGGGGAAGGGCCCTCTGGTGACTCTTTTTCTCTGGAAGAAGGTGAAGTGCCGGCGGTGGCGGTGGCGGCGGCTGGTGCTGCTGCGTCAATGTTTGCCGTCAAGACGTGTCTGAAGTGCGAAGTGTCGATGTGTCGGGAACACGTGAAGCCACACCTGGAGCTGCCGGCGTTCCGCGAGCACCCGCTGACGGAACCGCTGGACGACTTCAGGAAGAGGAAGTGCCTGGATCATGATGAGATATACAGGTACCAGGCACCGGGACTGACACATGCACGCACGCATGCCCACACACGGTATTACTGTCTCACTTGCATTCATGTTGCAGCTTTGTGAATGAAGACAGGTTACTCTTGTGCCAGCAGTCGTGGCTCTCGTTTCCAGCTTTGGGAGCAACTATAAAGCACATCGACAAATATACATCCTAAAAACGCTGTGTGCAAAACTCCTTATTACATCCTTGTGAAATTAGCTAAGATGATGTATTGTGCGAAATACTAAGGAAAAGCAGTACAGTCATTACAAAAAGTAGTTCCGGTTATCCAACTCAGGACTTTCAGGCTGGATTTGCTGCACAATGTTAAATCTTTTCTGGTCGACTCCAGATACTACTGCATGGACGACAAGGTGTGTGTGTGCAACGCCTGCACCATCGAAGGAGGACACTCGGGACACACAATCAAGACCCTGAAAAACACCATGAAGGACCTCAAGGTACACGCACGCATGCTTTCGGCGTTCCTACGCAGGTCTGGCAGGTGTGGAAAATACTTGAAAATATGTATGATGGTTTCCTGATCTTGGAAAAGTTGAGACTGTCACCAAAAGCATGAGGAAATGTTCCATTTTTAATACGGGGCTTTTGTATCTGAAGACCTCGCTTTCACACAGTGATAGTTTGTTGATGTAAAGAAACGAGGACACCAAATCCTCAAATCTGGTCAAGAAATGAAGCTGCAGCGTTTTAAAAACAAGGAATTTTTGAAAGAGAAAATGTGTAGGAACTCTGCGTTATGTAGCCTACCACGTTCTGTTGGTTCACCCACCTTTTCATTGTTTGGCTTACACAATGTCCTGTGATGAGTCTGGAATCCTAATGGATGACTGGTGTATTGTGTGTGTGTGTGTGTGTGAGTGTGAGTGTGTGAGTGATGTGGTCTCTTTCTAAGTGAGAGTGAAGCCCATTTCCTGTGCTTCCATTCTCCTGAACAGTGTGTGAAATTGAGAGGCTTCCAGTTCACTGCTCACGGACAGTCAATCACCAACCATGTCGATATAACGGTTTCATAAGTGGTGTCAGGCAAAGTAAACTAACAAGTGTCCTCTTCTGACATTGTACAGTGGCAAATGGATGACTAGCGGTAACTCACCAGCCCCTTTCACTCCGCTAGCAGCCAAATGGGTTTCCAGAATAGAAATGAACTTCCACGTGATGGTACCAACCACCGCCAAAGCTTCTAGTATTTGTAGTATTTAACCCCAATGAAGACTGTCGCCGAAGCGTGCTTGTTATAACTGCTGAATGACTATGAAGTTCACATTTTATTCAATAGTATTTTATATTTATAAGTCTCTGACAACATTACGCTACGGAGATAGACCTTTGTTTAACCAGAAACAGAAGTCTCGCTCAAGGAGAAGACTCGCTCTGAAATCTCGCGAGAGGTGAGTTGTTGCATGAAGAGGTTAAACAAAGGTTTCTGGTTAAACAAAGGTCTATCTCTCCTCTCTAGGGATCCTTTCTGTAATGTTGTCACACACTTCCAATAACAATCTGAGTCTGTCAGTGGCAAAATCAAGCACTTTTAACGGACGTACTTTGATCGGCGCAGTTTCCCCTGCGAATTACGTTGCAGCCATTGCAGCCCGTTTCGCGACTGCCGGTCGAGGCGATCTACTGGAGCAATTCCAAACCTTTTTGTACCTATTAGTCATTTAGACCCCAAATATGTACAAATAGGGCCCAGGTTTAAAAATACCGGAATTACCCTTTAAGCCTTTTTGACCTCATGCTAGTTGAGCACTTCCCTCCTCATGTCCACCAGGGCACGCTGGATAAGCAGCTCTACAGGGTTGAGAGGAAGTACAGCATGGCAGAGAAAAAACTCCAAGAGCAGAAGGAGAAGGAGAGACAGAACAGGGTAAGGTGGCGCACATTTGAAGTTCACAAAAAGGATTACAAAGTATTTCCAAAATGGCATTACATGCATTTTATTTCAGAATCATGATCCCTTTTAATGGCAAGTGCAGTAAACATACTGGATTTTGTATCGGTGGCATTGCCAAGAGATACTGAGTTTACTGAGATACTGGGTTTCACAGTACATGACACACAGTGTAAAAGACCTCACATAGAGTTCACACATTTGAAGTCCTGATAACAGCTCTATTTGACTTCTAACGCACGCTTTCAACTCCCCATCAAAAAATGACTCAAGCTGGTGTCATGCTTCCTAAGGTAGGCGAGTCTAGGTCTGATCAGTATTGAGGGTGGGTACCATGTCCCGTGTCCCACAGGATTCTGGGACACCAGTATTTATCATTGAGCTTTCTGGAGGTGTTGTGGATCTAATTCAAGGAAACATCTTACCCACTTTCCCTCCAACATCCAAGCCTGGTTGCTACATAGGCGCCCACCCTAAATGACACAAAGGGTTGTCCAATCAGATTAGAGATTAGTAAATGTTATCACTTGGCAAAACTAGCTAACACTTTAAATGCACCGTCCTCATGATCACATCCTTCTTGTTTCCCTTTTTTCTCACCATCTCTCCACTTATCCAGAAGTTTATGCAGGACTCTGATCAGTGCATGACCACACTGGGTGAGGAGATGAGGGGCAAAGTGGACGGCTTCATCTCCAGGCTGCGCGAGTGGACGCGGATTCATTGCGACACCAATGGGCCGGCGATCCAAAAGAACATTTCCAGGATCTGCCAGGACCAGGCCCGTCTCCAGGAGGTCCGCTGTGGCATTGAGGGCCTCATGCAGGAAAACGACCCCTTCCGCTTCATCGAGGTGAGGCAGATCAAGTTATTTTTCCTTTAAACCAACTAAACTTGGTGGTCTTAAAGTGGATCACAATGAGGACCAAGAGAAAACAAACCCAGTTTACCACAAATATTGTGAGGTTCCTTTGAACTTGAAGCAGATATTCAAACCTATGGTGAAATTTAGGAGGAACCTCTTAGCTTTGTTACAAAGGCTGCCAATATTTTGTGTCAACCATCTTTTTTTTTAAATGATACCATACATTTGAAATAGACTTTTTAATAGATGCCTCCAAATGAAATAGTGCAACTGGCTGTTCCTGAAAATGTCTGTGGATAAGCCGGTCAATCTAAAGTCATGCTTCTGTCCTTTCTTTTCCAGGCATACAAGACAACAGGCAAACAGTAAGTATTGGTGGGATTTATTTTCCATGTGCATGAGTTGGTCTGAGCATCGGCATGTCTGTCCGACTGTCGCCACTTTGTTCTACTCTACTGTCTTTCTTTAATTTTAATAAAACGTTTTGTACAGCACATTTGCAGGATGTAAACGAAACACCAGCCAAATGCTGATATATTTAAGTTGCTGATAGTTTAGTTTGCTGCTTTAGCAGGTGATCAACCTTGCTCTTTTCTATTCCAAAAAACATCACCCATGTTTTGTCTTGTATTAATACCTGTGTGTGTGTTTCAGGTGCCGTAGGCAGCTGAAGAAAACCATGTTTTACCCAGAATACATTGACATGGAGACAGATGTTCTGGGAGCCACGATGGAAGAGGAAATGATCAAATTCCTCAAAGTGGAGCTACACTCTCCCGTTATCGCTGCCATTGATTCCCTGTGTAAGGAGACTGAATTCATCCCATTACATCGATCTCTGATGCACACAAGTCACTCATTCACATCA
The DNA here is from genome assembly GCA_034670385.1 of Hoplostethus mediterraneus. Taxonomy (NCBI): domain Eukaryota; kingdom Metazoa; phylum Chordata; class Actinopteri; order Trachichthyiformes; family Trachichthyidae; genus Hoplostethus; species Hoplostethus mediterraneus. The sequence goes on along the minus strand of JAXDDW010000120.1, from coordinate 845,296 downwards.
GTTATTCGTCTCAACTGAGTCACTCACTCGTCCTGGTGTTTGTCAGATGGTTTCCCCTAGTGGCCAAAGGCAAAATAACAAAAACAAAAAAACAGTCAACACTACATGATTATGGTAGGAGGGTATCTTTATAGCAAAACACCTGAGAACTGCATGTTCAAATTTGGAACGCAGGTGTGTGGATATTTTCAAGTCACTGTAAATTTCAAGTCAAGAGAAATCAAATCAATATTTGAATCATTGCAATTGAAGATGCAAACTTTTTTTTTCTTGAATTAAAAAAATTCAGCAGTTAACAGTTAAAATTGTGAAAGGGTTTAATACGGCAAAGAGTGGACGGGGTTAGGGTAACAGGTCACAGGTCACAGGTCACAGGTCACAGGTTTGATCTGGAGTATCCAGCAGTCTGTCAGTCTGTTAACTGCCAAACATTTTAATTGGAAACAATTGAATGGTTTGTGTGTTCTGGCTACCTATCAGGTAATTTTCCAGAGCCTGAGGAGGAGGAAGAGCAGGAGGAGAATGAGGAAGAGGCCGTAGAGGAGGAAGAGGATGAAGATGACCTTGATGACAGCAGCGAAGAGGAGGAAGAAATGAGGAGCGAAGGGGAGGAAGAGGAGGAGGAAGGACATGAGCAGAGTGAATCGGCCGATGATGTCTACAGCCCAGAGGGTGAGGAGGAAGAGGAAGAAGAAGAGGAAGAGGATGAGGATGAGGATGAGGATGAGGATGAAGACGAGGAGGTCGACGAGGAGAGAGGTGTTTAGATTCGTATTGCCTCCGGAGAACTCTGGAAGTAATTCTCGGGGAATTGTCTGATCGTTTGTTGCAACGATCTGAACTCTTCTAGTGGAGATGACAGTAATAGAGCTTTCACTAGAGCTTTCACTGAGCTGGATTAAAAACTAATTTCGCACAGAGCACCTGCAACCTGTCTTGCAAACTTCTACTGCACCAGGGTGCATTCATATCGGAAGATATTTGCTGCACACCCACAAGACTGTGAGTGTAGTTCATGAAACTGGTTCGCAGAGGGACTCAAACACTTCAAATTGGATTTCGGCAAGGCCTCTGCATGTTGGTGACACTGATAAGTAATCCCTGAAAACCTGACCGGAACTTTTTTTATTTATTTATTTTTTTACAATTTTCTTCAAAGTGTAATCCAAGATGTAAGAAAAAGGAAGACAATACTTATTTGCCTTGAATACGAGATTTGGTGTCATCTGAGAAGTGTCACCTATTTCTACCCAATACTCATACTGAACTCTTTGGTCTTCCAGGATGTTTATTACAACGTTCTCAACACATTGAACTTCTGATGCAAAAGCAGGTGCTCGGCAGAAAGGTGACTTAAACAGAAGGAGAGAAAAAAAACAAGGCCATAATGTTCAGGCAATGACCACAAATATAGTATTTTTATAGCCAAGACTTCTGGAATAATTTTCCTTAAATTCGCCCTTAAATGGCATTTTGAGAGGATCTTGATTGCGTAATTTCATGCATTTCAAGTTGGAACAGGATGTTGGGGAAGGACAACGCAGACATGGATCTTTCAGAAGTGTTAACCAATGGGATATCCGATAGGGAGAGAAAGGAAGTTTCATTTGATCAGGGAGGCGGGATTGTTTAAAAATCTGTGATGGAATTTTTGGAATTTTTATGTCTGCCTACTGGTACAGAATAAAAAGACTACTGAAGGTGCACTGTTTTCCAGGAGAAAAAGTAATTGGATTTTGATATAAAAATACAATTTTGTAATTTTTTTGTCATTTATTAACTAGATGTATATTGTGACATGGAAAATTAACAAACAATTTCATTGTCATTTCATTGTGACTTTAACTTTTCAAGGCATGGAAAACAAAATTTTCACTTTTTGGGTCTTTTCCTAGTTTTCCATGACCCTAGGAAACCTGTTGATCAGTACTCTTTGAAACATGACACATATGGCCATACATATCTGGCCTGAAGGAGATTCATTTAATGGTCGTGCCAGACCATTAAATGAATCTCCTTCAGGAAACATACATGATGTTAGCAGTGGTCTGCTTGAGTCGTGTGTGTGAATTGTTGTAATTGATCATTTTAATTTCCACAAGTTGCATATTGCAAACCAAAGAGTGTGTGTTTGTGTGTGTGTGTGCATGGATACTATGAAGTTAGTTTGCTTGGCATGATGTTAAAAAAAAAAAAGCATTGCAATGTGTTTTCAGTATGTTAACAGTTTATATAGGCTGAGGTATAATCACTTTGCTTTCCAGTCGTGCTTGAAATACACTGAATGCATTGTTTAAAATGTTGCAAATGTTTCTATGCACAGTTACTACAAGATTCTGTAAACATTTGTGGTGAGGTGGGATTTTTGCACTTTATTACATGATGTATGCTACGATATTCAGCTTAAAATATTTGAATGTTAAAAGTTTTTATTTTGATATGAGTGATATTGAGAGGGGGGCAAACTTACATTTTAAACAAACTCTCCAATAAAGCCTGTTGAAATGTGCACAGTTGTGCAGTTGTCCTTGATCACACCCTGTGTGTGTGTGTGTGTGTGTGTGTGTGTGTGTGTGTGTGTGTGTGTGTGTGTGTGTGTGTGTGTGTGTGTGTGTGTGTGTGTGTGTGTGTGTGTGTGTGTGTGTGTGTGTGTGTGTGTGTGTGTGTGCGTGCGCGCGCATATACATCCTATTACACTCAGGAGGGCAGAGGGAACAGATTGGTTGAAAATGAGTAAGTGGGAGTCTAATTAGTGACATGGTGGAATCTCGCTCTCCTTATTTCCACGTTTAGTCATATCACTGGATTTAAACAGTTTTCTTAAATCTTTAAAGGGCCCATATTATGGAAAACCGTTTATTCCTGGCGCTTATACATGTTCCACGGGAAATTTCTTCCCTAAGCAGCTGTGAAAATTTGATATTTGGAAGTCAACCCGTTTTTCTGTATTTTCCTTTTTCACAACACGTTGCCAAAGATAGGAGAGAAACGCCACGTTTTCAGAAAATTCGTCCGTTACGTCATTGACGACAAGTCCAGCCCCTCTCAGAGCATGTTGAACAACCCCCCCAATTAACGCCGCACCCCCAATTAACGCCGTCAATAAATGCAGCTCTAGGCAGCACCGCTGTTTTTGGAGCTACAACAGTAACATGTCTCCTGCAAAAGTCCAACACAAGACTTGTGCTGTTTTAGGATGCAGCCAGCAACATGAATCCCTGCACAGAATCCCAACATGCAAAAATGCCAGGACAGAGTGGCTTAATTTCATTTTTAACGGCGACATCCCGGCCCAGTTTTGTTTGTGTGTGATAACCACTTCGCGACTGCTTCAGCAACTATGGCCAGTTCACAGCAGGACTATCAACTCTACTGAGGCTTAAACAAGGAGCAGTTCCCACTCGACGTGACCCATCTGCAAACTTGGAACCTGTAAGTGTCACCATGCTTTGATGTCATTTGCAAGTTAGTCTGGTTAGTATATTCGACTGCTGGTTAGCTCACGAGCTAGCGGGGCTAACGTTAGCTACAGGCTTGTTGGGTGTGTAAGAAGAAGTATGAAAACTAAAGCTGGAGTCACTACACATCTTTTAAAGTTATTGTTTGGAGTCAGGGCTCATGTGAAAGTTATTTGTTGGGACCAGTGTCTGTTTTATCTGTCTATCGAACGTGTCTGCTTGGTAGAGTAGTTTGGTTAGTATATTCGACTGCTGGTTAGCTCACAAGCTAAACAAAAGCCTACAGTTTTCATTATAGTATGGTTTGTAGAAATGAAAAACTTTGGTTGAGATGAAAGTTCTAGGTCTATATCTGTGCTCTATCTGGTAACTTCATTCTTGTACTCAGTTTTCCATCACTACTGATTTGACAATATAAAAAGTATTGTAGATGATAGATACAACAAACGTTTTATTCCCTGCCTTTAGGCTACCACATCTCAACGGTCTTCTGTAAGGCATGTGGGCTGCCAGACTGACCCCCTGGAGATGAGATCGGTTGGCACGCAGTTGTCCACGAAAACTATGCTGCATTACTATCGAAGTACAGGTTTGTAGTGTGACAGACAATTTGGATCATGAATTAATTTTGTTATATATTGTATATAAAAGTGGCTACCAAATATCCCAACAATATTTCTGAATAGCAATGCTTCATTGCAGCTGACAGACATGAAAGCTCACTTTGTTTTACATCAATTCATATATCACAATGTAATGTAACACTGTATGCTATGAACCTGTAACGACTGAGCAGAGGGTACATGTGTGAATAAGAAATAAAAACATTCTGATTAGAGTATTGTTTCTGTTGGAAGTTTTTTTTCCACCTTCATGAGTGTGGTCTGGTTGGGAGTTAGGTGGGTTATAGGAATCTAATAATTATTTCAAAATATCAAGAGGACAAATTGTCATGCTCCTGTAGACAATGTAATAATCAATGGAACCAATTATTAAAGACAGATGTCTTGACCCTGAACTTATCAAAGACATTATGAACATGTGTGAGCACATGAACACTAGAGTTATAATACTTCATATATTAAATATTGATGATGGGCTACATGCAGCTAAAACAGTACAGCTAAAATTAGAGAAGTACTTCAGGAAATCACAACACATGTTTTGTTTGGTATTGATCGGTTTACAATGTAATTTCTGCTGATGTGAAATAAATAAACCCTGAATGCAAACACTTGTCTCATTTTTATTGTCATGCACAGTATTATTCATTGGTTATGATTATTAGAGAAATTGTGTCATGCAGGTGGTTCTGGGATTTCATTCATTCGCCAAAAAACCTATTGAGTGAGAAACGGTAAATCTACTGGGATTTTCCAAACTTCATTAACACTACATTGATTACATGGAAGATACAATGTCTTTTATCACAAGTCACCGTTTGGATCTCCCTGCAGCACACGTTTTCTCTTCAAGTACACCTGTTGAGAAGTAGTGCAGAAAATTTAGACTCAATATGACTACAGTATACCAAACAACGTAGGGCATACACTGTAATGGTGTATCTAAGTACTGGCAAGATGTGGACTGAGAAGTACAGGTCCTCTATAATAACTAGCTCAACAAAATTGTCAATCCTAGCTTGTCTGCAAGTTGTATTCAATAAGCTTATGTACATTAGCCATAAACAGACCGGCTACAGCAGAGTGTCGCTCACACACCCACATACACACAAACGCAAAACACACGTACATGAAAGTACAATATTACAGGAAATTCTTACCACTGAGAAACGTTCTGCTGGGTTCTTGTAAGTGGAACCGCCTCAGCTGCCTCTTCCAATTCTGGGTCAGACTCTGGCTCAAACATGTCCGGTCTGAGATGTTTGAGCCAGAGTCTGCAACACTGAGCGTTCGTTCTGGAGCGGCTGCCATGGTTACCGTCAAGCTTGTTTACCTTTACCTTTGTTTACCTTAGCAGCATGGGCGCTCTGCTCCCGCCCCCACTAGGCGATTGGCCGCCTCACTCCATGCTCTGATTGGTCGTGAGGCAGCCAATCAGAGCAGTGTTCATTACATACAACCTCCACGCCCTCAAAACAGCCTGTTCTTCACAGTGGAAAAAATTAGAAACTGAAACACACACCACAGAAGCTGTTTTTAGGATTTTTTTTTATATAGACTTCACAAACGTCTTGTAAAGACCCCCAGGAACAGTTTTAAATAGCCCAAAATTAGTGCAATACCCCCCCTTTAAAGCATTATAGTCACTTCTCAGGACAAGGACCAACAAATCAGGAGTATCAATTTACTAAACCCTAAAATAATCTGGAGTCCCAGCATGCAAGGCCATTTGACATCAAAAATTCAAAACCACTTTATACCGATTTCTGGGGGCAAGGGAGCAGGTCAATGTAATATTATTAATAATATAGAAGGTAGGTAGGTCGCCAAACTGAATGATTTCTGGGTGCTGAATACAGAGACTTTTTAGTTATGGCCAGAGATTATTGCTTGCAGATTAAATTATTAAATCTGACTGAAAATAGTAATAATACTTGAGCGAGTCCGAGCACCAAACGCTAATCTCGTCCCGGAACCTTTTCTTCTGGCTTTTTCACACAACGGACAAAAACACTGACGGACTATTTTCTAAACGCTTGGAGCTTGTTAGCAACGCATGTTTGATGTAGGTTTTCATCACAGTTAGATTTAACTGAATGTTATCACAAGTTCTGTTGAGCGTTTTTGGTTAACATACAGATAAACCGCGTTGAAGCGATGAATCCTACCATGCGAAAGGTAAAGTAATCCATGTTGTCTTTCTTGACGGGAGGTCATATTGCACTGATAATGTCAGCTTCACTGACAGCCGGTGCTTTTTGTAGCTCTACTGGTTAAAGATGACCTTCGCTTATAAAAGATGTATTTTAAGCCAAGCTGAGCCATATAAATACCTGTGTCAGTATTCGTATAACGTTATCAGATGTGTTACAATCTGGCTCGAAACCATTAGGAGAGACCTCACCGTGGGAGAGGTACCGGTCCCATGATAGATATCAGAGAGCCCTTGAGACTTTCCTACTCCCTGCTCACATTAACGAATAAAATGACCTTGTAGATGTTTTGAAACGACCCCCCTTGTCTTCCCAGCTTTATAACCTCTGTCCAGATGCCTTCCTGGCAGAGATGAGGTTCAGAGTTTCAAAACCAATGTTTTGCCATTTTATGAGCTCAGGTAATTGAGACGCCTGACACTTGTCTTGTTTCCCAGTTGCAGATTTCATTCGCGCAACATGCATTTGTGTTGAATCAAGCAGCAGCATTTTTACAACGGTAAGTTTTTTGAATTGCCTTTTATATGAAAACAAGAGTTGTGTAAAGTCATTGTTAAAGACACTGGAAATTGTGTACTTCGAGGTATTTGTGTGCAGCTGCAAGAATGTAGACTCTTAAAAACGGACAAGGGAACTGTAACAGGATGTGAGAACTTTTCCGTAACACTTCTATTGTTGTTTTTAAAGGGCCACAGCATCCGTCCAGCATCCTCTTCATGGTGAGTATTTAAAGTGATTATGTAAAAATACAACAGTCTTACCAGGCTAAACGGTGTTAAGGTGTGGTTAACAGATGTAATAGGCCATATGTAGACATGGAGAGGTTTGTGTGCAAAACAGGCCAGAGAGGTACACACTGTGCTTGTAAAATATATAGACAATAAAATGGTCAAAGTGGATATCTTTGCCTTGCTGATGGGCATAGAGACAGCCAAAGACAGCAGCAACACTAGTCTGTTTACTGTGCCCCGGATGTGTGACCTTGGCTGGGTGTGATTGCTCCCCTCAGGGGGCGTGGCATCTGTAAATGAAAGACAATACAGAACGATGCCAACCCACGGCATTGGGAGGTGGAGGCATCTGTTGCCTAAAGAAGCGGTAAGACTTTTTATGACGACAACCTTTGCTGAATTCAAATATCAACTCGAAATATTCACTGCTAAAATGAAAAAAATTCTGTTATTATCTACTCCCATGTTAGTCAAAACTCCATTGATGTTAGCCCCCATAGATCCATCTCAGCCTCCTCCCAAACTGTTGAAGACCAGCGCTATACAAATACAAATACACTATACATGCGAGCAGTCTTGAAACTTGAGTGTCTCATACCTTCTTTTTTTTTTTTAGCCCAAGAAAAAGAAGGACAAGCATCAGATGAAACGGATTACAGCAGCGACGGACACAGAGTACGGGACTCTGAATGTCAAAGTGTCGGGGTTTGACATGACGGTAGTGGAGCATTACTCCCAGTACATCCACAACCTGTGCAACCGGCTGGACATCAAAGTGGTGGAAAGGTGAGGGAGCCTGTGTAGATCTTGTGATAGTTTATATGGTGGAGAGTGCTGCCTGGTGGTTTTCAACTAAATCTAGGACTCGGTTTAGTTGTTAAGATGTGTCATTGGAAAATAGCCACCTAGCCGCTAGCAGGTGCTCTTGGTCAACTTCGGCTTCGGCTCCCTTTGTATCATTCATCACAGCTGGAGACATTATTAAAGACTGCTTAACTGTCATTTGTTGAAAAATAGTCTTTTGTGTCGCCTCTGCCCTCCTGCTATTGACCTAGCATGTTGACTGAAAATCACCACCATTCATTACCAGAACGTTGCAAGAACCGAGTAAGCCAGTTGTTTCATAGTTGTATTAATGATCTAATGTAATGATATGATATACATTTTGATGATAGACAATATGAAAACACACAGGTTATTGTATGCTGTCAAAATAAACTTAAGTACACAAGAGGAGTTGAAATTTAAGTGAAAGTTTGGTGTGGTTTTTAACACCACTGATGTCTTGGTCAACTTGGGGTGACCAATCAGATTTCTCTCAGACAACTCCCTTCCTGGACCCTGGCTCACATAAAAGATTTTAATATGACCTGCCATTTTAACACTCCTCTTCACATGCAGCTATGCTTTGCCAACCAAAAGCACAGAGGTCCTGCTGATGCAAGAGCAAGGTACCAAGATGTACGTTGACGCCGTCCTGAAGACTCATGAGCGGATTGTACAGGTAAACTTGTTTTTTTGTTTTTTTTGCCATGCTGTCGTTTGTTTGCATCCTTCTAGTTTGACCTTTTTTCTCTTCTTAGTCTCCTCCTACCTCAGTTACTCAATGTGTTTCACATCTGTCTGTCTGTCTAATTTTACTCACTATAGCTCAGCAGTTTGAACGCCACGCTGTGTCCCATCTTCATGGATGTTCTTTTAAAGAATCAACCCGAGGGAGTTCAACTTTCTGTGAAGGAGGTAAGTCTGTGTATGAGGCTCAGTTCAAACAGAAGCCTGGTGCTGGAGAATATCTTTCCTCAAATGTAAAGAGGTCTTGAACCAGTGTTACCACGGTAACGGAAAACCAGGAAAGGTTGTGGTAAATTTAACATATCCAAAAACATTTTTTTCCTTCCAACTTGTCATGTGTCTAATGTTTGGTTGCTGGTCAATCCAGTTACTTTGAAGGAATAAGAACCCAAACTAGGTTTTAAAATGTCACTGATCATCTCTCCACCTCCCTCCTCTCTTTCCTTCCTTCCTAGCACACCGAGGCTGATTACCAAGCACGTTTCAAGGCACGTCCAGAGCTGGATGGGCTTCTCGCACAGATGAACCAAAACTAACAGTCTGAAGTTTGATTAATATTTGATGCATATTTCACCTGTTAGCAGGGGAATATATTTGTTCTTCTTTCTAGCAGAATGTTGTTAAAGAGTGATTAATCTGGATTGTTGCCATTGAAATGAATTGTATTGATTCACATTAAAAAAAACAAAAAAACACCTGGAATTCCACATCCCGATTGGTGCATCCCGACCCATAACTATTCATGTCCTGCTCTTCAGGGACTAGTTAGATCTTCAAGGTCAGGATACCCCAAAAAGTAACATTAATTTGTGTCGCCAAATTAATGTACATTTTTGTGAAATAAAATCCCCAAAATGTCACACCCATGCCTGTAAATGTATATACAAACAGTTTGCATACACACGCCTGCTATGTGGAATTGGAAATGTATTAATAATAATTTAATCTAGCATGGAAGCTGTCAGACGTCTGTATTCACGCTTTGGAGTCACTATTCAGAATATGATCACACTGAAGGGTGGAGAGACTGCAGAAACCTGTCAATGGTTTCACTCCTGTAGATATATGGTGTCGTTCTTAACATGTTCCAAGATCTAGTTGGTCTAATTGCATTACTCAAGTAATTTCACGTGTAGTTATACATGAGATATATAGCCTATGTTAGCCTCCGTATTGTACCCCATATAGGTGCAATATTATCATGATATAGGTATAACCATGGCAACCATCCTGGAACCTGGTACCCGGGAGAGGCGCGCGGGGAGTGGGTGGACGAGAGTGACAGGAGACGGCTGGGGAGTTTTTATTGAAGAGAGGATTTTGACAGTTTGACAGCCACGGTTATTATTGACATTGCTTTTTTATTTTTCTTACGCTAGTAGTGTTTTGGTTACTTTAGCCTATGCCGGACAAGTCTGTGTTATTGGTTTTGTTTATTTATTTAAGGGAAATAAGGACTTTTCCGTTGGCGTGACGTTACCTTCAGGACCGTTACTAATCCTGTCCGAAAGGGTCCTTTGTCCTTTGTTGTTTGGACATTGTCAACCGGTATCAAGCGGTTGTTTAGGCTGTATACTACTGAAGGAAGGTGGGTGTGCTGTGACCCCACCCTCCTCCACATACATCTCTAAAATAGTCTAAAAAGTCACAATGTGCCCGTCTGTACCACAGGCCGTGCTGCTAACTGGATGTATAAAAAAGACGCAGGACAAAAGGATCAAAATGATTCACACATTTTATTGCAAAACTCCCATTCATGTTCCTGCATGACTTCATGTCACACTCCACAGTTGAAGTTACCCTACGGGGTTTTAGGTTGTAAATACCAACATGTTCAATCATTTAATCATGTTTATTATAGTAAGAGATAGTTGAACATTTCTCAGTTACAAAAACACATTTCAACCAGAGAACCTGTCACATGTTCGTCCTCACATATTGCTGAGAAGCAATTTAACATTTTCAGATACCTTAGGCTGCAGATGCTCTGCTCCGGTTCTGATTAGATAAAGAACAATAATACGTTCAAAGATGAAAATATTCTGAAAAAAAGTATTCTGCCACGCACTTCAGACGTGTCCCATAACATTTAAACTGCATTTCAACCACAGAACCAGTGTATTTTTAATAATGCATTTGATTAGTTATATTTGAGAAACGTGCGTCTTCCTGTACAATTACATTGGATTTGCTTGTGTTAAACTCTTGGTCAATAATACAACACTGGTTCCCTTTAATGTAAATATGATAAAAAAAATAAGAAAATCAAGCGATTACAATTTTACTCTGTAGTAGCCATGCTTCTTGGCTTGTTGCTTAGACTCAACATAAATCCTCACAAGTCCATAAAAGAAAACAAAAGCATCGTCGGTAGGTAATATAGATAGGTACTAAGCCTTTTAGTTACAGTAGGTTTCTTAAATACTTTTGTGAAATGTCTTGCTTTTTGTGCTCTCTTTATGAATATCCAACTGGTAAAGCTACTCATCATCAGTGCTTATCTCTTACGATTTCTCAAGGTCATCGATGAGATATCTGTTCATCTTCTTCAGAATTTCATAGAGAGCATCTTTACCTCTTGTGCCTGCTGTCCTGAGGAACTTGAAAATGGCCCTCATCTGATTTTGGGTGTTTTTTTCAGCTCTCACAGCATCATAACTCTCATCTGAGATTACTCCCCTGTCCTTGAGCTTGTCCAGGATGGGTCCTGGATTGCTCACTCTTTGAATCAGTTCTGCCCTGATAGCGATCCACAAAATGCTGGTCTGAGGCTTTCATGGAAATTGGAAACAATCTAAGTCAATGATATTGGCTTGTCAAAAATAAAGCCACATATCTCTGCAAACAGGTTCCATAGGGTGTTAACTGTTAGTTGCCAAGCTCTTTTGATCTATTACAGATGTGAAGGCATCTCATGACTTTAATCCACATTTGAGAATTTAATTCTAATATGATAGTCAATGTCTTGTCTTACCTTGTTTGCAGCCTTTGTTTTTCTTTTGGTATTCATCTGGAACAAAATACTGATTTAGTGGTTTTATGTAACCTTTAATAAGCTTTTGACTACATTCAGGTTGTGCATGCCATCTGCCTCACTACCAATGCATGTTTAGCTCAGTAAAATGCAGGTGATACATGGGTATTGTAGAAATATTATAAAATGAACTTCTGACCTTTTCGAATTTTGCAGGTCCATACAATCTGCTTCTGCTTATTCCTCTTTTGGTCGCTTTCTAGTTTGAGCCTGAAGTCAATAGCTGCATTTCTGATGAACACCTCAAAGAAATTTGGTGTACTGCTCTCATATCGGAGCTTTAATTGCTGTAGAGGAAATATTGGGGGGAAAAAAAATCTACTTTATTGTTGAATTGAATTTACATTGATGCTGGAGCACATGTACAACAGATAGACATGAAAAATATGATGGTTGAATTGAAGTGATCTTCAGCAGCCCTTGGTGGCGACAGGGAGCAAAAGAAAAAATAACTACTACCTTACCAAAAATGATTTAGCTGGGTAGTAGTATTCCCTAGAGTCTTGTGGAAGTCTTGTATGGAGTCAAATATGGTTCAATATTAAAATATATATGATAGGATGAATGCAAATAAAATAACAAACATTTGTACCATCTACAAATAAATAGTTTTGTACTTCATAAAAACAGGTTTTCACAAAAAATACTTAAAATGTATGAATCTGCATTTTAATAGAGTTTTGTTCCCTGAGTGACGACTGGAAGGCGGCTGCCTCCACCAAGCTGCCAACAACGTCCTCCTCTCAATCTTCTATATTGAACCACAATGTACAAGTAATTACTAAAGACATTGGAAGTGTACCTCGGGGCAAATTTCTGCAGAGTCCACATCTGTTGTAAGTATGAAACAATCTTGCATTTGAAGGGACTTCTCTGGGTTTGGCTTTCGGATCATTTTGTATCCATCAGATTTTCTCATTTTTTCCAGTGCCTGTGGAAAACAATGGACAGTTCTTAGCATAAAGGTGCTTCAGGTTTACACTAGCCAACATTTTTGCCTGTGGTTTAAATAGCTTCATAATGAAACACTTTACAGGTCTTTGCAGGTAATGTAGTATGCAGTATCTATGACATATGCCTACATCCAAGTTTTGTTTAGTATGTGAAGACGGCTTGTTCTACCTGTTGTAGAGCAGGATCACGTGGGATCAGGTAAACATGTAGTGTGAGGGGCGCTGTGTCCGTCTCATAAATTAACATGTTACAGTGCACTTTGAATGGAAATCCAGCTCTTATCAGGACCCCCTTTGGAGAGAAGACTGGTTGCAGTAACTTGATGTGGTATGGTGTGACCTCAGACGCTTGTTCCACAGAATAGCCACAGGTATCATCAATGTGTAGAACCACAAACCTCGATGAAATTGTAGGATTTCGATCTGCACAAGACACAAGTGTGCACTTTTAGTGAGAAAAAAAAGAGTTGCATCAATGCATTCATTTTGATCACATTTTCATCTCTTCTTCATCTCTTCTTCATTATATGGACACTCACCTGGACAGATCCAGTGTGGCAGATGCACCTCATCAAACTTTCCAGTAATGCCTATGACGTCCAGTAGGGGACCCCCTGGTGTGTAATGCATGATTTCCAGCTTCTCCATGTGTTTCTCCCAAGAGCCAAAGTGGTAATTGAAGCTGACCTTTTCCTGACAAACCCAACGCAGGGAAGACACACTGCATTCAAAGCGGCCTGCTTCAGACTGTAGCCTAAGGTTGTGAAAGGGAAAACAAGTGGGTTTGAGTCCTATGCACTGAAATACTGTATTAAGGGAGTTTGTGAAGTGAATTTCTATTTGGTACAAAATTAAACATAGCCAATATCCAATACAGCATTGACAGAAAGAAACTCAATGGATGTCAGTTTTCCAGTCGGTGAGAAAATTAACAAGGATCCATAGGTTTTTATTTTCCCATGATCCTGTGTGCTGTGATAAATTGAAGATGCTGTTTTACCTATAGGTTGGGACCCCATCCACTCCAATGACTTCAGGTTCAATTTTAGTCCAGTGACTGGAGTCCTGTTTCAGAAGACAGTACATGTTTGATAATCGGTGGAGTTGTTGGATCGACCATTTTGCAAAATAAACCCAAAAAATGAACACTTACCCTATCACCGCCACAAGAGGCACAGTTTCTTGAAGGCCCTTGTTAAGACACATTGGCAAATACACAAAAACATTATGTTCATTATAACGTTCATAGTTAAGGAATTCTAACTTCAGGAAAATATTTAATTGGGGATGCTTGTGACTGATGCATACACGCCATATACTTTTGTGATTCCAAATTATTTAAAGGGTAATTCCGGGATTTTCAACCTGGCCTCTATATCCACAAAATTGCCTATCATACTGCAAAGTAGATCCCAAAAGTTTCGGAGTTACTGCGGTAGATCGGCTCAACCGGCAGTCACGAAATGGGGGCTCAATGGCTGCAACGTAATCTGTACGGGCATAGAGGCCCGGTCAAAGTACGTCCACTAAAAGTGCTTGATTTTGCCACTGACAGGTTCAGATTGTTATTCGTGTGTCTGACAAGTGTCTGACAACATTACATATAGACCACCTTTGTCATATTTCCAACAACTCTGAACTCTTAACTCTCAAGTCTGACAAAGGTGGTCTATGAAAGCAAGAGGGTTGACTTGTTGCAAGAAGAGGATGGTGTAAACATAAATCTTTCTACCTGTCGTCTTCCTGCAACAAGTGAACCCTCTCGCAATAGACTACCTTTGTCCACCGTCTGGTTAAAAAAGGTCTATTTCTATAGTGATCCTTTCAGTAATGTTGTCATACATTTGTCAGACACACAAATAACAATCTGAGCCTGTCAGTGGCAAAATCAAGCACTTTTAGTGGACGTACTTTGACCGCGCCTCTATCCCTGTACAGATTACGTTGCAACCATTGAGCCCCCGTTTCGCGACTGCCGGCTGAGCCGATCTACCATAGCAACTCCAAAACTTTTGGGATCTACTTTGCGGTATGATAGGCGATTTTGTGGATATAGAGGCCAGGTTGAAAAATCCCGGAATTGCCCTTTATACCTATTACTTTATAAGATGAGTTAATTTTCTTACCCTCCTCAGGTTTTTCCTGAATGTCAAAGGCTACAGGTCCTCTGATGGTGAATCCCAGGTAAAAGGAAACTGGTCGTGATTTCCAGACGCTATCCCGCAGGTGGGCACCCACTTCAATCTCCTTGTCCCCAAATGTTACATACACACTGTAATTTCGGACCACTCCCTCAACCTTGAGAAGAAGTTCTTTGACCTGCAGATCTTTGAAAATGTCATCATTGCTCCACATTTTGTTGAGCAGGTCGCGTGTTGCGTCCTCATTCCCTTTACAAAATAGGTTGTCAAGGATGCTTCTGTGAACGATTCTTCTCAGACCTTCACCTTTTCCAAGAAAAAAAAGGGGGCGGAGGTACCTTGACCGAAAGTGCTTCTCATACGCTTGCCCATAGGAGGAGTGCATCTGTTGAATGAATTCATTGAGCTCAAGGAAGTTTGGTTCCTTTCTGTCCTTTGGCCAAAACAAGAGGAGGGCTACCATCTGATGCTCAGGTGCGTCACTGGGGCTCAGTGGCATTGTCTCTTTCAAAATATTTTGGAGATTCTGGAAAGTGGTAGGAATGGCCTTTTCCAAATTATGTAACATGATGTTAGCCAGGATGTAGTTGTGGACATTATATTTCATGCAATGTTCGCTCAAACAGATTTCCCTCCAACGTGTGGTTATCTGTTTAAGCTCAAATTCAGTGTTACTTCTGTCAAGACAGGAGAGCAGTCCAGGTAAAGTGACAGCCAGTTTTTCCTTGAGCTTCTGGATTTGTTTTAAAGTATTTTGTTTTAAATGTTTGGGTGGTAAGTTTCCAACATAATACTGGTAGCAGTTTGACACATCTCTCCAAATGTATTGTGGGTCATCTTTTTGTATGCCAGGCTTTGAATAAGATAGATAGGTAAAGAAAAATGCACATTTTCTCTCCACCTCATCTCTGAGGCTGGTTATTAGAGCACTGAACTTCAAGAGTTTTGTGTCTCCAAGTGATTTCAGGCAGGACTCCATGGACACGTTCTTTGTGAGAACTTCTCCCCAGTGTTCGCTGTGTGCGACAAGTAAGTTGTAAACAATGTTGGCAACCTGCAGGTAACCAAACATCCCTCTGTTGTTAAAAATGTGTGAGACTTTGGTCATACTGTCTTCTTTCATGTTTGGCTCCAGTTCGTGTTCAGCAAGTTCTTCTTCATCTTTGAAAGCTTCAATGGCCTGTGTGGCAAGTTGCAAGATTTCTCTTGGAGTGTCAGATGAAACTTTGCTCTTCAAATGGTGCTTATGAACTTGACCCAGTGTATCAGCAACAAATGATTTTTTGGGATCTCTCTCTTTTGCTCTTTTTGCCCACATTTCTGCAGAATTGTAGTCTTTTAGTTCCAAGTAATAAAATCGAGAAAGCGCCTGAGGAAAAAAGGGATTTTTAACAAATGTCCGCGATGCAAACTTTAAAACTGATGCACTGTTGACATCGTCCTCCTCCTTCTGAATATCTAGAATCAATCTAGAAAATCTTTCTTTCTCCTCTTCTCTTCTCATTGGTACCTCAACTCTGTCCTGTATCTTCATTGGCTTCTCTTGGTTCTCTTTATTTTTCATTTCCCTTTTGGTTAGCATGTCTTTGACAAAACCAAGCAAACGTGGGGGCACCTCACCCCCACACAAACAACTCAAGAAGTTTATTGTTGTATCACTTCGGGTCACACCGGCCTCAGCCATCAATTCAATACAGTTCTTTGCTATCATGGGGTGTGCCATGCAAACTTTTCTTTCACATTTTCTATCCAGAGGGAAGGTGATGATGAGATGCCTAAAGTGCTCCATTCTCACTTCCAATGAAAGATCTCCATGGATGGAGTCTTGATGTTTGAGGAAGTCCAGGCACTGCGACTCCAAGAGATATGAGCCTGGTACATAGGCATTCAGCAGGGATAGGAATGCAGCTAGCTGGGTTGTCCGTGGTTTCCTTGTTCTTCTGACATCTTTGAATACAGCGCATGCTTCTTGAACATAAGCTTGAGAGAAATCAGTTTGCAGGATATTAAAGCCATGAAAATGTTCATGTTTATCACTGTACCTTCTGCTGAGCTCTTCCTTTTTTCCCTCAAACTGTTGTTTCTCTGTGTCAGAGAGTTGTTTTTTGAGGACGACATAGTCACACTCTTCTATCTCTGTCTTTCTCACACAGTTGAGTAAGACGACCACAGGCATATAGGTAACCATCTGCTGTTTAGCAAGCTCCGTCATAATGCTGTCTTGCAGACTGTCCAAAATCTGCTCATCATACAGTAACAGTAGCACTGTGTTCTGGTGGCCTCGCTCACCTGCTGTGAAAAGCTGGATCACCTGATTAGCGATAGCTGTGAGGTCTGAAGTTGGGCCTATTAAAACAGCACTCCTGAATTTTTTCCTTAAGTCCCACAGGACCTGCATGGCCAATGTGGTTCCCCCACTTCCTGGTTGGTGAAGCAATTTCACCATCGATGTTCTGGGGCCTCGTCTCCTTTTACAGATTTTGTCCACAAGTTCATTGTATCCATCTCGTTTAATGAAAGGAGTTCCAGTGCCTTCTAACTTTGCCTGTTCAACAATGTGAAAGTTTAACCATTCAGGTGGGGCCCCTCGATAAAAGTTGACCTCCGTCTGCTCAGCAACTTCTGGGTCTGTGTACTGTCCTTCGAACTCATTGGCATGGAGAACATCCAGGAGTGAAAGAGAATCTCTGATTTCACTTCCCACATAAATTTCCCCACCACTGGCGATGGATAGGGATCGTCGTGTGTAGCTTGCCATTTCAGATCCAAACTTTCATAGTCTTCTTAATTCTTAATGAATATAGAGAAATAAAACAAGATAATTTGTTTTCTTTTCAAGTGATGTGAAGCAAATGATGATTATCTTGGACTGTATTAATGGGCTGACCACCAGTGGCAGTAATGACAGATTTCAAATATACACTTGGGCCAAATGCCCCATTACATTACAGTCATTTAGCAGACACTTTTATCCAAAGCGACTTACAAATTCCCCACCCTCCCCTTCTTTTCTTCTTTTGTCAAGAACAATGGGCCTCATTCACGAAACGTGCGTACGATCAGATTTGATCCTATAAAATCATATCATAATTTGGTTAAAACGCTTCCCCTTTGTCATGGTATAATGCCCCACCTGGGCATCATTATCCCACTACTAGACCCACTACTACTCTAGCTGGTGAAATGTAATATATCCTAAAAAGAAAATATAAACATGTGAATGGAATTGTTGATGGATGGAAAATAATTTTAAATGTTACGGTATATATTTTAAGATTGAAGAGGCCCCATTTCTGAACACATGGCCTAAAATAATATACTCAAATTGAAATGGTTCCTGCTCTCGAACCCCTTTGACTACATAATCAGAGTCTCTCCAGAAAGGTAAGACCTTGCAGTTTGTTCTACAGGTGTCAGAATTACTGTAAGTATTACTGAAGCAGAGTTACAGAAGCTCAAACACAGTAGAAATCGAAGATTTATTTAAGTATAAATAAGCTCCCTGTGGCTTTTTATGAACCCAGACATTCAATGGAGCTCTAGCCAAAAGTCCACACCTTTCTTGCCAGATTGCATTCACAGATATAAAAGGAACAAAATCTATCTATCTATCTATCTATCTATCTATCTATCTATCTATCTATCTATCTACAAACCTGCTTAATTTCACAAACCTGATGTATTATTCACAATCAGAACTACTCTTACTGTCCAATCATACTAAATAAGAAATAAAACCTTTCTACTAAGGATGTATTTCTATGTTTTGTATGTATATATCTACAAATATGCTTCATTAACTTAAGTTTCAAAGATAGGAAAAATCATATTTTTCCTATTACAGAAGCGATTCCTAAACTCAAGGCTGTGTCCTATCCTATCTCAGACCTCCTATCTTAAGAAATCCTAACTGGAAGTGTAAACTCGACTCTTCAATCGACACTCGTATCTTTGAATGTAATATCAACGGCTGTCTGACTTTACTTGTCACTGGTTAGCTAGCTTGCTATAACGGACAAGAAAAGACGGGCGTTCAATTTTAGTTTCGATTAGTCGGAGGCATTAATCGTGTCAGCAGAGGAGAGGAAACCCCACCTTTTTGGGAAGTTTTCTTCACAATTATTGGTGTTCATGGTCTTCCCCATCTTAATTGTCATACAGACCTAACAACAGTGGTGCTGGCATTTTTGGCAATTATTTTGAATTTAGAACAGGGTCGATGCCATCCTAATTTAGGATTCCTAATTTAGGAAATTCTTCAATTAGGACGGTTCTGTAATAGCTAAATTTCTATCCTAAGATAAGATAGGATAAAATAAGATTTTTTCCTAAATGCAGTAAGGAAATATGTTTCTGTAATACCACAAATCCTAAATGTCATCCTAAACTGAGATAAAATAGGATTTCAGATTTAGGAAGTTTCTGTAATGAGGCCCCAGGACAACTACTTTCCAATCATACTAAATGAGATATACAACTTTTCTAGTAAGGATGTATTTAGATACTCACCTATCTAAAACAGCATCCAAACCATCAATAACCATCCTCTGCTGATGTTCCTAACACCGCTGTCTTCATCATAAGTTCCTTTGGCGGTGTGTGAAGCGCCTCTGTTCCGTGCGTAAATATCAGCGCATGAGCTACTAGCTAAAGTTGTTCACTTCTGTTACTGAAAACCCAGCCCTTTCACGGAACCATAACAAACTACACATCGCTGGAATGGCTATAAAGCCTGTCAGTCGTCAATAAACGTCCCCCATTGGCTGGCTGGGTGAGCAACGTTTCGGACTTGGTGGTTGATGGTTCCTGCTGTGATGAAACTTACACATGCTCAGACCTGCCCGTGCTACACCCTTTACTGGAAATGACGAGTACATCAGTAGTATACGACAAGGGATCTTGCGATGCACGAGATGTGGATAAAACCATGCAAATAATGAATATCTTTCAGTCATTACAGTCGAGTTAGCTCTCTCAAAGGTGACACTGGTAAAAAAAAAAAAAAAAAGAGAGAAAAGAATGAGGTGACAAACAACCTGCATTTCATTGGTTATTACAATGCAGTTTTCTTTAATCCCACAACCAAGGCCAACAATCTATTATTCCCTTATCTACACTTAATTCCTTTGGTTACCTCCTTGTGGGTACATGCTGCTCATCCAGTTTCATCTGAGTCAGAGTGAATCTGTGCTTTTGGCTCGGGGCTCTGCCAAGGAGGTTTTATAGATCTAGGGCTCTGCATGGGCTTTACACTTGATCACAAATTCAAATCTTGTATCATGAACAAGGCCAAAGCGTATTAGGGTTGCATGACAACCTTCAGATTTGTTCATGCTACCTAGATGTCTGGTTTGGGAAATGTACTGAATTTACTAAACTAAAATATATGGTGAATTTCAGATCATCACATACATTCCAACATGACAGTGAAAATGTAGGATACTACCAACAGCAATTGGCATCAGGTGTGTCACCCTACTGCAAGAAGGCTGCCAACACACAGACAATTTGGCTTAGTTTGTTTATATTGCATCCACACTCACTCAACAACAGTCCTGCTGTTGGATTTGCTCAGCGATTATTCCATCATCAACAACTATCTGTCTTTCAGGAGTTAGAATGAAGAAGCCACCATAAATACATTTTAATATATAATATTTATTTATTTTAGCACAATGACAAAATGGCATCATTTGAGTTCAGTCTCATTTAAATCATTAAGGCTTCTCAACACTGATTGTTGAATGAAACGAGAGCTTAGAGCAGTTACACACCTTTAGTTTCTCATTTTGTTTAATTTTTTACTAAACATTCTTGATCTGCTCTACTTTTTTGAGGCAGACCATGGGGATTTGAACTTTCAGTCACAAGACGGGATGCCTCTGTTGGCCTGTCCCTTGAAGCAAAGCAATTGTTTAGGCTGTAGATACTACTGAGGGAAAGTTGGTGTGCTGTGACCCCACCCTCCTCCACATACATCTCTAAAATAGTCTAAAAAGTTAAAATGTGACTGTGCTGCTAACTGGATGTATCAAAAAGACGCAGGACAAAAGGATCAAAATGATTCACACATTTTATTGCAAAACTCCCATTCATGTTCCTGCATGACTTCATGTCACACTCCACAGTTGAAGTTACCCTATGGGGTTTTAGGTTGTAAATACCAACATGTACAATCATTTAATCATGTTTATTATAGTAAGAGATAGTTAAACATTTCTCAGTTACAAAAACACATTTCAACCAGAGAACCCGTCACATGTTCGTCCTCACATATTGCTGAGAAGCAATTTAACATTTTCAGATACCTTAGGCTGCAGATGCTCTGCTCCGGTTCTGATTAGATAAAGAACAATAATACGTTCAAAGATGAAAATATTCTGAAAAAAAGTATTCTGCCACGCACTTCAGACGTGTCCCATAACATTTAAACTGCATTTCAACCACAGAACCAGTGTATTTTTAATAATGCATTTGATTAGTTATATTTGAGAAACGTGCATCTTCCTGTACAATTACATTGGATTTTCTTGTGTTAAACTCTTGGTCAATAATACAACACTGGTTCCCTTTAATGTAAACATGATAATAAGAAAATAAAGCAAGATTACAATTTTACTCTGTAGTAGCCATGCTTCTTGGCTTGTTGCTTAACATAAATCCATAAAAGAAAACAAAAGCATCGTCGGTAGGTAATATAGATAGGTAGATAGGCCTTTTAGTTACAGTAGGCCTCTTTTATTCAGCTCTCACAGCATCATAACTCTCATCTGAGATTACTCTCCTGTCCTTGAGTTTGTCCAGGATGGGTCCTGGATTGTTCACTCTTTGAATTGGTTCTGCCCGATAGCGATCCACAAAATGCTGGTCTGAGGCTTTTATGGAAATTGGAAACAATAATCTAAGTCAATGCTATTGGCTTATCAAAATAATGTCAAAAATGAAGTCACATATCTCTGCAAACAGGTTCCATAGGGTGTTAACTGTTAGTTGCCAAGCTCTTTGATCTATTACAGATGTGAAGGCATCTCATGATAGTCAATGTCTTACCTTGTTCACAGCCTTTGTTTCTTTTTTGGTATATTCACCTGGAACAAAATGTAAAATATCCATTTAAATTATCAAAATATCCATCCTGATCCTGATTTAGTGATTTTCTGTAATATGGTTTCGAGTTTATCCACAATGTGCATGACATCTGCTTCACTAACAATATATCATTAGTCTAATTCAATTAAGGTGGTACATATGTAATGTCAAAGTATTTGTAGATCCAGGGGGATCTATAGGGGCGCATGATTTCAGCTTCTCCATGTGTTTCTCCCAAGAGCCAAACTGGCTGACCTTTTCCTGTATTAAGGGATTTACAAGAGTTTATGAATGCCCATATCCAATACAGCATCGACAGAAAGAAACTCAATGGATGTCAGTTTTAATTCTGAGAAAATGAACAAGATCCTTAGATTTTAATTTCCCATGATCCTGTGTGCTGTGATATATTGATATATTGAAGATGTTTGGGACCCCAACCACTCCAATGACATTTTGCAAAACAAGTAAAAAACAAAAACACTTACCACACCACCACTAGAGGTACAGCTTCTTAGAGGCCCTTGTTAAGATACAGTGGCAACTACACAAAAAACATTATGTTCATTATAACGTACATAGTTAAGCAAAGTCAATTCTAACTTCAGGAAAATATTTATTTGTGGATGCTTGTGACCGATGCATATACGCCATATACTTTTGCCCTTTCTTTCTCCCTTCTTACTGCAATCTAGAACTACAAATATTTGTCATGAGTCTAAATTATTTAATAATTTCTTAATACTTGTTACTTTATAAGATGAGTTAATTTTCTTACCCTCCTCAGGTTTTTCCTGAATGTCAAAGGCTACAGGTCCTCTGATGGTGAATCCCAGGTAAAAGGAAACTGGTCGTGATTTCCAGATGCTACCCCGCAGGTGGGCACCCACTTCAATCTCCTTGTCCCCAAATGTTACATACACTCTGTAATTTCGGACCACTCCCTCAACTTTGAGAAGAAGTTCTTTGACCTGCAGATCTTTGAAAATGCCATCATTGCTCCACATTTTGTTGAGCAGGTTGCATGTTGCGTCCTCATTCCCTTTACAAAATAGGTTGTCAAGGACGCTTCTGTGAACGATTCTTCTCAGACCTTCACCTTTTCCAAGAAAAAAAAGGGGGCGGAGGTACCTTGACCGAAAGTGCTTCTCATACGCTTGCCCATAGGAGGAGTGCATCCGTTGAATTAATTTACTGAGGTCAAGGAGGCTTAGTTCCTTTCTGTCCTTTGGCCACAACAAGAGGAGGGCTACCATGTGATGCTCAGGTGCATCACTGGGGCTCAGTGACATTGTCTCTTTCAAAATATTTTGGAGATTCTGGAAAGTGGTATGAATGGCCTCTCCCAAATTATGTAACATGATGTTAGCCAGGATGTAGTTGTGGACATTATATTTCATGCAATGTTCGCTCAAACAGATTTCCCTCCAACGTGTGGTTATCTGTTTAAGCTCAAATTCAGTGTTACTTCTGTCAAGACAGGAGAGCAGTCCAGGTAAAGTGACAGCCAGTTTTTCCTTGAGCTTCTGGTAGCAGTTTGACACATCTCTCCAAATGTATTGTGGGTCATCTTTTTGTATGCCAGGCTTTGAGTAAGATAGATAGGTAAAGAAAAATGCACATTTTCTCTCCACCTCATCTGTATCCAGGTTGTTTGTTAGATGAAGTGAGTCATAAACAAAGTTGGCAACCTGCAGGTAACCAAACATCCCTCTGTTGTTAAAAATGTGTGAGACTTTGGTCACACCGTCTTCTTTCATTTCTGGCCCCTGTTCGTGTTCAGCAAGTTCTTCTTCATCTTTGAAAGCTTCAATGGCCTGTGTGGCCAGTTGCAAGATTTCTCTTGGAGTGTCAGATGAAACTTTGCTCTTCAAATGGTGCTTATGAACTTGACCCAGTGTATCAGCAATGAATGAACTTTTGGGATCTCTCTCTTTTGCTGTTTTTGCCCACATTTCTGCAGAATTGTAGTCTTTTAGTTCCAAGTAATAAAATCGAGAAAGCGCCTGAGGAAAAAAGGAATTTTCATAAAATGTCTGTGATGCAACCTTTAAAACTGATGCACTGACATCGTTCCCCTCCTTCTTCTGAATATCTAGAATCAATCTAGAAAATCTTTCTTTCTCCTCTTCTCTTCTCATTGGTACCTCAACTCTGTCCTGTATTTTCATTGGCTTCTTTTGGTTCTCTTTATTTTTCATTTCCCTTTTGGTTAGCATGTCTTTGACAAAACCAAGCAAATGTAGGGGCACCTTACCCCCACACAAACAACTCAAGAAGTTTCTTGCTGTATCACTTCGGGTCACACCGGCCTCAGCCATCAATTCAATACAGTTCTTTGCTATCATGGGGTGAGCCATGCAAACTTTTCTTTCACATTTTCTATCCAGAGGGAAGGTGATGATGAGATGCCTAAAGTGCTCCATTCTCACTTCCAATGAAAGATCTCCATGGATGGAGTCTTGATGTTTGAGGAAGTCCAGGCACTGCGACTCCAAGAGATATGAGCCTGGTACATAGGCATTCAGCAGGGATAGGAATGCAGCTAGCTGGGTTGTCCGTGCTTTCCTTGTTCTTCTGACATCTTTGAATACAGCGCATGCTTCTTGAACATAAGCTTGAGAGAAATCAGTTTGCAGGATATTAAAGCCATGAAAATGTTTATGTTTATCACTGTACCTTCTGCTGAGCTCTTCCTTTTTTTCCTCAAACTGTTGTTTCTCTGTGTCCGAGAGTTGTTTTTTGAGGACGACATAGTCACACTCTTCTATCTCTGTCTTTCTCACACAGTTGAGTAAGACGACCACAGGCATATTGATAACCATCTGCTGTTTAGCAAGCTCCGTCATAATGCTGTCTTGCAGACTGTCCAAAATCTGCTCATCATACAGTAACAGTAGCACTGTGTTCTGGTAGCCTCGCTCACCTGCTGTGAAAAGCTGGATCACCTGATTAGCGATAGCTGTGAGGTCTGAAGTTGGGTCTATTAAAACAGCGCTCCTGAATTTTTTCCTTAAGTCCCACAGGACCTGCATGGCCAATGTGGTTCCCCCACTTCCTGGTTGGTGAAGCAATTTCACCATCGATGTTCTGGGGCCTCGTCTCCTTTTACAGATTTTGTCCACAAGTTCATTGTATCCATCTCGTTTAATGAAAGGAGTTCCAGTGCCTTCTAACTTTGCCTGTTCAACAATGTGAAAGTTTAACCATTCAGGTGGGGCCCCTCTATAAAAGTTAACCTCCGTCTGCTCAGCAACTTCTGGGTCTGTGTGCTGTCCTTCGAACTCATTGGCATGGAGAACATCCAAGAGTGAAAGAGAATCTCTGATTTCACTTCCCACGTAAATTTCCCCACCACTGGCGATGGACAGGGATCGTCGTGTGTAGCTTGCCATTTCAGATCCAAACTTTCATAGTCTTCTTAATTCTTAATGAATATAGAGGAATAAAACAAGAAATTAGTTTTCTTTTGTGTCAGTGTTATTATGTGTTAGTATTATTATTATTTTCATTGGCTGAACTAATAACCCCATGGCCATACTTTGACTGGTCCTTGTACAAGACCAGAAAGTGAGGATCTTTGATGACATCTGCTATCAGAATATGACAATCAGAGAAGCAACAGAAGATGGCCACTAATGTTACAAGTGATGAGGATGAAACCATCGGCACCCATGGCCCCATTCTGCATCCAAATGGGGTCAGCTAGCCAGTATCTGATTTATATGTCACGGCTCAAGCCCCAACCCCAGGTGTTTCTACCTCCCTTGTGTCTCCACCTCCCGTCTGTCTCTCTGTCTGTCTGTGTGTGTGGTGTGGGTGTGGCTCCTTCTCATGGCCCTGCCTTCCCTCCACACCTGCCGTCTATCAACTCATCAGCCCAGCAGTACATATACCCCAGCTCTTCAACCACTTGTCACCAGATTGTTTTGCCCGCTACCGTGGTAGTCACTCGCTCAGCCGCGATTGACTTATTGTCTGAGTTATTTCTCTTGCGTGCTTCCGTGTTTTTCTAATCCTGTCTCCTATCTCCCAGGATCCCCTGAATGTCTTCTTCGCTGCAACCCACCTGCCTGCCTGCTTCCCCCTCACATGCCTGCTCCAGCTCCATCCAGCCCAGCCTCTGCATCCCCCACTATTCCATCACTTGCTCCCCATTAAAACCTCTTTTTCCCTACTCCCTTGTTGTGGTCTGCGTTCTGGGTCCTATATAAACTGCAATCTCTGACATTATATATAAATACTGGTATATAAATATTGATACAAAATGCTAACAAGCTTCCAGTGGACAGTAACCATAGTGGCGATTTAAAAATGTGTGATGTCACAATTGTCTAGTGATGTTACGATTGGCTTTTGTAATGTCAAAATTGGCTTTTGTGATGTCACAATTGACCTTTGTTATGTCACAATTGGTTTTTGTGGTGTTAAAAAACACTATTTTTTCCCCCTAAGATTTTGAACCAGTACCCATACTTTAACTTAAGTAAAATTTCTGGGTACTTTTTACACCCCTGCATAATTCACATGGCTGGTAATGGTAGCCCGAATGTCAGCCCTGTTACCGTCAGCCCATCTTAGCATGAACAGGGTGACACAAATGTATAGTGATTATTGAAGAGGTCCATGAATTAGGTCTATCATTCTTTTTTCCTTCATCTTTTCTGTAGATTTCTTTCACTGAGAATTATAATAAATTGAGGTTACAGAGTCCTGCTTCTTTCACAGGCACCATGAAATCCATCAATAATTACATGAAATACTTCAATATACACAGTTATGAAAAACTTAACTTAAAAAATGTTATGTTATATCATGGTAGGGTGGCCCTACTGAAAAACAGGTGCTATCGTGACCACTGGGACGCAGACCCATGCACACAAACATCTTAGTTGCAAGAGTTATAACACAAAACACGTCAGTAACCTTACCTTTTGGTTCTCTGAGGCAGACATTTCTGAAGAGGTGTGAGCAGTCAGACTCAATGTAGTTCATGTGTGGATTAAGTAACTTAAAAGGTGGTTAGTGTTAATATAGTGCCATGACACATTCCAAGGTAGGTAGGGTAGGATTGGTTAAAACTCCCCATTGGAAAACACGCCCAACGCCCTGGCATTTATGTGTTTTGAGGTCATGTAAAAAACAATGATGCCTTGACAACCAACCTCCAATCTATTGGTTATTATATGTGCAATGTTTTCTTTAATGCCGCAAACAAAGCCAACAATCTATTTCTTTTCCTAGAATGCATTCCTTTGGTTACCTTCTTTTGTGTAAATGTTGTTTATCAGGTTCAGTCAGAGTCAATCAGTGTTGCATGACAACCTTCAGATGCTACCTCGATGTCAATGGTTGCCAGCAGTCTGTTTGGAAATGCACTGAATTTACTAAACCAGTCTGGAGGCTGATTTTCAATATTACAGTGAAAATGTAGGATACTTTATTTTATTATTGTTGTCATCATTGTTATCATTGTTATGTACTGTTGGTTATGCACAGGAAAATTCTTTGGGCAACTTTACTGGGCAACAGTGCCTAAGAAGTTGGTGTAATTAAACAGGAACATCATGTTGCATCTTAAAGAACTAAAATAGCTAATAATCAAAGAATTATCTAGACTGTGGCACTGTTTGAGAGAAAAATCTACAGAGGGCTATTCTCAAAAGAGGACCTTCATGGTTTCCGACCGACGCATTTAAAATTCTTGCTGGGTGAGAGACAGAGTTTCTCACCTTAGTTTTGTTTTCTGTGAAATGATTCCTGTTGTGATGAATTTGAAACATGCTGAGAATTTCCCGTGCTACACCTTTTACTGGAAATGCTCGAGTACATCAGTAGTTCACAATAAGGGATCTTGTGATCATCTGAGTCAGAGAGAATCAACTTTTGGCTTGGGGCTTTGCCAAGGAGGTTTTATAGATCATGGGCTCTGCATGGGCTTTACACTTGATCACATATTGCATATTAGGGTTGCATGACAACCTTCAGATTTGTTCATGCTACCTAGATGTCTGGTTTGGAAATATACTGAATTTACTAAACTAAAATATATGGTGAATTTCAGATCATCACAGACTGATTTCCAACATTACAGTGAAAATGTAGGATACTACCAACAGTACTATTATTTCTACTACAACTAGTAATAACACATTTTTATTGTTTTATGATTATTGGTTATCATTGGAGTTTGTATCCGTGACTCAAACCTGCTCTCCTTCTCAACCACCTTTGGAAGAAGGCCACGCCAGGCAACACAGAAGGTTAGCAAATATATTTTAATATATAATATAATATTTATATTCATTTTAGCACAATGACAAAATGGCATCATTTGAGTTCAGTCTCATTTAAATCATGACAAAAAGCCACACCGGTAGGTATTCGTTTACCAATACACATCCTATTGTCCGACTTTGTTGCAGTCCTTGCTAAATAAATCCTGAATTACTTCTTACCCTGTGAGAGGAAAACCTCAGCAAAGGTTCCCAACAGCATTGAGCCCGTGGCATCCAATAGCGTTATGTTATGTACTGTATGTAAGAAACTTAAAAGCAGATGTAGTAATGACACTCTTCACTGCATGGTTAAGCACAGTGTCACACACACACCCCACCCCCGTTGCTTTTCTCTCTTTTTCAGAATGACACCAATCTCTTTATGGGGACAGAATCGGACCACTCCATCATCTCCAGTGTCCATCTAACTGTATTTGTATCTGGATAGCGACTCTTTGACTGGTATGATGGACTGGGCTGAACGCTAGCCCAACCAAACTAGTCGCTACGACAAAAGGACATTTAGACAGATGGGTCCTAGCTAACCCTAACTAGAGAGAAAACAACCCACGGACTGATCCTTAAGGCAGTGATGTACAGGGCAATTTTTTTTGGGCAACTCTACTGGGCAACAGTGCCTAACACGTTGCTTTAATTACACAGGAACATCTTGCTGGGAAATTGGAATAGATTTTTTTTGACACTGTAGCTCATGTTCTTGCCTCTAGCTGGGAATGCTGCCCATCTCCACTGGCCAAAGAATGTGACACGTGGATCCCCACCCATACTCGTATTCAGATCAGATCAGAGGCTGCAAATGAAGTGTTTCAAAATATCACATATCCATTTTGGGAAAAGTTGTGCTACCTGTAATTCATCAGTATTTCAAAACCACAGATGATTCTACCCTCAAACGCCAGACGACTCACGACTTCACTTGTTAACTCATACTATGCCAGTGATCATTTTGGTCAGTTTTATTCAAATGATGTCTTGTTTTAGAATGAAATGCTCTCCGACACCTCAGTGGAAACCTCCTCTAATCCAACAAGGTCCCCGTTGAGTCAAACTGTTAGATGCCTACAGACTAGACTAATCCTAACCCGAAGCACAGGAATGTTTTTCAACCTTACGCTAAAACCTCCACTCACAGTGACAAATCACACCACTCCAGTAACGATGATCAGATTAACCTGACTCAGCATTGAAAACACAACACTTCAAAATGGCCTCTACAGTCTACTACTGCAAAACAAAAACACAAATGCACACAAACAATGTCCGACCTGGCCAGAGCCATCCTTGGAGTCCTGTGACCATCCAAAATAGAGATTGTTCAATACAAACATCACAAGAGATTCCTTAATGTCAAGCATATCATAATTTCACGCCCCCCAACCCCCCCCCCCCCCCCCCCCCCCCCAGCAGTTTGCAACAGAAAACAATTGGCACGTTCACCTCCTACATGAAAGCTTGCTTTTTTTTGTGCACACAATGTAAACTTTATTTCTCAAACGTAAACTCTGAAGCTCTAGAGGGGTGTGAATAGCTGTGGTTAAAAAGCTCGTGCACAATTTCTTAATTCTCATTCCATCACACTTCCTGTTATGCTTACATAACAAAGGTGCAAACAAAAGTAACTGCCACGCACTTCCTGTCAAAAAATATTTCTCAACCCAGACATTCAACATTCTTGCGACTTCCCAACCGCATTACGACCGTTTCATCAACTACGTCTCCTAATTGTACAGCATTCTGTGCAAGACCTGCCACATTCAATACAACGCTATCTAGACGCAGAGGTGCGACATCTTGTCCACCCCAGAGATGTTTTCCAAGACGAGGACCTTCCACTCCCCGGGGGTGTTTCACATTTTGCACCGCAAATTTTTTATCTTTGACAGCTACTCTCTCCACCTAGCTACAACCCCAAAGCTATTCTTCACTACTTTCTCTACTCTACCCAGCACTGATACTGATAGTAGTTATACCTTTCGGATCTATCTCTCCGTCCATGTGCCCTTTAACCCCGCCTCACCACCTTTTATATCTATAGCTAGATCTCCTTCTAAAAAAGACAAAAAAAGAAATCAATAACTATCATGACTGTTTTACCCAGGTGGGGCTGCCAATTGCACCGTTTTTTTAGCTTTTAGAGTCATTCAGGTTATTTTTCAGCCTACAATGAAAAAATTATTTTCATGAAATCTGCAGGATCTGCAGTGTAAATAATATACTGTAGTTGAGAGGTCTTAAACCTAAAATATGATTCCCAATTATTCCCAGACAGCAATCTACTGTAAATGGAGATCAAAATGTATTTCCTATGGAACCGGTCAACATTTTAAGACTAGCCTCTTTGAATTTCCTGCTCTTGGTGGGATGTGCAAATGCGTGTCCATGTCATACACGTATGAATGGCAGATTATGATTCAATGACTACTTTTATCTTTTGTCATGATTTGGAAACTCTGAGTAAATCATTTTACAAGAAGTGACCACGGCACGTCGGATCAAAATACAACACAATAAACCATAATAATAATAATAATAATAATATGTTACACATACGTAATAACATAATGAAATGAAGATCACGTCGTCATTTTAAAAAAAAAAGAAAAAAAAAAAGTCATCATCTCAAGCTGAAACGGCAAAATATAAATGAAGAGAATAACATGAAATATAAAAGTGTTGATGCATGGTCTCTGCAGTATCAGTTTAACATCAACACATTTTCATCCCCTTGATTTGTTTCCAGTTAGTCAACATAATCAGGATAAAACAACAATATATAGGCATTAAATAAATTAATCAATCAAAACAAACACAATGATATATATTCCAAATACATATTTACAACCGAATCAGAAAAACAAAACAAAAACCCCCACACAGTCTGATCCTGAAGGGAAAATGATAAGCTAGTATGTATGAATTTTACTGTAAGCATCACATGCTGTATACCGTTACACAATATATGCCTCTTTATTTGATGCTTATCTATATCTATGCCTTGGTTATACTCAGGTATTCATCATAAATACATATATATTTTAGTAGTTTTATACTTTTGCAGCATTTACTAAGTTGATATGTACTTGGTACATTGAAATCCAAATTTGACATCATTTATGACTGATATGTTGATATATTATGTGCCAATGGCTAAGCAATGCCAAACATATAGCATATATATGTATATATACATACACATATATATGTATGTAGCGTTTTACCGGTCAGATAGACTAATCACAAAGTTGGACCTTTTTTTAGTACATGTATGCAGAGACGGCAGAGGAATAATCTGGGGGGAGGGGCAGGAAACAGGAAGTGTATTACTGTATATCAGAACAGTGGTAACAGAGGTTAAAAAAATGGGGGAGTGCGGCACAATTCAGATAGATACTCTACTCCACATTTTGACTTGCAAACACGAATTGGATCAGCATGGACACACACGGCAACACTAGACGGTGAACAGCCAGATGCAGATTTCTGACACAAGGTTAATTTAAGTGAAGCTTTAACCGGGAGCATCTGGAACATCAGGCAACCTACTGACAACCTACCACACAATCGCTAACATGACGGTCCATTTTTCCTACTTGAAATTCAGAGCACAAAAAAAAAAAAGAAAAAGTCACTTGGTCACAAACATCAAAATTCACAAGTTCACTTCAAATGAAAAGGAAGAAAAAGAAATACAACATAGAACCCAAAACCTCCCTTGCAGATATTTGCTGAAGAGACACATGCTAAGATCTGGAGGAAAAAATAAAAACGCTGCCTTTTGTTTTGTAGAACCATTGCAGCTCTTCACTGGAAATGGTGAGTGGCAAGTGACGTTTATGGCCAGTAAACGAATCCCTTTAAATGTGGGAAAGACCGTTACCCACAGGTCATAGCAGTGAGTTCGACTGCCCCCCTTCGCCTGATCCTTTTTTCTGTATTCAACTCTGACAGATGCAGTGGTCCCACTTTGTTTTTCAACAGGCTCAGCGTTGGAGGGCAGCCACCGCTTCACTCGGGGTCTGGCCTAGCAGGGCTTTACTGGCTGGTAAACACTTAAAACGGAAAAGTCCACCCTCAGACACTCAAACTGTGATGCCCGATGCCTTCCAGGACTTTGTGTTGTAATTTACCTTTTTGTTGCACCCACTTTTCCTGCAACCTGCCTCATCTACCTTCCACTTCAATTAGTGACTTTCTATTTCCCAGAATGCCTTTTGATGACCCCCACAGAATGCGCCTGAACGCGTCACACTTGTTGTGTTTGTGCAGAGAGCGAGAGAGCGGGTTTTAGCCGTCGAGAGGAAAAGTAAGAGTCGCGCCCCTTTACTCAAAACACAACATGTCTTGTGGCTGCACTGCATTCTGGTCTATCTCGGCTACTGTCGGTGTAGAAATTGGTGTCTCTTCCTCTTCTCCGATGGATTTCTCCCTGGATGATCGTCAGGCAAAACCAAAACCTGGCCACTGATGTTTTATTTCATTGAATCCTTCTGCTGTGATGGAAATATCTCAACGTGACGTATCTCATGTCATCTATATTTGGCCAGGTGCAAAGGGACAAACACACCACCAAACTGAACTGGCCCAGAAATGCAAGGTACATCACCAGTAGCTGTTTTTAACTGAGTGTTTTAGGATGGATTTTTCCTCTAACAATACTTTAAAAAACTTGAGTTTGTTAGATGATAAGCGTTAGATGATATAATCAGTTTCCAGTATTGAACAATAACATCAGGCAACAAACGGAACAATAGAATAAGGAGTAAGTGCCACTCCACCCACCACATCCATCATGCAAGGTTGATCAAGAATGGCAGGATGTTGAAGCCAGCCGTCAAACACGCCCTGACCTTCGCAACTCCAGAATTCTAGTGATTTCTCGGGAGGTTGTGTTACAGTGCAGAGTTTTTCCTACCAACATAAATGCATAGGATACAAATCAGTCCAACACTACGATACACGG
Source organism: Hoplostethus mediterraneus (assembly GCA_034670385.1). NCBI lineage: Eukaryota > Metazoa > Chordata > Actinopteri > Trachichthyiformes > Trachichthyidae > Hoplostethus > Hoplostethus mediterraneus. The sequence goes on along the minus strand of JAXDDW010000120.1, from coordinate 812,223 downwards.
CGAGCAATAGAAAAAACCCAGATCACGAAAACTGTGATCAAAATAAAAGTCTTAGTCATTGGCACTGGGACAGGGTGGCGCGTGGTGGGGAAGGAGGGAGATAAAGGGCCAGGAGAAGTGACTCGTCATACAGATAGATTAATTTTTTTTAATGTTCTTGGTTCATTTTAAGAGCCTACAGCTTTGAGGACAACAGAGAAGGGGCCACAACTGGGAGATAGACCCACAGACACTCTATACACACCGACAGTGAAGTCCTTAGCAAATTTCAGAATAAAAGTACCGCTCTTGTTAACAAGTGAGAGCCGTTTGGATTAGTTAGACAGGCGCACCAGTGTCTGCCACGGCAAACAGAGCCACTCCGCGCACAATCTCTCACAGTTTGGACAAATTCTCTGATTTGGGATGAATGTAAAGTCTGCCAAGGCTTTACCCCGGGGAAAAAAGAGACACAGTGTTTAAAAGAACAGTTCTTATAGTTTCATTTCAACAGTCTTGCTAGCTATTGTGTTGGTGTATGGTGGTTGAGACAATCCACCAGGGATGGCATAGTCAGTGGGTTATGAACCGTTGTGTGCATCAGTGATCCTTGCTATATAAAACGTGGGTTTCCGACATGGGAATTATGAGCCACATAACAATCTACTGTATGTACAGTTTATTAAAGGATATGTTTCACTATGACATGCCTTGCTTTCTTTCTACCATTTTCTCCCTCGCTGAGTTTTGATCTTTTTTATTTATTTTTTTATTTCTAGAGGCTTAGTTTCTCCCTTTCCATACTGTGGGAAGTCATAGACTGGTCAGTTATTTTCTGTGCAACAAATGAAATGGCAACATCAGGGCGATAGAAGGTTTAGTGTTGATCTCGTTATGTGTCACTTACATACAATATTTTTACTCAGTAAATATAATATCCAATATATCCTCTCTTTTGTATGTTTTTATCTAGTGTAGTCTAAAGTACATGTACTTTATATAGTGCTTCATCTTAATAGTTCATTCATAGAGGGAGGCTGAACCGGTGTATCATATAAAGTTGTGACGGTATTTGAAGGTTAGATCAGGGTGAAAGTCCTTAGTTACAAAGTGAGCCTGAATGGGTCGCGAACCAAGGCCCAGAGTGTTCTCCGAGGAACATCCAGGTAAATATATTATTTGTTTTATGTTTTTTGGAATATATTAATTGTATATTTACATCCGTCAGACTTTCACGCGTTATGATCAACCGGTCCCCAAATAGTGAAAACACAACCTGTGGATGGGGAATCCATTTTACAGACGGTGCAGAAAGACTTTCCCGTCAAAGCTGCGGCTGCAGGCTAAAGGCAAATATTGGCTTTTCCGTTGAATATCTTTGTTGAAAATACCTTGCAATAATCTGAGTGAGAGTAAAGGGAAAGAGACGCCAATTCCTGGCATTGTTAACTCCAGTGATAAAGGATATCTCTGGGTTGAAGAGTGACTGTAATGCCCTTTGGGTGTGAATGAAAGGTACGCTTGCAAATACAGTGATTTCGTGGCAATTTGGTCAAAAGGCAAGAGGATATGAACTGAAGGTAAGTACGCTGGTAAATTGTTGTTTTTTTTTGACTCAAGGGGGCGGTACAGACACTGTACACTCAATACACTGGGACAAGCACCCTCATAGAAACGAACCAGAGACGGGGTTATGTTAGTCTTGAGATCTAGATTCGATTTTTTTTTTTCTTTTCACTTTTGTTTCAATGAGTTTTCACATCATTTAGTTTTAGTTTCATTTCTTTTTTTTCCAGACAGGTTTTGTTTGCACTTTCAGTTTTAGCATTTTGACAGGAATGCCTTAGTGTGTGTGCCAAGGTAAAAAAAAAAAAAAAAAAGCAAGCATTGTTGAATCACCTTGTGATATTCAATATATAGACAACAGATACGGGTCTCGTTCCTCTCTAGGTGGTTCCACTCGTTGTGACATACAGTAAAACCTGAAAATAACTTGTTTATTTTCTTTCGTTTGGTTTAGTCTTGAATCTGTCACTTCAGTCTTAGTTCACTATAATAACCTTGACTGGCACACACACGGACACATGTTCACGATGACCCACGGACACACTCAAATAAACAGCATTACAGATTGAAGAGTGTTACAGATTACACACATTCTGAACTGACCCACACTCAGGTCTCTCTCTCTCTCTCTCTCTCTCCTTACACACTGTCTGTCCATCTCCCAATTTCTTTCTCTAATGTCTTTTTCTCCACAGCTTCCTCTCTCCCCTCCGTTTAGGATGAGGTGATCTGATTGGTTGCTTGGTATGTGGCTGCTTACGGTTCTGTGTCATGGCATGTGTTAGTGTAGGGCGTGAGGAGGGGCGTGGCTAGGGGGGTGGGTGGGGTGGGTGGGGTGGTGTTGTGATGTGATGTGGGGGCAGAGATACGGTTGGTCGGTTGATTGGAGTGCCAGGGGGTGAAGAGGTGAAGGTGCAGAGGTCAACGGCGGCCATGACCTCACACTTTTTTAGGCGGAGGGGCCAACTTGATGATCTCGTCTTCAGAGGGCTGGCGGATGATGTCTGGTGGAGAGAAATGGAGAACGTTACTGAATTGTTGCCGACTTGAGAACGAGACACCCCGGAGCCAGATAAGAGAGAAATCCTGCAAAAAAAAAAAAGAGAAAAAAAGAGATTGGACAAAATATGAATGTAAGGTAATTAAAGTGTTGGAGGAAGCGTCAATGTAGTTAACCAGGAACAGCACACTTCGCCCTCTACTTGCACATCCCTGTATCCGACACCATAATTATATTGGGATCGATCCTTTTGTTTTCGTATCCGTGCTGTCGAAGCTGAATTTCCCCTCGTGGACAATAAAACGTGAACTGAACTGAGCAACACAAAACGTGGTAGACAGGAAAGAGCCGGTGATGACATCATACATATTACATACAGCGTGTTTGAATCACTTCCGGATCGGTGCCGTACCTTTGTATTTCTTGGCGGAGGGGATGCGCGTGAGCTTGGTGTCGATCTCGTCGTCCTCGGAGATCTTGAGCACGGTGGTGCGGTACTCGATCACCCTCGTCAGCAGGTCCGGTCGTCGCGAAATCTCGAAGATGTGCTCGATGTACGACAGGTTATCTACATGGGGCGTTGTGCAAGAAGGCCAGGCTCACTCAGAGAGTCATATCATGTACAGTAATACTGGCGGGTCAGAGTAGCGTCAGGGTGGATTTCTCAGGGCGTCCCAGATGAGACGTGATGGAAATAAGCCTGCGACAAATTCTACTAGCCTTTGGAAATGAAAATATAAAACAGCCTCATCATTCTCAGACACTTAAAGCTGCAATGTGCATTTTTTTTTACACTAAAATAATAATAAATAAACAGCAAATAATACACATTATCTGTCTGTGTCTCTGTGTATACATGCCTAAATCCGCTTGTTTGCCTGGAATTGGCTTTCCAATGATGTCCAGGACGTTTTGGGGGCGTATACCATTTGTTGTGGGTGTGTCGTGTGGGCGTGGCACTATCAAAGTGAGAGAAGCGAGTGCTCAACAAGACGAGTGCCGTGTGTTGGGGTTTGAAGTTGCCCAACTGAGGGGGAGGAGGAGGGCGGGACTAACAGTACACTTAGCGGCGAAAAACGTTGCACGTTGCAGCTTTAAGGCTTTAAAGCGTTTCGATGACCTCGGAGTTTAACGCAGACAGAGTTTGGCGGTTTCCTACAACAACAGGAACACCAGCACCTTCCTGTCCCTCATCATCTCCGAAAATACTCTTACCCCTTCAGGCTGTGTTGTCATCTTGAGTGAGGGAGTCACATTCAGCTCTTCAACAAGCAATTATAGCATTCAACACAAACACTGACAACTATTAGTCACAAAACTGCACAGTGGGAAAAGTCATGGAATTTGATTTACAATACAGTTTAGGACCTCCTCCTCCTTCTCTCTCTCTCTCTCTCTCTCTCTCTGTCTCTCTCTCACCCTGGGCCAACTTGTCGTTCTTCTCCAGGTAGTTGAACCACTCCTTGGAGGAGGTGATGTTGTTGCTCTGGTCCTCGGGGATGTCCTCCTTGCAGGCCGACTTGAGCTGCTCCAAGTCCTCGTTGGTGATGTTGTCAGACAGGTCGCTGAGCAGGGAGCTGTACTCCGCCATGGTCTGAAAGAGAGGGGGAAAGAAAAAAGGTTTAATAAGCTGACTCAAAAAGTGAAGAGGAAGTTCTCGTACCAAACAAACACAGTGCAAACTCTGTAGGTGTGATGGATAAAAAGGTTAGCTAGTGGTTTTAACATCAGAAGAGAGAAAGAAAGAGATATACTGAAAATTGTGACTGAAAATACTCCTAATATTGTTAAATTGCTCCACATGCAAACAGCCCACATATTTCCCATGTGTGGGTTGCGAGTTATAGGATCTTAGCTAATGACAATAGCATGCAGCATGAGTGGGATCACACACACACACACACACACACACACACACACACACACACACACACACACACACACACACTCAGGGATCTTTACATTCATAAAACAACTCAGCACTCAGCGTTTCTTTTCCATCACAAAGTCACTCATTTCTATCATATAAATGCCATAAAATAGAATTTCAGCAAATGTTATGTTCATAAAGCTCAACAAATAAAACCCAAACTAACGCCAAGGCCGTCTGTCCACCAGCAGTAGCACTCAGCAGCTGTTTGGGAGATGCAGTGAGATCATTGAAAAGCCAGTTTATATCCGGTGACTTTTTTACTTGAAGCTGAAATAACACAATAACATAACTAGTTCACTATGATTTATTTTTTAAAATAGTTGTCAAATAATAATAATATCTCATAATACAAGTCGGGTCATCCCTGATGGAGGGGATGTGTGTGTGTGGATGTGCACAATTGAAAGCGACGTTGTTCTATTGAGGGCCAAGGGAAAAAAAACAAAACACCCTCAGCACCACCCTCAAACTTCTGTGGCTCTCTGTCTCCCTCTAGTGGGGATTTCAAACACTGATTGAAGGTCCCACTAATGTCATTTAGATATGAACACACAAACTCATCAAAGCCACAATGAAATGAGAAATGACTGTTTCACAGTTCACCAACCAGAACGTCGTCACAGAGGAGAATATGGGACATAGAGAAGTAAATATAGGACTTTTGAGCCCACAATGCAGCTGTTTCACTACAAAAACACTTATATTTGACATGTCATGTTTTTTTCGGAGCTGTAGAAAAAGTTAACTTCAGAGGTTTGGGAGAAGGCTGGGATGCAGCGAACGACTCACGTGGAGGCGAGTAGATATCGAAGCAGAATACTTGTACATGTGCACAAACGCACTGTCCTCTCCATCTTTCTCTCTCTCTCTCTCTCTCTCTCCCCACCCCCACCCCAGGCACCCACACGGGCTGCCGTGCAGTGCATCATGGGCACTGGCACGAGTCTGTCTCGTCACGGATAAACACTCCGTATAGAAACCCCACAAGAGCTCCACTGTGATGATTGGTGACCTATATAACAGGGCTGCCCTTACCCCCGGCCGCCACCGGGGGGCACCCTTGGCTACACCGTCACCCACAAAGGTTTGTCTGGTGGCGGCTCCTGCATCAAGCATGTGGATTTCATAGACTAGTGGTGACATACGGCCTTTGCTTCATTTTGTTTAGCTTGGTGACACATGGGCAGCGGCTCGCCAGTAGTTGCTTTATGGCTGCAAACCCTGAACACACCAGAGCAAATATCATGGATGATGTAACTCCCAGACGCTGATCTAAGGTCAGATTTGTTTATCTCTTCTCTAATGGCTAATGGTAGTGTTCGGTTTAGTTTGTCTGATCCAGGATCTCTGCCTCAGGGCAAGAGCACTACGCTTTTACAAGATTCCAGTGTGTGTGTGTGTGTGTGTGTGTGTGTGTGTGTTGGTTATTTCAGTCTTAAATGTCACACACTCCTCTCGATCCAGAGCAACTTCATCATTCAACACAAAGCGCTGCGTGGGAGAGAGCAGGGATACGCACCTCAACAGTGTGTGTGTGTGTGTGATCCGGTGCCTCCTACCATGACCCATGAGCTTGTGAATAGTGTGTGTGTGTGTGTGTGTGTGTGTGTGTGTGTGTGTGTGTGTGAGCCTCCTCTCTCAACCCAGGTCGCCCTGCCAGCTCTCTGTTTTGCACCACAATGGACTGGTGCTGCTTTTGTGTACTTTTAGAAAAAAAACACAACAATGGATAGAGTGGCTACATTTAGTCTTCCTCCCCCACTCTGCCTCCCCCCCCCCCCCCCCCATACAATCTCCCCCGTCTGCCTCCCTGCCACCATTAACTCTTTCCCTTCCACCAATAAAACAGTTCATATCAGAATATCCAGTATTAGCCAGTTTCAATGTTTTTATCAAATATACATGATGATAAATACATCTGAAGTTATAAAGGAAGTGATGCGTTTTAACAACAACAGTTTGTTTGGAATGATCAGAAGAAGATAGTTAGATAGGGTAGTTAGCATGAGCAGCGATAGCCACCGTGGCTGAAGAGACAAAGAAGAGAGCGCCACCTACAGGAACTCAAACTCCATCAACAGAAAATCCAAGGAGAAAGACGTCACAGTACTGGACGCACTGTTTGATTGACAGGTGATCTCTGGGAGGAGCAGTGAGGAACACCACAGTGAGGGACACCACAGTGAGGGACACCACAGTGAGGAACACCACAGTGAAGGACACCACAGTGAGGGACACCACAGTGAACTGAACTGAATGTGAAAAACCTTTTGAGGTTAACAGTATTTAAGGACCTGCAGGCATTTAGTATATAAGTAAAACAGGAAGTAAAACATCTCTGTATCTACCCCCCAGCCCCCCCCCCCCCCCCCCCCCAACACCCCCCTTGGGGTTTCTGGGACGAGCCTGACAGTGCCTCCATACATAGAGACCCACTGTGCTTCACATTCTCATGAGCACAAGCATGCTTTTGTCTGCTGGCTCCTCTGTCTCTCCTGCCTGTGTGTGTGTGTGTGTGTGTGTGTGAGGCAGAGAGAGAGAGAGAGAGAGAGAGAGAGAGAGAGAATGTTACTAACCTGTTGCCAAAATGAGAAACTACAATCTGAAATGTAGCTCTGCATTAAAATTGTTCAATTGTTAAAAAAAAAAAGAACAAAAAAGGAAAAATAGGTTTCTGGGACGAGAGCGAAGGAGAACGAGGACTAGAGGGTGGAGGAAAACACTGAGGAAACTGGAAAAGGAAAGAGAGAGAGAGATAGAGAGAGAGAGAGAGAGAGAGGGAGAGAGAGGGAGAGATATTGTGAGCATGTATGCACTGTACATTTCACTGTGTATGTGTGTTTACAGGTGTGTGAGTGTGTAACTCTACTGTGTGTGTGTGTGTGTGTGTGTGTGTGTGTTGAGGGGGTACAGGGATGCCAAGGACCCTGAGCAGCCCCTCTTCTTCCCCCGTGACTAAACTGCCCCCCCCCCCCCTCCCTCTCCTCCCATCATAGACTGCTGTACATTGCACAGTCCAACGCTACGGTGCTATTATCCACCCAGACCCCCTGTTCCCTCTCTCTTCTTCTGTCTCTCACTCGATTTTTCATCCCTTTCTCTTCCTCGCTCTGTCTCTGAATTTCTGAGAGTTTTACAAATACTCAATTGCATGCAAGCACGGAAACAAAAGTGGACACACACACACACACACACAAATAAATGATAGCTAACAGGCATGCACACACATTTTCCTCGGGCTGGACTTCTGATTGGACACAGCGGTGGTCCATGTGTTTCATCAATACAGCAGAGAGGGAGAGAGAGGGAGAGAGAGAGAGAGAGAGGGAGAGAGAGAGTAGAGAGAGAGAGGGAAGATGACGTTCAATAAAAACATTTTATTTTCCATCATCACGTCTCGTATTTCATCACACTTTTCATAATTGTCCCTCCATTCTGATTCTATAGCTACTCAACCTGCTGATTGCTGCTCTTTGTTCAGGGCAGGAGTGTGTGTGTGTGTGTGTGTGTGAGAGAGAGAGAGACAATGTGTGTGTGAGAGTGTGCATGTGTGCAGTTCAGGCAATCTTACACACACACACACACACACACACACACACACACACACACACACACACCACCAAAACTCCATTCACCCTCCACACCAATGACGTTGCCATGGAGACCAGGCCTGGCTTTGCCTTTAGGCCTGGAGACTGTTACCTAGCGACAGGGCAGAGTCCCCCCCCCCCCCACCGCACCGCACTTCAGAATAAAAGCTCCTGGTATGACTGACATGCACAAACACGCACATGCATACACTGGCGAGGGCTGCACAGGTGATTGTGTTTAATCGTTTATCCTGATTTTAGTTTCCACAATTAATAATTAACTTTTCTTTCAAATGTCTTCTGTAGTTGAAAATAGTTAAAACTGATAATACAAAAAGTCAAATCAGTTGGACTAACAATCATGATCACAATATTTAGCAAAATTATTAGAAGTAGCATTTTACACACACACACACACACACACACACAAAAACACACACACACAATTAAGGCAGTAGACAGACAAGACGGTACTGATCTCTTGAATGTGACACCATGGTGCCAGAGGGACTGTGTGGTGACAGTCATATGATCAATGACTGTCTCTCTAACACACACACACACACACACACACACACACACACACACACACACACACACACACACACACACACACACACACACACACACACACACACACACACACACACACACACACAAACACACACACAGTGCACTGGCCAACTGTGCTGGACCTCAGCATGGAGACAAGCCTTCACACTTTACCATGGCAACCAAACCGCTGGGATGGCAGCTCGAAGCTCTGAAAAGAGGAATAAACTCTGTCGGTTTCTCTTTTTCCGTATATCTAGACTTTCTAGTTCTTGCTTCTTTTTTCTTTCTTCCACTGTTGGGAACTGTCTCACTTTCACTCTGACCATGTCTGTCTTTCTCTCACTTTGACTGGATGAGAGGAGAAAGTCTTTGGAGAGAGAGAGAGAGAGAGAGAGAGAGAGAGAGAGAGAGAGAGAGAGAGAGAGAGAGCGAGAGAGAGGTGGTCATAGGGCATGAGAAAGCAGCTCTCTCTCTTTTCCCTGCATGCCTTGCTGTTCTCGTCCGTCCCTCCCTCACGTGTCGTTGTACCTCTTCCTCAGCTCCTCTACCTCGCAGCGTTTGGTTTTTAACTGTCTGAGTGAAGGAGCTACGAGCAGCGTTTCTAAACATCAACATGTCAACATGTCACTGCCAAGTCCATGCCGTATTGTTAGTGCAAGTGTTTCTCAAAAACAAAGACCACATTTCCCATGAACCCCCACTGCTTCCTGCAAAGGGGATATTGCTCCTTGCCCCCCCCCCCCCCCCCCCTCTCTGGCATCGCTCCACTTGTGTTTGTTTTCTGTTTGGCTTCACTGAAGAAGACAAACAGCCTTTCTCTCCTTCCTCCATCTGCCGTCTCCAGAAACTCTTTATCTTTAGCTCCGTTAGCGCTGGAACAACAGCGCCCTCTTCCTGTTTAGTGCCGCAAAGCGATCCAGCAGATTTCCCTCAAAAATTGACGCTGTGGGGGACAATGTAAAATGCAGAGTAGAGGCTGGTAGAGGCTGACAGGCTGGTAGAGGTTGGTAGAGGCTGGTAGAGGTTGGTAGAGGCTGGTAGAGGCTGACAGGCTGGTAGAGGCTGGTAGAGGCTGACAGGCTGGTAGAGGTTGGTAGAGGCTGACAGGTTGGTAGAGGTTGGTAGAGGCTGACAGGTTGGTAGAGGCTGACAGGCTGGTAGAGGTTGGTAGAGGCTGACAGGCTGGTAGAGGTTGGTAGAGGCTGACAGGTTGGTAGAGGTTGGTAGAGGTTGGTAGAGGCTGGTAGAGGTTGGTAGAGGCTGGTAGAGGCTGGTAGAGGTTGGTAGAGGTTGGTAGAGGTTGGTAGAGGCTGGTAGAGGTTGGTAGAGGTTGGTAGAGGCTGGTAGAGGTTGGTAGAGGTTGGTAGAGGCTGGTAGAGGTTGGTAGAGGCTGGTAGAGGCTGGTAGAGGCTGACAGGCTGGTAGAGGCTGACAGGCTGGTAGAGGTTGGTAGAGGCTGACAGGCTGGCAGAGGTTGGGAGAGGCTGGTAGAGGCTGACAGGTTGGTAGAGGCTGACAGGCTGGTAGAGGTTGGTAGAGGCTGACAGGTTGGTAGAGGCTGACAGGCTGGTAGAGGTTGGTAGAGGCTGACAGGCTGGTAGAGGTTGGTAGATGCTGACAGGCTGGTAGAGGCTGACAGGCTGGTAGAGGTTGGTAGAGGCTGACAGGCTGGTAGAGGCTGACAGGCTGGTAGAGGTTGGTAGAGGCTGACAGGCTGGTAGAGGCTGACAGGCTGGTAGAGGTTGGTAGAGGCTGACAGGCTGGTAGAGGCTGACAGGCTGGTAGAGGCTGGTAGAGGCTGACAGGCTGCTGCTGGTAGGTTTACGGTAATTCTGCTAATATCTCAAAATGAACGTGGGGATGATTTATTGATAAATACCTTCTGCTTCACTCCTGTTTTTTCTCACCCCCTTCCCCTTTTTTCTATTTTCCTCAGAGAGGCGGCGAGGCAGCGAGTAGAAGTCACACCCACTCTTCTTTAAATTCACCTCCACTTTCTCTGTCAAAATCATTACCTGAAAGCTCATCGAGAATTCAGCCCCCCTACAAGTCTGACTGTTTTCACCTCTCTCTCTCTCTCTCTCTCTCTGTACAGTATATGGTGTCTTCCTCTCAGAATACATCTTCTGTCTTGCAACGGGGAGGACCAGCGGGAGGTGAGAGCTCAGCGAGTGGGAGGAAGATGAACTGACTGCTGAGGGTTGCAACAAACGTCCGCCTCCTGAAATCAAACTCGCGGGGTCAAACAGTCTCTCCCACCCAACCTGGAGCCTCCCTGAAGCGCTCGGTCTCGGTGCAGCGTTCCAGTTGAATCACAATTTGGCATCGATGAGCGTGTTGCAAATGGCCTCTCCTCTATTGACCTCTGCCCACGTGCTCCTCTATATTGCTTTTTCTCACTGCTGTAGCGTTAATGTTGTATATCCTCTGCTGCCTTTTGAGCATTTATGGAGGCTATTTTTTTACCTTGCTCTTAAACATCGAGTGATTTGATTGTTTTTGGCTTTTTTTGTTGTTGTATGTTGTTTATCTGCAATGTTTATATTTGTCTTGATGCTCTCTTGGTCCTTCTTAATCTCAGTGGGACTCCGCGGTTAACTAAAGGTTACATAAAACAAGAAAATAACGGAGGCGGCAGGTGTACTGTGACCGTACCCATCCAATATAAGTCAGTACTCATTGTGTTAATGAATGAGAAGAGTGGTGAGTAGAGAGGCTGTCCTATAAACAACAGGAACAACGACATAAGCACCAGAGAAAGAGGCCGGTACACTTCCAGCTAAGCCACCTAAACCTGCCTGCCTCCATGCTTGTCCATTAGCTGGTCGATGCTTGAAGCTGCAGGCGCTCAAGTGAGGCCCCGGGGCTCCCTGCAGGTTCCCGTCCAACACCAAAGGACAAAAAAAGGCCCAAAGAAGAAGAAGAAGAAGTAAACACTGTGCAGCGGTGACAGGGACCAGCTAGCTCTCGCTTTACAGCTTTATCCACCGCTGGTGCAGCGCGGCGTCCTGCTGGGCTACAGACGGCCACCGTGCTGTTACTCTACCGCAGTGCTGCCCTTGTAACTCTGACTGTGGTGGTACGTTGACATCGGACCCTGCTTTTATTTCCAGTGGCTGTCGAGATGTATCGCCGGGGGCAACTCTAAACACTAGAAAATTGTTTTTCGTTAGTATAATGAATTATTTTTTAATTTCCCATTTCGTCTAGCAGCGGTTGGCAGCTTCCTGTCTGGGCTGGTCCACCATTACTGGGTAAATGGAGCGAATGGCCAGATAGGCTAGCGGGTCTTTGGGTCTTCGGGCTTTCCTGAAGTCATTGTTGCCTCACCTAATGATACTTCCATCCTCAGCCTAAGTCACTCCTGAACAATCGCAGTACGGTAGAGTGCATGTAAACACAGGCTAACGGCATCCCTGTCCTTGATACCTCGGGGGGTGGGGGCACCACCTCCAGACCCAGCTGTCATGCTGCAGGTTGTGGTATGCAGCAAACTTCTCATTGCCAAGGAATTATTATATTTCCCCAAACGGACTCAGTAATGGACTCATGATGAATAATTCCTCACATCGATGGGCTAATAGTTGAAGTGGTCCGCTAATGGGGAAGCACTTAGGAGGGCTCTGGCTGGCAAAGCCTTCCTAAGTGTTACGAACGTGTTGTGAGCCTGGTGGATGAGGTGGATTTGATGTAAAAATGCCATTTTTTAGCGCTGCCATCTGCCACACACACACACACACACTTAAAATGCACTCCTGCTCCTGCCATCAAAAGGTCAAACGCAACGCTCCAAGCTTGTGCCAATCTCTTTATCCACCCCCCCCGCCCCGATCTCTTGTCTTTCTTCATTCTCAGCTAAGCCTCCTTCTGACTCACCCCCCCTCTTCATCACCTCCCCTCTCCTTTTGTCCGATCCGTCATCATTTCTGCTCTTCTTCGTCGTAGTCGTAACTCAGTCCTCTGTTTCTGCCCGTGGTTCCTTTTAAAGGCTCGGACGCCGGGGCGACGTCTGAGAGGTCGTTACTTTAATCACATCACAGGAACGTCTTGCTGCCAGGAAACATTTGAATTGATTTTTGGCCCTTTTTTTTCTTTCTTACCTTGCAGTCTGTTTGCGGAGAGCGCTGCCCGTCTACCCTCGCCAAAAAGATTGCGTAACCCCGTCCCTTCTCTCTTTCCCCTCCTTGAATTACCGTGCTCTCTCGTTCTCTCTCCTCCTTTGCCCTTTTCAGTTAATCCCTCTGTTCCTCACTTGTATGTGCCTCTGTTTATTATCGCGAGCGTCGGAGGAGTCTCCCTGCCCCGCTCGGCCTGTCTTTAATAAAAAAAAAGACATGTTTCATCTTGGCCTTTTCCCCTCCTTTCCCTTTCACATCCCAAGCCAGGGCAACAGGGCGGGAGGATAGAGAGAGTGAGAGAGAGAGAGAGAGAGAGAGAGAGAGAGAGACACTGTGGGATGAGGTGGTGCATAATTCCCTCAGTGGTTTGGAGAGACGGATGGGGTTCAACGGCTGAAAGAGGGAAGGAGGGATGAGCGAGGAGGGACAGAGAGAAGGAGGCTCTGCCCATTCCCACAGACTGCCTTGTGTCCAATCAGGCGGGGTGCACTGCCAGCCCTTATCAGAGCAAAAGCCCCACAGCCAGACAGCGTGAGAGAGAGAGAGAGAGAGAGAGAGAGAGAGAGAGAGAGGGATGGAGGGAATGGTAGAAAGAGAGAGGAGAGATAAAGAGGCAGACAGAGAGAGAGAGAGAGAGAGAGAGAGAAAGGAGACAGGGAGGCAGGTAGAGGCTGAGAGCGATAGTAAAGGAGCGAGGGATGGAGGAAACGATAGAAAGAGAGAGGAGAGATAAAGAGGCAGACAGAGAGAGAGAGAGAGAGAGAGAGAGAGAGAGAGAGAGAGCAAGTGCTAATCTGGAGATGCAGCAAAGCGCCGGGGAATATAGGCCACTGGCCCGATTCCTCATGAAGGGAAACGAAGATGGGCTGTGTGTAAAAATAGACGTGGACCGATCCGTCAGTTTAATGTCTTTCATTTCTTTCTCTCCGTTTGTCTCTCGTCTCGCTCCGAGCGCCGTAACATATTTGACATTTGTCCCATCCTTTATCGAAACCGGACACCTGACACTTTAAGTCGTACCCTGAAAGAAATGAACAAAATAGATATAAATACTATCTATATTTATACTATATAAATACTACTAATCACACGACACCACCTTTTCTGTCCCCGGCGTCAGGTCTTTTCCCGGGAAAAATCCTCTGGTGCACAGGAAGTGATGCGTTTTACATTTCCGGTTTGTTCGGAATAAATAGAAGAAGAACCGGGTAGTCAGCGTGAGCGCCACCTACAGAAACTCACACTCCATCAACAGAAAATCCAAGGAGAAAGACGGCAGTGACCACATATTACAAAACTAGGATCTGGAGGATCATCATGTTAAAGGGCAAGTTAAGGACATTTTGAAGCCAGTGTTATTACTATTTGATTGGTCCAAGACAAATTTCAATCATGCTGATAATTCCCTTTATGCTTTATTGGTTGGTGATCCGTCGTCGTTCCTCCTGGTTTCTTTAGTCTTATGTATGTTCACTAATCTGAAGACAGTCACCATGTATGTGTTGTATTTTGGTGCTGACAGTAAAGAACGTCTTCCTGGGTCCTATTCACTTGGTTCCATTTCAGAAGACCTTCTTATACATCCTGTGATCCATGAATGAGTGAGTAAGACGAAGTAACTGAGAGGACTTGTTTGTGATTTTGAAGGTGATGGCTTCATATCTCACTGACCAAACGCAAACAGTGTACTTTGTGTACTCGGTTTGAATTGAACAAGCACACTACACCAATTCAGTGGAAAGGCAATAGAAAGATTGAGCCAAAAATGAAGACACAACATGAGGAAACCACAAAAGAACAAACAGAAATAGAAGCAGCGCTCCGGACCTTCGTTTGTTGAATCGTGACCACTTCATGACTCTAATATGATTCTGCTCTCTGGAGTTGGATCCACTTATATAAATGAAATGAAACGCCAAGATACAGACTGACCTCATCTTTTTTTATTACAACATACACAGGGCTTTGTACACACACACACACACACACACACACACACTCACTCACTGTAATTGTCCACTGGGATGGATGATATAACTCTCAAGGGAAGAAGGAAGCGAGTCACAAGGGAGAGAGGAGCTGTTGAGTACTTCTACTTTTTAAACTTTACGTGTGTGTGTGTGTGTGTGTGTGTGTACGTGTGCGTTAGTTTTATAAAGTCAGCCGTCTCCCCTGCTGCTCTTTGAAGACGTTTGCGTTTCCGGAGTGTTCCTCACCGCTAACATCTGGTTCACTCTGCATTCCACACGGCAGAGAAACACACACATGCTGGAACACACACACACACACACACACACACACACACACACACTAGCAGCTAATGTGATGGCAGCAGCGTGCATCTTGCTCGGAAGCAGGGTACCGACGAAGGATTCGAGGTGTCTGTCGGCCATCTTTGATTTCACTACATTGGCGATGCTGGGGTTTACCTGTCTGTAACAGTCCAACAGTGTATTTGTGAATAGCCGTGCCACCGCGGTGAAAGTAGACAAGTGAAGGGTTATGGATGTCTGTTTGGGTTGGTGAAATTCACCGTAGTTTTTTCGTTATAGGGCTCGCCGAGGGGAAAAAGTCAACGGAGCAGGCTAGGGCTAGGTTTGGGCTTGTAGCTAGCCTTCAAAATAAAATGACGCATCAATATGTGAACATGTGAAAATCCAGAAATGTACATAATCCATGTAACTGATCTTTATTATGTCAGTGCCGGTTATTATCACTCTGACTCTATTTAGCTTGATTAATTTATCTACCTTGTATTTATTGTTTGTTGTATTTATTTATTGTTGTTTGTATTTATTTTATAGAAATGCACGTGTGTCTACACTGATGCATCTGCCTCCTTCTCCATCTCTTCTCTCTGCTTCATAGAAAACCAGCATTGGTGAGGCGTTCGTGTAGGCAGAGGCACCGATCAATCCTCCCTGGTGACACACACACACACACACACACACCAACACACACTGTGGGCGCTGTGTGGATGTGTCCTGCATACAGAGTGCCCCCCAGTTTTTTGGCACACGCTTGCATAACCCAAGGGGTCAAAGGTCACAGAGCGAGAGAAACACCGCGGGAGACTTTCAGGCAACAAAACTTTGTGTGTGTGAGTGTGTGTGTGTGTGAGAGAGAGAGAGAGAGAGAGAGATGGGGGGGGGGGGGGGGGGTTGGATGAATGAGTGGAAAGACTCATTGTATGAGATTGAGCAAGATAATACATATACAGGGACTCATTCATTATTGCAACCAGATGCTCACACACACACACACACACACACACACACATCCAGACAGCATCATATCACTCTCTGACTCACAAACATGCATTGTTGCATGAGCTTTCCATATTTTGGACTTTGCACTAGTGAGCAAACGAGACGTAGACAGAGAATATCGCAGCTTCTCCTTCCTTTCCTCCTTCAATCATTCATCACAGCGTCTGCAGCTTTCAGCGAAATGACCTCGGGATCACACGCCATTTTCAAACTCCAGAAATAAACATGAGAAGTACAAAAAAACGCCAAAGAAACGGCATCTGAAACTGTATCAAGGCTATATTTAGCTGTATTTAAGCTTTGGAGGGCTTGAAATTAGATGTCAAGACATTGTTCTTTCATTCCACCTCCATCTCTCTGGCCTCACCTTCAGCTTGGAACCCAGGTCAACCCCCCCCTAAACCACCAGCATCGGTTGCCTGTGGAGACCTGGCTGTGATTGACCAGCCAAGGCTTTACTTCCTACCGTCACCATGGACACACTTCCTGGCCCCCGGCTTTGCAGGGCAGCGGAAAAAACAGAAGCCGCCAAGAGGGAGAGAGAGAGAGAGAGAGACATAGACAGACAGAGAGCGAGCAGAAACAGAGATGGAGAGAGAGAGAGAGAGAGAGAGAGAGAGGGGGGATGGAGGGAGGAGAGGAAGGGAAAAACAGCAGCTGGACTCACCATCGGAATTAAGACTGGAGCTAATCCCTTCTGCTTTGTTCACCAATACCCTCTTCCTCTCTCTCTGCCTGTATCTCTTCCTCTCCTCGCTCCCTGCAGGGCTCCGGGCTTATGGATGGACTTTCTGCAGACGATGAGTCTCATTTGTCAAACCGTGTACTCCAAAATATTCAGCCTGCACATTGGTGGAGTCGCTAAGTCGGTCCAACACCTGCTACTTGGCGAGGGTTTTCACTCGGGCGGCTCCGGCAGGAATCGAACCAGAATTCATCTTTTCAACATTTTATATTGATCCATGTCTTGTTCTGTTAGAGCTGATGTGTTGTGTCACGTCTGTCAGGGACACACAGTTCTTTTACTGTATGCATCAATAGTTATATGAATATGAACAGCCTCTGTCAGTGTGTGTGTGTGTGTGTGTGTGCACGCATGTGGATTAGAGCCCCTGTGTGTGTGTGTGTGTGAGAGAGAGAGAGAGAGAGAGAGAGAGAGAGAGTTACTGGCGCTGCCTTCTGCTTAATCTAAATTCGAAATGGCAAACGCTTCATCGTGGCCGCAGGAAAAGACCAGATGGCCTCAACTACAACCAGAAAGAGTGAGAGAGAGATAGAGAGAGAGAGAGAGAGAGAGAGAGGGAGGGAGGGAGAGGGTGAGAGAGAGACAGAGGGAAGGGGCAAACAGATGTGGTGTGTAGAGATGCTGGCAGCGTAAAGGAAGGGGAAAGGGAGGCGTGATGATTGAGATCGAGATAAAGGGTAAGCGGTAAATGGGTTAGAGCACGAGTAGAAACGCCAGGGGTGAGGTATCCAGTGCGTGCGCACGCACACACACACACACACACACACACACACACACACGCACACACACACATATCAACACGCAGTCCCACGTACTTCCTCTCATCGAAGCACTGAGCAGACACAAACTGTCACAATACGCTGACCCTCCTCTGACAGCCTGTGAGGCGTTTGAGGACTACCTGGTATTCTTCGGTACCGTAACGTATTGTCGTGAGCATCTGCTACAAAAACGGTGGTGCTACATGGTTGAGGTTTCGGGCTGATGATGCTAGCTAGCCTGCCTATGGTCTTCCAGCTCGATGACAATCTGTTGCATCGTGCACACTGAACCCATATCCTTAGATACCATTCAAATGTTACGGATGTGTGTGTGGGGAGCGTCTGAGTTTGTGTGTGTGTGTGTGTGTGTTTGCATTTATGGATGGGAAGTTATCTCACCCCGTTCGACTGAAATAGATTTCAAGCCCCGATCTAAAATGAAATGAGCATCTTAAATGAATATGTTTCATGTGACTGACAACTATCTGGACTATGTGGCGCTGAGGTGACAGCAGCAACGTAAACTGGGTGGCGGTGGAAGCCAGAAATGAAAAATCGCGGAAATGTATTTGTGTCGTCAATGCTTCATTAGCGTTAAGGCTTTATGGGAGATAAAAATATCTTTCTGCCTCTGGGAGGAGAAAGGGGGGGGTGGGGGGGTGGGAAGTAGGGAGAGAGAAATAGATGGAGAGAGGTAGAGTGTGTGAATGTGTATGTGTGAAGACAGAAAGGGAGAAAAGATGAGTGTGTGTGTGTTTCATTTTTTCAACATTTTATATTGATCCATGTCTTGTTCTGTTAGAGCTGATGAGTTTCATCACGTCTGTAAGGGACACACATTCTTTTACTGTATGCATCAATAGTTATATGAATATGAACAGCCTGTGTCAGTGTGTGTGTGCACGCATGTGGATTAGAGCCCCTGTGTGTGTGTGTGTGTGTGTGTGTGTGTATGTGTGTGTGAGAGTGTGTGAGAGAGAGAGAAAGAGAGAGGTAGAGTGTGTGAATGTATGTGTGTGAAGACAGAAAGGGAGAGAAGATGAGTGTGTGTGTGAGTGTGTGTGTGTGTGTGTGTGTGTGTGTGTCAGAGAGAGATTGCATCTCTTCTGAGCTTCCAGACAAAAAAAGGAATGTGACAAAAGGTGCAAATCCCGAGCCAACGTCATCCTCTCAAGACGTCCCGCTGCGAAGTCAAAAATATCCCTCCTCCCCACGTCACCGCATCACACTCTTCCTCTACTTGTTTCTCCATCAAGGCTCAGGAGGCGCGTGACTCTCCAGACCGACGTAAACAAAGAAACAAAAGCAACTGGGACACGTTGACCAACCAACCAGACACCAAGGTGTTGTCCGTTTGAAATCGAACGCATCACACCCACTTGAAACTCACCCGTGAGGGTTTACTACCACAACTCACCAACTCACCAACTCACCAACTCACCTTTTGACAATGAACGAGAGACTTAATTGGGCATCATTATACTAAATTGCACTCATTTCAGATCCGTTCATCCGCCGTGCCACGCAGGGACAGAGCTGCATCCCTGATAACCAAAACCACCAGGACTCTAGTGGACCAGGACCCAGACCCAGGTTTAGGGAGGGAGAGAGAGAGAGAGAGAGAGAGAGAGAGAGAGAGAGGATGAGGTTTAGCTAGCTTGCCGTGTTGTTCAGCGCTCTCTAACCCGTGTCTTGTCGAGGACGTGTTTACAACCCGTCTCCCGATGAGAAGATGAGAGCCACATGGCAGAGCAGTCACGCTCATTTCCTGAAGGGGTCGAAGTTCACAGGACGGGTTTGTCCTTTCAAGAAGCAGGGGGTCAAGGAGAAGTAATAGTTTGTGGACAAGCGGCAAAGCAGGAAGTCCTCGTCATCTCCTGAGGCTCGCTTCAACCCTAAATCTCCCCGCGACAGAGCTGTCATGCCTCAGCCTACCCTACATTTTTGTTTGTGTCCTACGGGGAGAAATCAATTTCTCTACCGTCAGTAGCCGAGATAGACCAGAATGCAATGCGGCCACAAGACAAGTTTTGAGACACAATTTGCTCTCTTGCTCTTCCTACGCTATAGTTGCCTCTCCACCTACACCTGTTCTCTCGGTCGACAGGCATTCTGGGAAACCTCGATGGAGGCTTTGGAGACCTGCTGGTAGTCTGCATTACGACCTGCTAGAGGAGCTCAGACCAGTAAATCAATTCTTAAAAATCATCTTTCCGTAATAACTAAAAAATAATATTCTTTATTATTTGCTCTTAATTGTCATTTGTTTATTATTCCCATTATTAGAAGGACTACTCATGCAGTAATGTACTTGCAAGAGTGTAACAACACGCTGTAATTACAAGTTATTATATTTCTAAGAGTTATTATATCTCTGTTGTGTACATGGTGTATTGGGGAGTGCTAGCGCAGTATCAGGTGGTGTCAGAATACTTCTCCATGGTGTTTTTCTGCTGCCGGTTCGGCTGACGTCACCGCAGCGAAGTGTTGCAGACAGAAATCACATGCTCCTCTCATATCCTCCCTTTCTCCAGCACCTTCTCTACCTTGACACCCCCCTCCTCCCCCTCCTCCTTCTCCCTCGTTCCCGTTCCCCTCCTCCATTCAACCCTCCCTCCACCGCCTCCTCCATCGTTCTGTCTCATTCACCACATCTCTCTCTCTCTCTCTCTCCTTCTTTCTCTCCATCTCACTGCTCACATAACCTCACACATTTTGTTTTTCTCTGCTGCTCTTCCAAGATCCTGCAATCTGTTGTATACGATCCTGGTCTGGTGCATTCCCCATCTTGTTATCTTGGTTTTCGCTGTTATTTTTTTCTCTTTGACATGAACTCCGGTACACACATCCCTCATAAACAAACACTACGTTATTAAGAGAATCAAAGATGATATAGTTCAACCAGCTATGTATCCTGCAATTATTTAGGTATGGAACATTTTAAATCCAGTGGTTTTTGCCTCCAATCCACATAAATCCACATGCATGATGTGTACCTCCACACACACACACACACACACACAGACGCCGTCAAAATCACTCATGCTGACATGCAAACCGAGGTTGATAAGGAGCCCATCCTGACTTTTCCGGTACATTTCCCACTCTCTTTGCATGCGGCGCATTTGCATTAAAAAAAAACTACAAACGGCGGACCGAAACAACTTCCTGTTTGGCTCCCGCCGGACGGAAAAAACGGCCACATGGAAAAATGTTGCTCAAGCACTTTGGAGCAAAAAGAGGCAGAGAGAAACAGAACAAATGTGTGCATGTGTTGATGCATTTTGACCAAGTCGTCTTCCACGGGGGGTTTCGCCACTTCCACCCCGACTGCTGCTGCATCGTGTAGGCGTGTATTTGTTTTTTTCCCTCCATCTGTATTTGTACGGGTGGCGCTTTGACGTGACAGACACCTGCGCACAGACACATCCTCGACTTCTCCGAGAACGTCGTGTTTTGACAACACGCTTTCACTCCTCCTTTGCTGGTCTTTCGGTATTTGTGAGTCTGAAGCGTTATGTAGGAGTATGAGCCTGCGACCCGGCGGCTTGATTCAATCTGCCTCGCGCTCCCGATGCAGCTGCTCGCCTGTCAGGGTGGGAATACAGAAGTGCTGCGCAGAGGACACACACACACAGGAACATAAAGGCATTTATAATACATACACAGAAAAACACATGTTCACACACACACACACACACACACACACACACACACACACACACACACACACACACACAGCAGGAGGCCTTGGTCCGGATGCAGCCATTCTCCACAGCGATAATGTGGCTGCATAACAGTGTAACGCACAATTCACTGAGGCTGGCGTCGCTCCAGATGGAGACACACGGAAAAGCAGCGAGGAAAAGGAACAGGATGCCATAACCTCGCCTCGCATAGTGGCCACAGCTGCAGCACACACACACACACACACGCACACGCACACACACACACACACACACACAGAAGCCAGAGCATACATGCTTGCATCAACCCACATAAATGCACACTGACAAACAATCACACAGACAATGAAACAGGCACACACACATACAAATAGTCACGTCAATAAATGTGCATGCAAACAGAACTCACATCCTTGCATGCACACAGTGACACACTGACACACACACACACACACACACACATATAATAAAACAGGCAAACACATGCAAATAGTCAATACAGGCACATGCAAACACAGAGAAACACAAACTGAAAAAAGGCCACACACACACACACACACACACACACACACACACACACACACACACACACACACGGAGGTGGTGGTGTTGGGGCGGGAGGAGGAGAAATTGCTTTTTATTGCATCCTCTGTCTCAGGTGGAATAGGAAGCCAGAGGAGCCACGGCTGCTGAGAGGATTTGTCACTGGGAAGTAATAACGTTGTTACTCGTCCGCCTCGTTCCACAACTGTTTTGACACGAGAACCAAAAAGCCTCCCGGTTACGACGCGACACTGAACCAGAGCTGGCTCCAGCGATACAAAGAGCACAGCGGGAGCAAAGAGGAGGGAGGGACTCTGTAGGAAGTCCTAACTCCCTCCATTGGAGAGCTGGTGTGTGTGTGTGTGTGTGTGTGTGTGTGTGTGTGTGTGTGTGTGTGTGTGTGTGTGTGTGTGTGTGTTGAGTAGGGGTTTGGCAGATCAACAGGAAGTACACCTGATAGTACACCGGGTTTAATGTAGGAGTTTAAATCGTGCACACAGGGTGCAATTAGGAGTTTGTTTCTAGATGCTGTTACTAGCCGGGATGGGATGGATAACGTTGACGGATGACGGAGAGAACGGAGAGAATGGAGAGAACGGAGAGAACGGAGAGAACGGAGAATGGCGGCCCGTCTTTTTTTATGCAGCGCCGGCCGAAAACCATTTTAACTTCCCCCCCCCCCCCCGCAGTACACGTGAGTATCTGTTAACTGTTCGCTAGCCTACCGGAGACCGGAGAAGGTGGAGCTCTCCTTCATTCGAGCTTGCACTTCCATCTTCCATCTTCCTGTATGTAGAGATTATCCACCCATGTCTTTTCAAAAAGACCGATACTGACACCATCCTCATCTAACAAGGGCTTAACCGATGTGGGTTATTTAAGGTCAACACCAATACTGATAGTTTTGTATTGAAGCTCATAGATGATATTTTCGTGCCGATGTTCAATATCTCTAATAGCGTTTGTGCTTGATTGGACAGTGGAGAGATGGGGAGGAGGGGAGAGAGAAGGGGTGAGGGAGGAGGGAGGGAGGAAGCGGATAACATGAGTGATGCTTAATAAAAGGCCAATATCGTCCCAATATTCGATCAAACCCTAGTTGGAATGCTTCCTTAATCCATAAAAGGATAAAAAAGGAGGATCCTGTTTGTTATTTTTTCATCCAAAATCCATTTTGACATCTTTGTTGGGAAAAATGTTGTTTTGTGAACCAAGAACTACCAAGAAGAGTTGGTGTCACTTTTTTAAATGGTGTATATCTCAGTTTGGAATGAAACTCTTCCTAATCCTCATCTGGTTGTAACGTAGGCGATCGAAGAATTGAAGATTATTTTTGCTCTTGTTGTAAATTGCTCTGGATTAGAGCTTCATCAGCATTTTAGCTGAATGCCTCACGATGTGGGTGGGGAGTTACATCTACCGTGAACCTGAATCACATGCTACTACACACACAAGCCTCAGAAGACTGTGGAGGAAAGGGAGGAGGAGGAAGGAGAGGAGGAGGAAGGAGAGGAGGAAAGGGAGGCAGAGGAAGATGGGTGCGGCGGGGTGGGGTGCAGTCTGAGTCATCGTCAGTTACAGACATCATCAGACGTCAAGGGCTCACACACACGCACACGCGCACGCACACACACACACACACACACACACACACAAACACACACACACACGAACACAGTTATAAATGGGTCAGAGCTTCAATCCATTAAAGATGACAAAAGTTGCTCGTTCTAAATTCAAGACTCAAAATGATTCTTTGAACCTCTGCCTGCTTATTTGTCTGCCTCCCCTCCATAGTTCCTGTCCCCCTTTGCCTTCTCTTTTCCTCTCTCTCTCTCTCTCTCTCTCTCTCTCTCTCTTTCTTGTTTTTTCCATTAGCAGATTAAGCGCTGTGGTACCGGCGAGGAAGATGGGTATAATATAAGATGAAACAATCACCCTGCGTTCAAGGGGCCAAGAGACATCTCACCGGCGTACTCCACCCGCCTGCCTTCACCCTCTCCCCCTTCTGCGTCTCTATAAGGGATTTCCATAACAATAACAGACGAGGTTGCTCCAGGACTCCACCACTCACAGCCCTGCTATGTTTCCTCTGCATTATTGAAGCAATAATTCAGTTCAATGAGCGTTCCCATTGGCGAATGGCCATGTTGCACTACCTGTTGATCGACAGGGTGTGCAACGCCAAAACAACAGCAATAGCAACAAGCAACAAACAGCATATAGCAAAAATACCCACAAAGGCCTTTTCCTTCCATCTTTTGATTCTCTGTGCTTTGTCTTGGCAGAAACTTTGAAGTGAAACTGACTTGCCTGCTCGCTAGTTTGCCATGTGTCCAAACTGCATCTAAAGCATCATACCTGGAGACTTATTTGCAACGATGGAATACATATGGACATGTGAACATGGGGGTTTACACATATTGAACTGGTCTAGGCGATAGACGGCTCTCAGGTGACGTAACACCCTCTGGCGGCCATGTTGGAGGTGCTCAGCTCTTTGGCAACAATAGCATGTGAAAAGCCGGTGGCGTTTCTAAGCGTACAACTTAGCCGTCTTAACAGAATTCAATAGACTGTGCTGTTTTGGACTGGGAACTGATCATTTTGCCACTCATACAGCTGGTCAGTGTTGTGTTCAGATGTCAGCTCCTTAGCTAGCTAACCATAGTGTCTGGTCAGCTAACCATCACTGTCTTGTTGCAAACACGACTAGCTAATGTACCTAGTGGAAGCAAACATTAGTGCTAGTTCTGGCTAGTAGTCGCATGTTAACATTAACATCAGTTGCTTTCCTAAATTAGCCTGCTGGCTAGTTAGCTAGCTAACAAAGCCTGAAACCAACAGCTTGTTTAGGTTAGCTGAGCTGACTCTTCTCAAGCTACAACTCAGTGGCGAAGAGCGATGGGTCTAGGGCGAAAGACAAGACCTGTGAAGGGCCACACATCTGCCGAGGCAACAGACCAGACTGCAGGCACCACGGCTTTAACCTGCCTGGTAGCCCTCTCTAAGCCATATCTCCCGAATCACATCACACCACCTCCACAAGCTTTCCTCTAAAACTCTTGGAATTGCTTTCTCATCTGTGGAGAGCCATTTGTTCAAAAATGATGATACATTTCAATTTTCAATACAATTTATACATTGAGCAAAAAGGGGATGTAACTCAATATTGGGAGGGTGTTCCTAATACGCTGAATACTGACTGCACATGAGACAGATTTGGGACCAGATTTAAGGCCAGATGTGGCCTGTGGGCTGCTTGCTGCCCATCCCGGATTTAGTTTCTCCACAAATTCTGTGAATAGCCGTTATGTAAAAGCTACAATGCATTAGCTGCAATACCTAGAGCGCTAGGTAGATCTGTCCCCAGAGGGTTACATAAACAGAGCGAGGTTAACGCCTGCATCACATTTCCTCAGTTTGAGTTGAAGTGTAGTGACAAGTGTGTGTGTGTGTGTGTGTGTTGCTGTAACACGTACATTTTCTTGTGTGAATTTTTCATCTTTGTGGCAGGGAGGTTAACCTGATTCCTGAGGTTGATTCAACGTACGACCACACATACTGTATGTATATACACATTCACTCACAAAACCTCCCTACTCTGAACACACACACACACACACACACACACACACACACACACACACACAGCTAGAGGAGGGGGATGGAGGACACGTTCTGGGGTTTATCTGATGAGTTCAGGAAGGATACTTTCTTTCCGAGACACAGATGACATCCAGAGACACACTCAACAAGTTTTAGGCTTCTGACTCAAATTCCCAAGATCAAAGAAAAATCTACCATCCAACTGGTTTTCATGTCGAATTCAAAGACCATAAAAACTAATGTGGCTCTGAATCATCTCTGCTACACAAAGTGTCTCATCAAGACACTCATGGCTCATCAGAGCAACTGTTATAGACCCATACTTTCCACCCACGCCCTGAGCTTCTTCATCACACACACACACACACACACACACACACACACACACACACACACACACACACACACACACACACTCAGCTCCGTCATCATACAAAGAGCAGATGAAGAGTCACAAACACACCAGACCCCCCGCCGGGCACAGCCAGATTCTCCTTGGTGCCACAGGCTGAATCTGTCATATGATAAAAACAAAACTGTCGCAAAAGTTGGCTGTGTCACACGTACACACACACACACACACACGCACACGCACACACACACACACACACGCACACACACACACAAGACAGACAGGCATTCAGAAACAAAACTCTGAGGTGCTCTTTGATAGACTATCCACTACACTTGAAAGACAGACACACACAATCATGCATACAGCAACACACACACACACACACACACACACACACACACTGCATAAGCATGTAGTCACCCCCCGCCCCCCCCCCCCGCTTCAATCGAATTAACTCGCATCAAATCCAATCGGACCCATTGAGGCGTTTCATTTGGAGCACAGCAGCAGAGTAGATTATGCACATGGTCCAAGGGGAAGGGACTGATCGTCGGTGTGTGTGTGTGTGTGTGTGTGTGTGTGTGTGTGTGCGTGTGTACGTGTGTGTGTGCGTCACAGAGAGATGGAGTCAGTGCAAGTTCATGCGTGAAAGTGTGTGTGTTTTAATGTGTGTGCACGGTATCGGTGTGTGTGTGTGTATGGGTCCCCCACCCATACACACACACACACCGATACCGAATACCGGATGGTTGCAGAGAGAGTTAGTGTATGTGTGTGTACATATCCACGTGTTTGTGCATGTGTGTGTGTGTCTGCACGCTTCTGCCCATCTGTGTAGGCACATCTGTGTGTGTGTGTGTGTGTGTGTGTGTGTGTGTGTGTGTGTGTGTGTGTGTGTGTGTGTGTTTACTGGCTCATTCCACCCATTATTCCGGCCACTGTGAAACATTGCCAGTCATACAGATCCCACAGCTGTGTAGAGGCAGACAACACCCCTCCTTCTGTCTCTCCCTCCATCCCTCCATCCCTCCATCCATCCTCCATCCATCAGGACCCCTCCCACCTTTTACATGGTTGCTACCCAAGAAAATAAATTCTCCAGTACTTCTCCAGGGTAGATGCAAACACAATGACTACCACTGTAGAGGATGTATGTGAATAGCATCAGAAACACAAGCAGGCATTAGACCTTTTTTTCTAGTGTAGATGTTGCTTGTAGCACAGCAACCAAGCAACCAACCAGCCAACAAACCAACCAAGCAACCAACCAGCCAACAAACCAACCAAGCAATCAACCAACCATTTGCTGGAAGGATTAAGTCTGGGTTTCTGTGTCCAAGTGTCTCCAGCTTGACAGCGAGAGTCTTAACCTCCTCATCACTGGCTGGCTCGACTTTTGGCCATAGAGGGTTTGGACTGACTCCTGCACGCGCCATACAAATTAAAACATGTCTCCAGTATGTATCTGGGTATTCCTCCTCCAGTTTCTGTGTTAAATACACTGCTTATAATGCATCTGTCTAGCATCTGGTGAAGCCCCATTGGGATGGGATTAGTTCAACAGTGGTGAATCTGACATGTCAGTCTTTTCTAGGGACAGCACGCACCCCACACTAGTACAAATTCCAGCTTTTACTTCCTCTAAAATACCCAGTAAAAATAACATCAGTTCAAAGTGGTCCCATTTGAATTGACAGAGGAAATGACCTGTCATCTCCTCTGGGAAAGGATCCTTCACATTCCTCTGGGGTTCATCCCAAACCCAGATCAGACCCGGAGGCTCAACTCCGGTCCAGTTAAGACGTGGCACATTTTCAACAACAGGTCCGTTAAGTAGACACTCTGAGACTGACTTCAGAGATCTCTTGTCCTTTAGCATTACAGACGTCCTGTGCTATCAATTACACATAACATCAAGTCACAACATCAAGCATCACATGGAATAGTTTTGAATGCACAAAAAATAAAGGTAACAGGCTGACCAGCTGCAATAAGTGGAACTGAAAGGTACGTACTCATATCCCGCTAAATGGGATCATCTGTAATAGTAAAACTAGAATAGAACAAAAAGAAATCTGGTTGAAGGGACAAACATGAGACCAGACAGCAGGTTATAACCGGTGTACTACTGAGAATACTGACTTCCCCTTTAAGACATCACTTCCTGTTAGCCTAGCGCAGGGTGTCCAGTCCACAACACAATACACATTGTTTGCCATAGACATTTTTATAGCAGTGGGGGTGGTACGTTTGGAGCTGGGCTCACCATTGGCCCAGTGACACTTAGTCCTGTTCTCACTATCTATCTATCTATCTATCTATCTATCTATCTATTTATCTATCTATCTATCTATCCATCTATCTATCTATCTATCTATCTATCTATCTATCTATCTATCTATTTATCTATCTATCTATCTATCCATCTATCTATCTATCTATCTATCTATCTATCTACCTGCTCAGCTGCCTCATAGCCAACAGAAATCACGCTTCTTGTTGTTTGTGATCTTATTCTCTCAAACCACAACCGTCCGTAAATTTTGCAAGAAAGTTGTCAGGCTTTCTTGCAAAAGAAAGCCTGTTGTTCATGAAGCGTGAATTCCTCGTGCAGCGGCAAAGCGACAACACACGCCGGGGACGAAACGAGGACGCGCCACCGGGGAAACACTTTATTTAGGCGATGCACATTTTGGCAAAGGCGAAGGTTTGTTAACGCTGCTGTCCCTGTCTGTTACTGATGTCTGCAATATGGCCACCGCGATTGATATGACGTCATGCAAATACGACTCGACTCGAGTTATGTCGTTTCCAAAGGGAACTTGATGCAGAGCTAATAAAAACCAGCTGGGAAGAGAGGCAAGACCCGCCTCATCAAGTTGATTTAGATAGTGGCATCCGCTACAGTCGTGTGTAATCTGTAAATGGCTACCTGGAATAGAAAAGCGGCGGTGGAGGTCGAGAGGCAAGCAGCTCTACCACAGATTACAGCCGGTGATGCAACGACACTGACCCCTCTGTAAGACGGCGCTTCCTGACAGTAAATAAAACACACAGCAGAGGGCGGGGGGGGGGGGGGGGGGGAGACAGGAAACAAAAGACAAGCGATACACTGACACTGACGTATCCCTTTCCTGTTCGTACCGGGAGGCCTGTCAGAAGATACGCCGCTGCAGGAAATGAGAGCCAGAGGATCCTTGCAGAGCGACAGTTAGCTCTGGCACCGGTAAAAAAAAAGACGTGTCATTTGAGCGCCTACTTTGGGACAACGAACAATTGTGTTACTTTTCAGTGTAACGTAATGTTAATTATCCCGTATACAGTGTCATCATCAGGGTTGGAGCGACGTATCCCTGCATCTGCCTGATGTTCCTCCCTGGCTGCAGCTAAGGACAGCATCAGAACAGTAAAGTCTTGCAAGGGACTTTTATTTTCTTTTATTTTTTTGTCATTTAATTGTTCAATAATGTTTTTTTGTAAATGAATTCTTCTTTTAAAAAGGCAGTAATGCATCCAAGAGTTCCCCCTCCTATTGAAGAGGTGGACTCGGTCACGGTGCCTTAAAGATCCGCCTACCGTTAATAGCATTTCATTAATGTGGGTTTCAATGGAGAGTGTCAAATGGTTTCAGTTGTTATTCTACCCAGCGAAGAATAAAATCCCAAAGCCAAAGTTTTTAAGCATAAAAAGGGCCAAATTGAAACATATTGACTAACATCATATAACACCATAGCTATCAGGAGCTTCAATACAAAAACATTGGTATTGGCTTTCCAAAACCCCTATCAGTTGGCAGCTCCGAGAAGCAAAATCTGAACTTTAGCGCTCAGAAATCCTGCAAAAGTGATGTCAGTGAAGTGCACACAGCAGCTCGTGTTTACCAACCCGTCCATCTGTGATGCTTTCACGCCAAAAGAAATACCAAAGCGGTGAGTAGAGGGAGAAGATCTGACGTCGGTGAGTCCTAGCCCTATCTGCACGAAGCGCTCAGTTTGGATTTCACTCTCCAGCTTTGATTTGTCGAAACTGGAGAAGCGTCCACAACCAACCGACCAATGGGGTGAATCCACACTCTTCTCTGCTGGAGCCCCGCGTTGTGATTCAGGTCGATCTTGCCTAGTGCAGCTTTAACTTAAAATGTGTTGAAAAGTAGCGGAAATGTTTATTGTCCTAAAGATATGTCGAAAAACCACGTCCTTTTTTAAATTCTCAGGAAAAGGCGACGATGTATTCTAACTGAGTTGCATCTATTCCTAACCGTTTCTATTCCATTGTGTCTGTTCTATTCTACTCTATTTGTTCTATTATATTCGGTGTGACAACTAAAAGTTCATCCACAAAAAAATAAAAAAACGCCTTTGTTTTGTTTTTGTTTTGTTAGTTTCAAATTCCACCGGTTTAACACTGATCTTCCCGAAAACTGTGTTTGACTCGGTGCCTGCAAACAGTCAACCACAAACATTCCCCTGGCGCGCGGAGACAACCGACACCACCACAGACACAGACAGGAAGTGAACCCGAGAGAGGAAGCGCATTTCTGCTGCGCTGCCCAGTTTTCACCTCCCCTCCGAGCTACAGAGATCGATACGTATCACACTGGAGAGGAGAGCAGCTCCAAAAAAAGCTGAGTCAAGGGCTTGCTCACACACACACACACACACACACACACACACACACACACACACACACACACACAAGCACACACACACACACACAAACACACACACCTCGTCCTCAACGCATCCATGACAGGGAGCAACATATCCCACACAACCACTTGAGCAGAAAGGTGTACTTAACGTAGCGGCAGGTTTACCATCTTGCCTGTAAAAAATACAAAAAGGGGGAATGTAGGAATGTGGAAAGGAGCCTCACAGGAAGTGCAGTGACAGTTGTCAGTGTTTTGGTTAACCAATCAGAGGGTCGGGAAGAGGAGGAGGGCGATTGGCAAAGTAACTCCTAAACCAAGGCAAAGGAAGGATGAAATTCTGCACCGCAAAATGAAGTGAAGTGTGTGAGAGGCTTACGTGACTAAAGGAGTGTATTCCATAACACCGTCGCCACGGTTACTATTATATTTATTGGGCAATTTGTGTCTCCTCTGCAATGGTTCTGCACCATTAAAATCACTGATGTAGTGAAAACTACCTAAAGTGTTTAACCACCTTTTTAAGATGACATAAGAGGAATAAAGAGGATATAAACTCAGAGTATATATCACGGTAAATCATTTCAAACTGATGAGAGGGTCTTCGAAAAGGGACTATTACAATCCTAGAATGTTAGAAGGATCTGTGGGAACGTAATAGGAGTTTATAGGATATTTAGTGTGCAGCAGACACACTACACAAGTCCCTATGGGAATATTACACACACACACACACACACACACACACACACACACACACACACACACACACACACACACACACACACACACACACACACACACACACACACACACACACACATCTCCTGGAGTGAAAGCGGTGGCCGGTCAGTCAGTGGGTTCACACACTTTCATTCACACCTACCCCCCCCCCCCCCCCCCCCACTCCCCCACCCATCCGTTCACTCACTCACTCACTCTCTCTCACTCACACACACACACACACACGGTGAACCGGACCGGTCACAGGTGGTTTATCATCGCCTCATTTATTCCTCTTGACATTGAATTGCATTTGGTGGAAAGGCAGAACATTCCAGATCAAACCCTGCCACGACTCTAGACGTTATGAAGATACTATAAAACAAATATCACAGCAAAACTACAAGTCCTACAGTAATATCAGAGGAATAGTACAGGCTTGTGATGCCACAGGAGGTAAGGAACCAAATAGGGGGCTAGGTAAGGTCACTATGAAATCACTACTGAGTACCATAGACACTATAGGAATACTATAGGAATATTATAGGAATACCATAGAAGATAAGAAAACACTATAAAATCACTATTACAGGAACATTATAGTGCTTTATTGGAAGTAAGGGACTTTGGATCGGTGAAATGCCCACGCGACACGGAATACCAATCCGATTAGTTTAATCAATGGTGTGTCAAATGCCCTCTTGAGAATAGGAAATACACCAACTTCCCCCCGACGGTCAAGTTCAGCACTGGATCTAAAGGCTCCCATACGAACCCCTCCCCCCCCACAAAACCCAACAATTCAGAATATGTTGAGTTGTGGTACAAATGTACTTGCGCGCATAGATGCCGTTCAATCGAAGTATATATTTGAGTGGCTGTAACATATTTTGGAGATAATTGCATTCGTGAAAAGATGTATCTCCAAAATGTTTTCAAGTATACGTGAAATTCTTCAACTTAACGAGCACAGTGTCTCAAATATCTGATGCCGAAGCAAGAACAGAAATCAGGCAACCAGCAAAGTAGGCGAGTCTCGCGCAGCCACCATGTAACGGTATGCGAGGAGACGACTCCATGTCCATGAACGGAGGAGGCTGACTCCAAACATGGTTGAATTCAGGAACTATTCCCCCAAAATGTTCGAGAAATACCCCAGTTCAAGAAAACACGAGCAGTTTTTGCAGATGAAATAAATAGAAACGTACTCACCCCGGGCGCAGCGAAATGAGTCAGCTGTGGGAGAGAGATGCTCGGAGCCGTGCACGAGATGACCTCCCGTTTCTCTGGGAATACAAATTTCACTTGGTCCGGAGGGTGGACAGTCTTGTGGCCAAAGTCCACACTCAGACTTGGTTCACTTTCTAGTTAGAAGCGTGATGGGTTTTTTATTTCAACAGCATGGACGCTCGAGCGGCAGAGATAGATTAGAGGTGAGATTAACTGTCGGTGTGAACAGTAAAGATGCCGTTAATTCGTGATTCGTTTCTCACTGCGTGCGTCTGCTGTCCTGTCCGCTGTCTCGCCGGGTCGTGAAAACGTGGAAACGCCTTTTCCTCTCCTCTCTCTCTCTCTCTCTCTCTCTCTCGCTCTCCCTCTCTCTCACTCGCTCGCTCGCTCTCTCCTCTCTCGGTTCTCTGTCCCGGTTAAACCCGCTGTCTGATTCCACCAAAGATAGTTTATTGAGAAGACGACTCACTCCGTAGTGAAAATAGTAAAACAAACCAAAAAAAAAAAACCCAAAACAAACTGGCCCACCTTCCAAAGTTGTAAGTTTTCCCTGGCATTGGTTACCAGTCGCTGGCTTTACAAAGGGATTACAAAGAATAGAAGTAGCCTACCAAAGTGACCTAGTTGCCTCAAAGAACGGCACTTTTTATGGTCTTTTTTTTTTTTAGCTCAAACCACAAGCGTCTCTTGATTCTACAAGGAAGCTGTCAGGCTATCCACTACTTGCCATTCATTAAGCACATTTCTCCCATAATACTTTCCTTGTGTAGCGGCAAAACAACAACACACACCGAGGACAAAATGAGGACACACCACCAGGAACATATTAAGGGATACAAACAAACACCGGTCTGCACCTGGCACTCTCCTTCTCTAATTTTGCCTCATGCATCATTGCAGACAATGTTTTTTTCTTCACAAATTAGGATGTTGATAACACTTTGGGTTTGTACGTAATTTGGTCCTGACTGATCTGTCAGGTCGGTCTGTATAGGTCATTTACAATGAGAGGTGTTGGTTGTCTGGACAGGGCCGATGACATGTCCGTCTCCTTCAGATGTCCATCCGTTTTAACAGACAAAGAAAGTTCAGCCGAGTTGAACTTTCTCTGGATGGACGGAGTCGCCACCATCCACATAGCCAATTAGAATCAAGGAGGTGTTGCTAGGTTTGTTTTGGGAAAAATGGCGGCAAACACAGAGACCTTGGAGGAGGCCACAATTAATACAATCACACCTTCCTGTTGTTGTACCACTCATCATCAAAGAACTACAACAAAGATAAACAGCCTAGCATAACATTGGGTTCATGTTCAAAAACCAATGGACCGAAATATATCCGTCAAAAAAAGAGATCTGCAACATTGTCCGCCCTGTCCGCCCGGTTTGATATTTCTTCCCCCATGGATTACGTTTACAGTACCCGGGAATCGGAGCAGAGTGAGACCTCTGTCGTTCCTGCTCATCTCTGACTCCGCTGTTTCTCAGACACTGGCGCACACACATTTTTCGAAGCTGATGTCACCGCGCTATCCGGTGCGCAAATCCCTCCCCTCCTTCTTTCTCTCCATCACAACACAATCACCTCCACAACTCCCCCAACTATGTGACACTCGGCCAACATGAGCTGTGCTGCTGGCCGCCGAGCTCTCAGATGGAGTGAAAACATGAAAAATAACTGCAGTACTGCTATTGTACGTTTTAAATGGATGCTGCAAATCACTAGTACACTGAAGACCCTATAGAGGAGATACTATTAGACTGACTAGTGAAAACCAAATACCAACATGTGCAATATAACACCATATATTATAATACTTTTAGCCTGTTATGTATCATCCGTCTGTGGTGTCCAATGCATTCCTATTTTGTGATGAAGTGTTGTAATTTCCAGAAATGCAGCCACAGCGCCAGTAGCTGAGTTTAGGGTATTTAGAGACTAAAGCAGGCCTATTCGTTCCTATACCGTTTCATGGAAGTCTTCGGAAGTGCTGGTAGGTGGGTGTATGGGAGGCAGAACAAAACGCACAGCTGGTTTAACTGTTGTGAAAAACTCTTCAAGTGTAACTTAAACCCCGGACCCGCTCCGCTGCACTCACAGGTGTCGGGGACCGACGGGGCCACAAGGACGAACGCAGCGAAAGAAATGATTCTGTTGGCAATGTTGACTTCTAATGGTTTCACATGTCTCAGGTATGTGTGTGTGTGTGTGTGTGTGTGTGTGTGTGTGCACGTCACTTCCTTGGTAGGCTTACAAATAGATAAAAAAATATATTTCTAATACAGTTTGTGCATTTTATTTGTACATAATATCAAATTGTGAAGTTATTCTGACTTTTATTCTGACGAGTTTCATCTGTGGTTGAGTTTTGGTCCGGGATGTGAGTCAGTTGGAGGCAGTACTTCATGTTTTTAGAAATTTCCCGAAGCTTTTTTTTGTGAGTCTTATGACCTTAAGACTTCCGATGTGTGACTTCACTCCACATAAAAATGATTTCGCTGCAGGCCTGTAACCCGTGATGAGGCCTTTCTCTGGATATTTGGACATGAATTAGACTTTTGTTGTGGATTTTGTGACCCCAAGACCCCATTTAACACTTTAACACACACACACACACACACACACACACACACACACACACACACACACACACACACACACACACACACACACACACACACACAGTAAAGTATCTTCAAAAAGTATTCAACTCTGCATTTCCACATTTCATGGTGTTACATCCTTCATTCAAAATGGATTAAATAAAGAATAATGTAATTTATTTATTTATTTATTTTTTCAAACTAATGAAAGTAAATGAAAATATTCAACCCCTTGAAGTGACAGTCCAAATTGAGTTAAGGTGCATCCAAACACACACACACACACACACACACACACACACACACACACACACACACACACACACACACACACACACACACACACACACTTCCTTTGAGCATGAAATCATAACCAGCTATAAATGATCTTTTTTAAAGACACTGATAGCAAATATGTCGTCACATGGGAGAGCGTCCGGATAACACGTGATGTGTGTGTGTGTGTGTGTGTGTGTGTGTGATCAAGATGTACAGTCCTGTTGTACAGAGAGAGCAAGCATAACCCCCCACCCCCCTACCTGCAACCAACTTCACGTAGCCCCGTCACCAGCCGGTTTCACTAAAACAAAAGGCATAGTGTTTTCCATGAATGCAAACAAGCACCAGAGCAACAGAACGTGTTGTTTGGAAGACAGACGAAACCAGATCGCTTCATCACGGGAAAAGCGTTCATCTTCCATCTTCACGGCTGCTTTGTTTTCATGTGTTAGCTGCAAAATAAACACAGTCTTTTTATGACTTCAAACATTTCTAGGCACATAAAATACCCATTTTTCAGACAAGTGAAAGTTTCCGGTTCACGTTTCTGTTATGTTTTGAAATCGGTTTTAGACAAAGTCGGGCATAAACAAACATAAACAAAGCACATACTCTCATAACCAGAAGAAAAGAGAGAAAACAGTTTGCTATTGTAACTCATACCTCACATGTCACGCTCTCGCCGCTCTCAGTGCTGCTTGGTTGCCTGGGATATATTCAGATGCATTCTGGGATTTATGGAAATGCTTGAAGCCACTTAGCACATAAGAGGCAGACAACACCAAATCACTTCATCAATGTTGTGTTGTTCCGATTCTGCAACATCCTGTATTGTGAAATGTTCTATTCATTTTTTATTTTTTTTACCCACTTAATCCTGGGGGCTAGAGTCTATCCCAGGATGCACTGAGGCTGGATCTTGAACGTTACTGCTAGCATACTGTTAGTGAGGCCTGCTGCGCTAACGGCTACTAGCTAGCGAAATGCTTCCATAAGCAATTGGATTCATTGACTTAAGAAATTACACAAGAAATGTACTTTTGTCTTACAAGAAAGATTTTATTTTGAAATGGAATCATTTCATCAGTCTCTTAAATTGTAAATTGGCTCAAATAGTTTTAGTGTTGTTGTGGATTTTATGGAAGGTTTCTGGTGTTTTTTTATAGGATCCTGTGTTGTATTTCACATATCAATATTACAGTTTTTCTCAGTCGCTTTGGTACATTTCTCAGATCAGAATTGAAACTCTCAAAACTACTTGTTCAACCTCCACATCATCTAGTCACTTGCAAATGCTTTGGCACATTCATGCAAATGATTATGTCCAACTGTCTGCTATTTCCTACATTATCAATTTCTTATGTCATGTTGATCAAAATGTATTATATTGGTTCTCTGTTGAATAGTCTCACCCCCCAGAACATCTAGGCATCAGTTCATTGCTTAAGTCATTACATGCAAAATGGTTGAACCAGTTGTCATAATCTGTCAAGCATATTTTCTCTACATTTCTATTATTGTAAACGTGTCTTGAATTGATGAATCTTGACTTTCACTACAGTTTTTCTCAGTTGCTTTGGTTCAATTCTCCAATGACAGTTGAAGTCATCAAATCAATATGTGAAATTCTTCACAACATTTTGTTACCTGTGCAAACAGAAAGAGCATTTCTCTTTGTTACCAATTGCAAATGTTTTAGCGCATTTCGGCAAATGACTAACAATTTTGACAATTTGAACAATTATTGGTTGTAAATGTCTTTTGAAATTGATATGTGCCATACAGAAAAAGTGCAGCCTTTTCAGCATTTTCAATCATTGTCATCAAACCCTTCTCCATAGTTTCCATCAGAGTAACTGTTATATTGACAACATGGCTAAGCATTCTGACTATCTTGTTTGTATTCAATGACACAAGGACGTGTCATTCTGATGGCACTGACATGTTCATTGACGTAAAGATTTACTTTTGAGAGATGAACTAAGGATTTTGAGCAAGTGACGGGCTTTTGCAGGTAATCCATTGTGTGTTGCTGTTTGTACCAATTGTTTCGAGAAATGCACTTACTGTTTTGCAAATCTTAAGGATGATTTGAGAAATGTACTAAAGCGACTGAGAAAAACTGTAAAAGAAATAGTGGGTGTACCGCTGTGGTTGGGAGTCCATTTTTGCACATACAGTTTGTGTGTGTGTGTGTGTGTGTGTGTGTGTGTAAGCCTTCACATTGCTTTGTGTTAGAACTGGATCCTGTTTGTCTTTGAGCACAAGCACTGCCACATCCCCAGGATGGACACACACACACACACACACACACACACACACACACACACACACACACACACACACACACACACACACACACACACCAGAGGAGACTTAAATAGGGAAGTTGTTGTTTCCCATCACAAGACTCATTCAGTGGAAGGGAGAAGAAAGACCAAAGAGAGGAAGTTCTTCAACACAAAACTACTCTGAGGATTCAGAGTGAAGGAAAGAAAGGAAGGAGCTAGGGAAGGAAGGAAGGAAAGGAAGGAAGGACAGAAAAAAGAAAGGAAGGAAGTTTGACTAGAAGATAGAAAGGGAGGAATAAAAAAAGCAGGAATGGAAGACAGACAGACAGACAGACAGACAGACAGACAGAGAGAAAGAGACTGAAAGATAGATAGATAGATAGATAGATAGATAGATAGATAGATAGATAGATAGATAGATAGATAGATAGATAGATAGATAGATAGATAGATAGATAGATAGATAGATAGATAGATAGATAGATAGATAGATAGATAGATAGATAGATAGATAGATAGATTTTGCCAGTCATCTGATGGATGAAGACAGGGCTAGGGAGGAAGACAGAGAGGAAGTGTTGTCTCTGTGTGAATGGCTTGCTTATTGGAGGGCGAGTGAATGGAAACAATGAAAATGCAGAGTCACTGCACCTTCCAGTTCGAGTCTCTCACTCTGCCGCTCACCACAGCTTCAAGGCTTCTTTCACACTGCAGCTGAACGCGTCCCAATCTGTGATGTTTTTCCCTCACATGTGACACGGATCTGATGTTTTCTGGGTTTTTTTTTACATTTCTGATCTTGGAAAAGCCAACATATGAGTAAATCATTCAACCTGAGACAACAGTCTTGGGTTCAAAACTACCGTGTAGAGAGCAGGAGATGTCTTTTGTTATCGTGGTGTCTTTTTCACATCACCGTGAGTTCATAACGGTACCAAACACCCTGAACCAGACAGGAACAATCATCCACATAAATCCCCTTTAACCCATCGCCTTCCCTTCATCTCACTCTTTTGTGACTGAAGAGGGTTTAATAGCATCAGTGACATCAATAAGGCATCATAGCACCACCTTAGGATGTAATGGACAAAAAAAACAAACAGGTGGTCTTAACATTTTGTCATCTTTCTCGCCTTTCCCGTCGGCCTTGTCTTTCTGCCACAAAGCCTCCCCGCAGTCATCACTTACCCTCCCCGTCATGCCCTCTTTCTTGTTTCCTCACTTAAAGACATTTTCCCCTTTTTTTCCTGCAGCTCTCAACCCCACTTCCCCCCCCTCCCCCCCCACCCCCACCACCATCTCTCCGTCCTTTCCCCGACATGACACAGATCCGACAGCAGTGATTAGAGACTGAGCACTAATCACAAACATCGACTCGGGGCGTCGATAGCAGCCCCCCCGGTTAGAAACACAGGAGACTAGCGACTTCATGACAAACCGCACTAAGCACCAACTAGACGGCGATAACACATACAGAAGAAGAGCCGCCTCAAGCCTGCCTGATGAAATTGTGACGCAGTTTGATGGGTTTTGCTGCTGTGACTGACTGTGATCAAGAAGCAGAGAAGAAGAAGAAAAACGTACTCACATCGTTGCAAGATGAAAGAGATTCAATAATAACACTTTATGACAGAAAACATCAGGAATAAAACGGACAACAGGAAAAAACCTTTGACCTTCTTGCTTTGATTCCCATCAGGAGGAAATGTCCCATGATGCACTCTCAATATAATTCTTTCAACGCGACTTTTAACAATTGATCCATTTGTTAAACTCGTCGTTCCATCCAGTCGCCTCCTGGCCAAATAGGAAGAGGAAACGACACATTACAAAAAAAAAATCACGCCAGATGGGTGCAATCAAAGTCAACATTAAAAAGACGAAATATCCACTCACTGATTTGCTGCTCCCAGAATGTGTTTTATTATTACATAAAGTGGTGATGATGTTCCAAACATCATCAACACAAACATAGTCTTCTCCAAAACAGTTTGAAACAAATGACATTCCTTTCCTTTAGAGGTAGTCAGTGAACTACACACGGCGCGCTCGTGTTTTACCAAACCCGGTCGGCCTGTGACGCTTTACACCAAAAGGGACGAGAGAGGAGCGGATCTAACGTTCAGGAGACAGTTTGGATTTCACAAGTTTCAATTTGGGCAAAAAGTGAATCTACACGGTTTAATTTTGTGATAAGATGCATTTTTACGTGACAATCTTGCCCAGCGCACCTTTAAAAAACGACACTCGAGTCCCCATCTGGTTGATCTGAGTCACGCAGGGTTTTGTTGGCCCTCTCCTAACCCACAGCGATCCTCCAGCCAAGTCTAAACGTGTCCTGATGGCGCAGGACACTCACGGCTGTTTTGCAGTGTGGTTTGTTTAATTGCATCCTGATGATATCCCCCCTGGCACTGTGGTGAGTAATGGATGAATGGATGGATGAATGAATGGGTGAATAGAAGTAGCCATCACACACGTATGACACATCACAGGGTTGCGAAAGGCTTGACCACGTCAGAGCACACCTTCCACAATGTCCATTCACAAAGACAAACACCGCCAGGACGCGTTCACACCAAGCGTGTTTGGAGCGGGTTCCTCCTGCAGGCCGGTTTGACGCTCCATACGGTTTCACGGGTACGAGGAGGTGGATGTTGTCGTCTGATCGCCAGTGGGGTTCCTCACACTCGCGTAACAAAATTAAGCGAGGGCAAACGGGCGCTCTGGACTGACGCTCACATGCGGTTATTTCTCCACGTGTCCTGGTTTGAACACCGGAGGAGGAAATTTGCAGCAAAGAGCATATACCGGCGAAAAAGCCACAGGGACTGGAACCGGTTCCTGCCGACATTTCCAATCTCGCTGGGATGACAGGTCACCATAACTCTGTGAACTGTATCATGGTTGTTAGAAAGATGTTACAAATTGGTGTAGCTTCATGTCACTGGCCTAAATCGTCATTTTTCCACCCAGTATTTTGTGGAACCTGCGTCGGTGCTCCCTTCTGTCAGACCTGGAGCCATATGTATAAACCATGCGTACGCACGAAAAGTGTACTTACGCCACTTTCCACGCAGGTTCCCAATGTATAAAAATCCACGGGCGGCGAGAATGTGCGTACCGGGACGCACCTTTCACACCATGCGTAGCATATGCATTTTTTGAGTTTTTATCCAAAAAAGGATAATAAAAGTGTGAATTTGGGTGACATTTTATGTAGAGCTTTATTCTTTCACTACATTGTGTTAGGATGTAATCTATAATCTAAAAAACCTTCACTATGATGACATAGTGATGCGTGAGTGGTTAACAACCTTTTTTTGACGAGCCTTCATTTCGTTCTTGAGTAAATATGTTAGTCACTATGCATTATAATAATTATAATGATAATGATCTTTATATAAATAAACAAATAAATACATGATCTTTATATAAATAAAGATTATTATTCTGTATTATTTGGGAGTAAGAATAACCTACACTATATAAAGGCTGTAGCCGTGCGTAATGGCTGTGCCAAATGATACAATAGCTGCTTTGGCGTTGCTGGAAGATATTGCTATTGTGCAATTTAGGCGAGAACGAGTCTTCAGAGATCGTACTGATTTTCTGGTCCATGATGATGACTGGCTAATGCGCCGCTTTGGATTTCCAAGAGCTGTTCTCTTCAAATTGTGTACTGAACTGGGCCCTGTGTTGGAACGGCACTCTTGGAGAAACCCTGCCATCCCCGTCCATCTACAGGTACTGACAACAATCGGGTTTTTAGCGACGGGGACATTTCAGCTGAAGTTTGCGGACAGATCAGGGATATCCTGAGCTGCCCTGAGCCGGGTCATGCCCATGGCGTGGGGTGGCATCATTTCTTTGAGTAATAGATCATCAGGTTCCCACACAGCAGCTGAACAGGCCAACAAAATACAATATATGTATATAATATTGTTTTGTATAATATTTGATACCCTCAGGTGATATTGGGTATGCATTGAAGCCATGGTTATGCCATTTACAAACCCCCAGATCACAACAGACTGTAATGTGGTGCACAGCTGTGCGCTCTGTGGTAGAGCGTTGCATTGGGCTTTTAAAAGGGACATGGTTTCGGTTACTTTCTGCCATTCAACTTGTTTAATTTGGTTGGTAATACCAGAGCTTAGGCTTCTAAATAATACGCGTTTTCTTCTGTCATTTTGATCAACCATTATTTCAAGTTCG
Source organism: Hoplostethus mediterraneus (assembly GCA_034670385.1). Lineage (NCBI taxonomy): Eukaryota > Metazoa > Chordata > Actinopteri > Trachichthyiformes > Trachichthyidae > Hoplostethus > Hoplostethus mediterraneus. Next base: position 770,522 of record JAXDDW010000120.1, on the reverse strand, counting down.
TAGAAAAGTTGTAAAATTGCACTTCTTTTCTTCTATTTTCTTTTCTTCTAAATGCTGGCCCTTTATATGCAAACCAGGCAGTTGGGGGTGTTGGAAAAACAGGTGAGAACAGACGTACGTGGGGTTTGATACATCTGAGCTTATGCATGTTTCCTGTTTTGTGCATCCACAGATTTCTACACCTAAATCTACACAGAGTTTTACACATCTGGCCCCAGGTCTAGGTGAGACATCCATACAATGATAATTGGTATCCATTGCCAGCAGGTTCTTAATTAAAGCCTCCCCACAAGGCCTGTTAGCCGGGACACAATTACAATTTTCAATTAAGGCGTAACAAGGCTCACGCGTTGTCGCCGTGGCTCAGAAACCTGCGGAGCTATCGATTCCAGCTCATTGATCACAAATCAAAACGTTAGATAAGCTGGTTTTTTATAAGAACAAAAGCTTGAATGCAGCTTTAAATGACTTTTCCCACATCAACCAAAACCAACTGTATTTCCAGCAGCGTCTTGCAGGGCAGTCTGGGTATGGTTAGAGTGGATTCAGAGGTGGAAAAGGAGTGTCAGCATCCATCTGTAAATCTAGCAAGGCTGCTCTAAACTAATAATTATCTCTGACGAGTGAAATGAAATGATTTACCTTGAGACGATTGAGAGACGGAGAGGTTCGAGTGAAATATTTTTTATAGATGTTCACCGAGCAAAAAAAAAAAAAAAAAAAATCAGTTCTAAAAGGAGGTAATAGATGAGGCCCTGACCTCCTGTGTGCCCTTAGATTGAGTCTCCATCTGCTTCAGTCTCTTGGTTGTGCACACATCCTGGTAAACAGGCTGCAGACACTTGGCTGTTACAGGCTAAAGCCCTTGGTCTGGCCTCACCCCTTCTCTCTCTCTCTTTCTCTCTTACTCTCTCTCTCTTCTGTCTCCAGGTCCCAGGTGCAAAGATGTGGACAGAGCAATTTTATAAAGCTCACACACACACACACACACACACACACACACACACACACACACACACACACACACACACAGAGTATACTTTGTATGCCCATCCTACACACACCAACTGTTCAGTTTGAGGCTTGATCAGTCAGTCTGTCAGGTTTTCAGTTACTAAGCAACATCGCATCCTCCAGTCATCAGCCAACTGTCAGAGAGGCTCTTCGTATCGACAGATTCTGACGGGGATTAAATGGTGTCATATTACTGTCACTCACAGTACGGGGGTACAAATGAACTCAGACGCACGATGAATTTATTTTTCTTTTCTGCTCCGGACATGTGTGAATGTCTGTTATTGTGAAATTCAGAAAATTTCACAATAATAGAAATACAAAACAAAAAGGGGCATAATTGTCACATGTGAATTCTTCTGCTGTTCCCTGTGGGCCACCGTAGTTGATTCGCGGGAGCCTATGACCCCCACCACGTGCGTTCTTCTGGGTGACACAAATTAAGTGTTATTTGACGGGAGAACAGCCGAGCACGGCGCCTGGAGCAGCAGGACATGTTGACGTTGCGCAACCGGCAGCAGAAGAATATATGGCGACCTCCCACAAACCACTACACCAACAAGAAATAACATAACACCCGATATCGTAAAATACTCAACAAGATGGAGAAGAAGAAGAGAGAGGGGAAAAGAGTGTGGGGCGTGTGGTATATTATGATTTCAAATAAAAAAGCTTTTATTTGCCATACAATCCAACATGTGTTATGGATGTCCTGGTTCAATAAAATGCCCCTAAAAATCACATCAAGGGGGCAAAAAACCACCCTAAAAAAAAGTACATTTCTTACCCTGACGCACGGCCATGTATTTTGGTGTCTGCTGTTCCTGTTTTTGCCTGCCCTTGCCACAGTGATGAAGTGCTTAAAACTTGAATCGGGTCAAGCTGCACCCGCCGAAGACACGTGAGCTCTGGAAAACGAAAAGCCCGGACCCGGGAAGACATGTGAATTTTTTTTTTACGGCAGCTCAACGTGTCTCGACTCAACGTGTCTGGGAGTTTCATACCTTGAGAATCTTTTCTTCTAGCCGTGTCAAAGACGAAGCTGTAATGTAAAATTGCATGTCAGAGAATGTGTGTGTGTCTTTGCTTGTGTGTGTGTGTGTGTGTGTGTGTGTGTGTGTGTGTGTGTGTGTGTGTGTGTGTGTGTGTGTGTGTGTGTGTGTGTGTGTGTGTGTGTGTGTGTGAGTTCTCTTCTCGGCCCTCTCTGGTTGCTTGGACACCAGAGCTAAGAGGCTGCCCTGTTTTTCAGCTGGTACACAGAGTGCCAACCATCACTTTACCAAGAGAAATGTGTGTGTGTGTGTGTGTGTGTGTGTGTGTGTGTGTTTGCACCCACTCATGTTTGTGAGTTTTTTGCACCTGTGCTTGTGTGTGTGTGTGTGTGTAGTTGTGGGTTTGTTCTTATGTGTATCTGTTCTTGCGTACTTTTACTTGTGCTTGTGGGAGTGTGTGTTTGTGCATGCCTGTGTGTGTCTGTTTGGTTGCCTGTTGCCTGTATTCATGCTCTGCCTTGGTCCGTGTGTGTGTGTGTGTGTGTGTGTGTGTGTGTGCACGCAGGGGGGAAAGTGGCAGCCTGGCAGGGTGATGCTTAGCAACGTTTATGCCAGCGTATGGACCGTGGGCGTGGGACTGAGGGGGAGTGAACACCAGGCCCGGTGGGGGGTGGGAGTGTGTGTGTGTGTGTGTGTGTGTGTGTGGCGGGGGGTTCATTTCTAAAACCCTGCATACCGCCACTGTTGGACGAAAATGTTGAAGAGCTCAGAAAAACAGCCTTATTTTCAGATCCTCAGACATATTCTCTATTTTCAGACATTTCACGGTCATGAAAACTGACTCAACCTATAACGGAGCGAGTGAAGAAAACAATGAAAGCAATGAAACTACAAACTGTCTTTAGTCCCTTGGTCCCATTAAGGCTGTCTATGACTGAGTGTTTGGTGTGTGTGTGTGTGTGTGTGTGTGTCATAATTACTGTCCCCATCATACTTATTAATCCTAGTTATTAGTCACACAGGGACAATTTCCTCTGTAGTCCAGCCTCTTGTTTTCTCTCTTCCTCTCTCTCTCACATCCCATTGTCCCCTCATTTCCCCTCATTTCCCTTCGTGACTTTTCCTCTGTTCTCAATCTCTCCCTCCCCGCCCCCCCCCCCATCCCTCTCTCACCTAATTTTCTCATTTCCTCATCCGCCCTCTGCCTCTCCCCGTCTTTCTCCCCGCGATAGAGCGTTAGATCTCATTAGCACCCTAAGTTCGACGTGTCAAATTCTCACCCTCTGAGGAGGAGGAGGAGGAGGAGGAGGAGGAGGTGACGCACAACACGCCGGGCCCTTCAACGCCCCGCGGCCACCAGTCTGCAGCAGGGCTGGAAACGGAGTAGATTTTGTCCACGGTTCAAGAGGAGAAAAGCAATTTTGACTGACGTACAATAAAGACTAACTGGGTCTTTCTCATGTTTTTATCAAGATTAGTCTCCAAGTGCAGCAGAAATTGTCCTGCACCTTTTCATTACATGTCTTCTGAGATTGAAAAATGACAGTTGAACTGCAGACATGAGCGTCTCGTTCAAGGGTATAAACATCCCCTCCAACCGTTCATCTGTCTCAACTGGGATTGATTGATGGACTTCATTTACTTCAATTTGCTTCGATTCACCTTCGTCGAGTCCTCGCGTTCACGCCGCCTTCGTTGTTTGACGTTGCAGTTAACCTTTCGGTCGCCGTGGCAACAGCACACAAAAAGCTCAATGACCGCACGGATGCTTTTTACCGTTCGTCGTGGAAACAAAACGAGGGTGGGAAAGGGTGAGGGTAGAGGAAGGGAGAACCTTTGGGTGCCTTTATTGCAACTGCCAGTGGAGGGTGCTGTTTACTTCAGAGGCACGAAAAGTGTGGGTTCCTTGGGGTGGTCACCCACATGCATGTACGCGTGCACGTACATACACACACACACGTACACATAGCTCAAATGAGCCTTACATTGAGATACGATGGGAGGAAGTAGCAAACATTACATGACAAAAATAGACACAATGAAAATGCCGAGCGATTGATGACTTGTCAAGTGATTTGATGAAACAAAAGAAGAAAATGGAGGCCATTTGACTGACCAATGATAGATAAATGATGAAATGACGTCTATCTCAAATCTTCTTGGATTCTTCCTGGATTCATCCAATCACTCGACAATGTATCAGTCAATTTTTAGAAATATACAGCATATAGAAAACCATGACATCACTGTGTTAAACATCAGCTTCCTTCTTCCTACGTGAGGTCCAGGTGACCCCGAGTGTGTTAGCATGTTCAACAGTATGTACACTGATGCTCTGGGAGTGTCTGTCATTGTGCACCTATCCTCCACTCGTGTCATTTCTCAAGTGTTTTAGGTAGAGATGAATGGACATAAAACAAAAACGGCAAAGCAGAGCATTTTGTGCGCCCTGTGATGAAAGAGGAAGAGGAGCATTGCATTGTGCCGTGAGTTGGTGTGTCTTGTGGTTCTTTGATTCGTCAAGGAGCCTCCTTTTGATCACAGTGACTCTTGAAGGTTACCTCGTCACAGTAATGTCTTGGTTTCTACTTTAGTTCTGTGTGTTTTTATTTCTTTTATTTGACAAGGCGACATTACTGGCGGGCGACCTCGTCAACCTTTAGTTTCCGTCGTTTTCCCTTTGTTTTGACCTTCCCCTCGGGAACGCCGCAGATTTCTGAACGTTGTCACGAGTTGTTTGTGTGGTTTTAAGATGCCAGCTTTCATTTTTACGTACTGCATTGTGCTGCCACCGCCGGGGCCTCCGTGATTATGTTTACATCTGTTGGTGCATGTTTGTTATGATGCTGCCCAGCCTGTCCTTGTTGCCGTACCCCCCTCGCTGGTGCCTAACCCGGTGCAGCGCCCCCCCCCCTCGCCCGCCACATCGCCGCCCCGACCCACCATGAGGGCCCGGAGCAGAAGGGGTATCATATTACACACTGTTATTAATAACCACCTTCTCCTCTTTCTCTTTGTAAACCAATAGCTGGCATGATCTCACACTGTCTCTTCACCTCCTGACATATCTCTCTCTCTCTCATTTTCCTCTCTGTTCCCCTCTCTCCCCTCTCTCTCTCTCTCTCTCTCACCCTCATTCAAACACTGTGCATGAAACGTGATGATTTATTGATCATGTTGCATCAAAAGAATCATCATCTGTGGACAATATTGCCCCATGTGTCTGTCATTGTAATCGATTACTCTGAGCGCTTGGAGACGAGCTTTCTTCTTCTCCTGGCTTCAGCGGCCAGCCTGTCATGATACAGCTACCTATTACTGCCATAGCAGAAGTCCCCCATGCTGTTACTGACACGGCGATTCGTTATGGAGGACAGTAACAACATGACCGTTACCCTGCTGAACACCTCTACCCTCCGTTACCCCGCTGAACACCTCTACCCTCCAACCCTCTGTTACCCTGCTGAACACCTCCCCCCTCCGGCCCTCCGTTACCCTGCTGAACACCTCTACCCTCCAGCCCTCCGTTATCCTGCTGAACACCTCTACCCTCCGGCCCTCCGTTACCCTGCTGAACACCTCCCCCCTCCGGCCCTCCGTTACCCTGCTGAACACCTCTACCCTCCGACCCTCTGTTACCCCGCTAAACACCTCTACCCTCCGGCCCTCCGTTACCCTACTGAACACCTCTCCCCTCCGGCCCTCCGTTACCCTGCTGAACACCTCTACCCTCCGTTACCCCGCTGAACACCTCTACCCTCCAACCCTCTGTTACCCTGCTGAACACCTCTACCCTCCGACCCTCCGTTACCCCGCTGAACACCTCTACCCTCCGGCCCTCCGTTACCCCGCTGAACACCTCTACCCTCCGACCCTCCGTTACCCCGCTGAACACCTCTACCCTCTGACCCTCCGTTACCCCGCTGAACACCTCTACCCTCCGTTACCCCGCTGAACACCTCTACCCTCCGGCCCTCCGTTACCCCGCTGAACACCTCTACCCTCCGGCCCTCCGTTACCCCGCTGAACACCTCTACCCTCCGGCCCTCCGTTACCCCGCTGAACACCTCTACCCTCCGACCCTCCGTTACCCCGCTGAACACCTCTACCCTCCGTTACCCCGCTGAACACCTCTACCCTCCGACCCTCCGTTACCCCGCTGAACACCTCTACCCTCCGTTACCCCGCTAAACACCTCTACCCTCCGACCCTCCGTTACCCCGCTGAACACCTCTACCCTCCGACCCTCTGCGTGGACTCCTTCCAGCGTTGTTCCACAGAGGCCTTATTTTTAGCGAGGGTCGCTTCTCCTCCGCAAAACTTAATATGGGAATGGAATCCTCCTTTCCTCCCACTGTCATCATTCATCCATCCATACCTTCAGCCCTCCATGACACTAGCTGGTATCTCTCGGCCTTCAGAAAACCCTCCCTCGCTCCTTCACCCGCCCCACTCCTTCTCCCCCACTTTGCTCAAGCTCTTGATCTCGATCGCTCTCTCTTTCTGCTACAGCCTCAAACAGGTGGCTTCATGACCCTAAAGATAGCTCCCTCCATACCACCCATTTGCCAAAAGCCCCCACCCCCTTTCCCTTGCTCTGCCAGTGGCGTCGTCAGGCCCACGTGTAGTTCCTTCTTTTAAAAGGGAGGGCTTCGCTGTCCGACCTGCTCTTCTCTAGCCGGTGGGGATCGTAAGCGGACCTTGTTCCTGACTCTCCCTGCTGCACACCAACTCAACGTTAGGAACAACGTTAAACTTTTTGAGTTGTATATATCCCCCCCCCCCTTCTACCCCACCGACCAGCAACTCGTCCGCTGAGGTTCTGAGAAGCGGCGGTGACCAACCAGACGACGACGACGACGACCATGAAGTGGGGCTGGGTGTTTCTGGGGGTCCTCCTCACCTTGGGGACCCCGTCCTGGGGGGAGAAGGGCCTGGAGGTCCCCGAGTACGACGGCAAAGACCGCGTCTACGACCTCAGCGCCAAGAACTACAAGTCCATCATGAAGAAGTACGACGTGATGGTGATCTACTACCACAAAAACGTGGAGGGGAACCGCAGCGCCATGAAGCAGTTTCAGATAGAGGAGCTGGCCTTGGAGGTGGGTTTCCCCCCGCCAAAGCATGACGCCGGATGGATCTGTGCCCTGTATGGGGGAAGGGTCACGGTGGGAGGAGGGCAGGGGAAGGGCGGCTCGGATGGAGAACCTCGGGGGGGGTTCCTGGATACAGTTAGGGTTACAGCTGTATAGGTGTTGATTATTTGGTACGGTTGAATTGAGGGACTCATCGACCCTTCCAGTGTGGCAGCCTGCCAAGTATGACTGGATAGATACTGACCTTGGAGGGAGGGAGGATGTGGGGGGTAGGAGGAAGAGGACGAAGGGGGGTATTGATAAGGGACTAGAGGGCAAGAAGCTGATTACCTTTTGTCTGGTTATTAATCTTCTTATCTGTGATTGATTGAGCTTGTCTTGCCCCAAAAGAACAAAAGGAATGAAGCCAAAGTAAAAAATGAAAGGGGGAGAAATCCTCCCCCAAAAGTACAAATGAGTGAAACCACCATCTGTGTTGTCAGACTGACCAAGAATGAGAAACTAAACTAACATTTACATCCTCTGTCATCTTCACCAACTCATTTTCACCACTAATACAAACCGTACTACTACCGAAATGAATGATATTGCCCCAAAACGTTTGGAGACAATCTCGTGGCCTGCAAAGCAGGAGGCAGGGAGCTCAGAGACGTGGTCTGGCTCCTCCGTAGTGTTTTGAAAATGAAATCCACTTTGGAAAAACAGATCCGCACCTGATATTCACCATGCAATATCTACAAAGAGGATCTAGTCTGTTAAAGTGTTTTGTCAGCTCAGGACTGAATTGGATCTCCTCTCCTTCAAATAGCACCATTAAGTGCTACCAATCAAACAGGTTGATATCAGGTAGTGAGCCGAAATGGATCCATTGAGATTAGAGGCCATATTTTAGTTGCTGATTTTCATGCACCAAGCTAAAAGAGTTTCTGATATTGGATTCATCTGTTGTTGCAGAAATGGGAATGTTGGTTAATGTGTGTGTGTGTGTGTGTGTGTGTGTGTGTGTGTGTGTGTGTTGGACCTGATAATGGCCTTTTATTAAATACTGGATATCGTCAGTGTTGTCCACTGTCGATATGGAGGTTCCTCCCTGACCACAACTACATAAAAACAATAAATTTTTTGGCAGGTTTTCTTCATTCATTTTTTGTGAATTCATACCTTTAATTTTTTGGAAAATGGAAAAACTGAACATCATTGGCTATTAGCAGATCCATCCATACCTATGATCAGTATTATTATGGGCCTTCAAAAATGCACGTCGATAAAATAAACCTGAGTGTAAGAGACCGAGTGTTGCGTGAGAAAGGGCCGATCTGCTGAACTGCTGCCTACTGCTACTCACGTTCAGGTTCTTCAAATCACAACCAATTTGTCTTGGCTTTCATCACCTAACACGCATGACATTCTACCACGCGTACCCAAACTCCCCTAACACGCATGACATTCTACCACGCGTACCCAAACTCCCCTAACACGCATGACATTCTACCACGCGTACCCAAACTCCTCAGCTGCAGGATAGCACCGATGAGCTGCTGCCATCACTCAATCCTTGGAAGGAATCAGGAAGAGTATTTGGAAATACTTTTTATGACTGTTAGAATGTTTTGAGAATCACAGGGAAGATACACAACAAATCAAAGTACGTCCTGTGATTGACTACGTACTTGTTCTTCTAAACAACACCTACCCTCTTACTGCTCCGAGGAGGTTAAAGCAAACCCTCACCCAGATTCAGTCATCATACCAAGGAGTCAGACGAAACATCAGCAGAAACATCACTGCTGTTCTGCTGTGTATGCTCACATGCAGAGTTGCACTTTCGATTCCTTCTTTAAGGTACCATATTCTTCGGTTTGTGTTCTTCAGGATGTTTCGCAAACATGTGTAGCTTAGTTGAAAGTTTACTTGAATTAAATTGAATTTGAAGACTGAGTCCGCACAATACTGGACCCTGATTGGCCGACGACACCAGCTCCTCTAATTCAAATGAGGTAAACCTGCTGATCAGAGGCTTTCCAGTTCAAATGCTGCAATCTGGCCTGATTGGGCAGATTTCAGGAAGTTTAAGCGAGGGTAGTCCAGTTGTGATGCGTTTACTGTAGTCGGTCTAGAACTGCCTGTAAAAAAAGGATGGATTTTTGAAATTCAACCATTCAGCAATTTTGACAATGTCTTGTTGATCATGTTGATTATTGTCAATCCAACAGCTAGCAAATATCAGGACTGAGCTGGAAAATCATGGTGGGGAAAGGAATCACTCTGCAACCACTGTTGAGGCCTTTGAGCAAGGCACTTAATCCAATAGGACTCTGCTCAAAAAGTACTGCTCCTTCCGACCACTCAGCCCCACAACCCACCCACCTCGGCCCCACAGCCAGCCAGTGCAGTCAAGGGGAGGCCATAGCCTTTCTCTGCCTCCCAGAGCAGCAGTGTCCTCTTACACAGTGTGCCTTACACTAGCCTGTAAGTCACCTCTGTAAATAGCCTGGGACAGCACTGCATGCTTAGCAAGAGGCTAAAAGCCCACCTGGGAGGGACCGAGGGGGTTAGGGCCATATCTCACCACCACTCCTGCTCTGACAGCTCAGCTCAGGCCTGCTCAGCAACACATCCCGCTCTGCTCTGTCGTGTCACTGCGCACCCCGCCAGCTACAGCTACCGAGTCCTAAATCATCATTTGCACGTCCGAGTTTTCACATCTGATCGATTGGCCGTCGGCGTAGCCAGGCTGAGCTGGCCGGCTAGAGAGAGAGAGAGAGAGAGAGAGAGGGGGGGGGGGGAGAGAGAGAGAGACGCTGACTGGAGCAGCAGGTCCCTCCTGGACCACTCAGGAGGGAGGCTGAAAATAGCTGGCCATTTTGTATCAGGAAGTATGAATTATTAAGTCGCAGGGCTGAGGGAATCAAGTTTTAATTGCCTTTGTTAAAGCCAAGACTGTGTGTGTCTATGTGTGTGTGTGTGTGTGTGTGTGTGTATTGTGGTGGTTTGGGTTTTTATTAATTTGATATAGAATCATGATTGTAGACATTGTCATGTCTGTATTTCGAGTCGAATTGAATCCCAGCGTGGTTGCAGGTTGCGTGTCTGCTTTTCCACGACGTTGCAGAACTGACGAGTCGGGGGTATTACCCCCACAGCAGCTCCCCTAGACGCACAGGAAAAATAAATTTAACTTCCTGTTCCATCTCATGAGTCCGCGGCTTCCTCTTTGAAGGAATGAACAGAAACAGGGTCTGAACAGTACTGCAGTTGCCGCCACAGCTAGATCACGGAGCGATCCTGACAGCTAAGACAGGTAGCGTGACCTCCTGTATTCCTCATCTGAAAATATGAACGCCGGTCAGGCAGACACACACATCAGCGACAGCGGGACGCATCGCGACGACAAACTCAGCGTCTTCCACTCATAAAGGTTGCGTGTGCTGCAAGGAGTCACCCTGTCACACCTAAAGCATGTTCGATATGTCACCCCTGACCCCTCCTGGAGTCATCTTCACACTGTCTCTGAAAAACAAGACTGCTGAGAATGTCCTCACAGCAGTGCTAGCGTAGCAGCTTCATCTTTGGTGTCCTTGTGTGGTGGCCAGGAGTTAGGCACTGGGACTGAATGGTTTTAATGGTACCTCGGCTAATAAGAGCCTTTCTTGTATCATACCCAGTGAAACAGGTTGGTAGAGTCCCTGCATTGATCCTGCACTATACACAACTACCTCACAGGCTATCTTATCTATCCCATCTTGTCTAACCCCCGCTGGCTAAACCCCGCTGGACGAACTGTGACGTTGACACCGATGTTGGTTTGCATGCAGGCAAATCAAGACGGAGTATGAAATGAAAGGTATTTTGGACGCTTTGTGTGGGTGTGTTTGAGAGAACAACGGAGAGAGGGGGAGAGAGTTTTTAGTTCCACCAACATTTCTCAGAGACAGAGCTGCTCTGGAGGCAGAAATAATCCCATTGGTTAATCCTCAGTGGGCGGAGCCAAAGAACCTCATCCGGTGAAAAAGGCAAGGCGTAACAGAGGGGTTAGCTAATATGATGAACCCTATTGTCCTGCTACTAACAGAAAACAAATGCAATATAATGATACTAGGTTAGCTAGGTTAGCTAGTTAGCCTAGCTAGACTAGCCTACAGCTAGCTAGGGCAGCTAGTTATCGTGAAGGTTAACAACCAGATGCTTTTGGGACAAACCATTTCTTATTCAGAGGGGTTTTTTGAATGAGTAATTTAGCTGATAATGATTTCTGGCCTAATGTTTGGTGTGTTGGCAATTAATGATGAATGTTTTCTGAAGGTTGTTGATGGTTGTTGTGATTCAAAGCGGACCAAGAAGGAACATGGTTTTCAGATACCATGCTTAGTTAAAAAGGTTTTACTACAACTACATACAAGATATCTCCCTATAGAATGATCTATAACCTTTTGAGTTACAACAGCAGTTTCAGTGGCCATCAAATTCTTATTGCACATCATATCATAGTTCCATTTAATACGAGAGATTGAGAGAAATCAGAGATGCCTGACATCCCATCGGTGCAAAGTGATGCCAACATGAGATGATGCCTACATCTCAACCCCAGCCTTGATGTTTGTTACAGTGTTTTTGCTTGAATCATGAAAAACGTAAAAAGCGAAATCATTAAAACAAGTTGGTCCCTGGGTGACCTTGGCAGCCATCTTGTCCCCTACGTCTATTATTGTGTTATTGTTTGTGAAGCACTTTGGAGTGACCATTTGAAAGTACGATGTTGATCTGGTGTGTCTGGTGTGTCTATTACTCTCTCTTTCTCTCTCTCTCTCGCTCTCTCTCTCCTAACCAGTGTCCCATTCAGTCAACTAGGGTTGAACTCTGACCTTTGTTATGCTGTAAAGCCTGTACACATAAATCACTGCACTCCACACAGCTCAGATTGCAGTGTTCTTTTACACCCCCCCCCCCCCCCCCCCAGTAGCCACACCTTATTCACCCCTTCCTTAATTCTGACCTATCCATGTCTTATTTTCTTTGGTGATATTTTGTTTTCCATGTGCCAACCTTGAATGTGCAGCTGAAGAGGTAAACTAAACAAGATTGTTAAAATGTCTCTCATAACAAAATCTGATATTCTACAGCAAATGAAAGTGAGCATTTTACACGCACATTTTCGACATTCAGCTGATGCTCTTACCCAGAGCGATTTATAATGAGTGCAACAGTAGAATAAACTTGACTTCCTAGATCACCATCAGTCCATAGTAAGCCTTAGTGCCCAGACAGTAAGCAGTGGAAGGCATTTTTTCCTCCACCTATTAGCTTAAAATACAGCTCATGATTGGGATAATTGAGATAGGTGAGATAGGTGAGATAGATGAGATAGGTGAGATAAATGAGATAGATAAGATAGGTGAGATAGGTGAGATAGATTATAGATAAGATAGATGAGATAGGTGAGATAGGTGAGATAGGTGAGATAGGTGAGATAAATGAGATAGATAAGATAGGTGAGATAGATTATAGATAAAATAGATGAGATAGGTGAGATAGATGAGATAGGTGAGAGAGGTGAGATAGGTGCGATAGATGAGATAGGTGAGATAGGTGAGACGGCATCATGTGGTATTATGCTCTCATTTCTAATGCACTGAGATCCTCCAGGGTTTGAAGGAGGAGATCTGGGAAAAGGTCAGGCTGTCACTGTGGTAACCGCCAACCAGAGCGACTCTTCAAGTCCTCCTCTGTTCAACAGCAGAATACATTTAATGTTTGTTTGTTTTTTTAATATTGAGTAGAGAGAGAGAGGATGGTATCAAGAGAGTTGCATCCTGATGCATGTGTCAACATGTTTAGTTCCTAAATGAGACATCCACCATTATACATACCTGTCACCTATCCTATTAAGGTCATGCAACATCTTTGGTTACAAAACAGGTTTTCTCAGACGAAATGAATTGACTAATTTTGCAGATAGCATTGTTTTTTTTTCTCCAAAACTCTTTATGTAATTAACGTTTGGTGAAATGAGCTTCCCGGACTCCATCAACAGAAAGAGAGCATGTGAGGGAGCTCAGGCTATGAATGGGGTGAATGCTTTGGATTTATTATATAGAACAATGAACTGTATATCGAAAATGTTCTGTGGTCGATTCAGCCCAGTTCATGGGCATGTCATTGAGATGGTATGGTCTCAAGGCAACTGCACCAACAATCCCACATTGTGTTGCCCTCTGCTAAACTATTCATGCCTCCATTCACAGACTCATGCACCAACGTCCCATTCAGCTGCAGCTGCAGCTCTTCTCCAACAACTCTCTTTAATGTCAAGATATCTTTTCCTGCACAAAAAGAGTCGCCTTGACTTTTACACATGCCCTAAAATAGGTTTCCAAACAGTATGTTTTTTAATTCATGTACTATTCTTACTGTATATCCATTTTGGAAAAAAACTTGCTGCTCAAAATTTAGAAATCACACATGATCTAAAATGTCATTATTGTAAGTAAAGGGCTCACGATATCTAATAGCTTTTTCCATATGCCTTCAATTTTTTTCCCATAACGACCTTCATCTTCATGCCAGAAATTAATTTATTAGAGTAGGTGTCACATTTTTCAAATGATGGACATCTCATTTTGGAATGAAACTCATCACACGCTCTCTGCATATCCCAAAGCGCTCTCACTTCCTGCTCAAGGTCTATAAATGACTTTGTCTCGATAGACCGCTTTACTAATAAGCAGGCCGGAGGGAGAGGAGGGAGAGGAGGGAGAGGTGGCACTGGGTCACCAGGCTCAGGGAACCCGCTGGGAGGATTAGCCAACGCAGACAGTCCTGGAGAGTCGCTGCTATCTAGTCATGCTCAGAGGGAGGGAAGCTGGACAAGTGGTTTCTTTTCAAACTCAGTTTGTGAACTTTGTGTTTGTTTGTGTTTTATCCCATAAATTGTCACGTGAAAACCTCATAACTCAAAAGAATTACACGATTCTCTATAGCTTGAGGAAACCCTTAGGCTTCTGAAACCCCATGGATAACCTCAAAATGATGGTAGTTTTGTCAAATTCAAGGCTGTTTTTCTTAAGTTCCTGAAAGGTTTTGGAGATACAGGGCTCATACAAGTCAGTACATTTACTATATCTTATCCGTGTCTATCTCTAACTTCAAATTTTTTTTTTTGTGCATGTGTGGTTGTGTTTTACATGAAAGGACAGAATCTCAAGGACATATTGCAAACAACTGCGTTATGGTATTTTTAGCTAATGTCACCAAGTTTCTGATGCATTTGGAACTGACGGTTTTACTCAAGAATGACGAACCGCTAAGGCCACCTCTCTTTCAGCTAGCAGTGCTAAACAGAGGCCTGACCTTTTTGAAGCGTGGTGCTCTCTTGGTCTTCTAAGGCTTGATGCTGCTAGTGTAAACAGCGAACAAAATAAGCCGGCGCTGTATTTTCCCAGTGGACACAAAGTGTAACTCATCTAAGTCAGGGTCGACAGCGACTTGCGTGTCCTTCCAAGCATGTCCATCCCATGCCGGCACCAGAGAGCCTGCCGGGCAGCCAGATCCTATTATTGACTTTGATTCTAAGTGACAGACATCGATACCCTCCAGAGTGTGAGCAGCATCCCATTACCTCGAGTTATCCCCGGATCAGACGGTGCCGAAAGTCCCGATGGCCTTCTTACCTTGTGAACTCCGGGATAGGCGCCGCCGCTTCGGTCTTGCGCTCGAGCAACTTCGCTTCGTCCAGGATAAACTTTGACTCCGTACCAATAGCTTTTGAGGAGCTCCTTTCCCTCCTTCAGTGTCGGCCCTCAACTGGTGTTAAGTCATTTGCCCGTTCTAATAATGGCATGAGAGTCTCTTGAGCAAACCCTTGTGTAAGGACATGAGGGGCTCTCCATTGGCTGAATGACCCGTCTTAGTCAACCGACCTGATTCATCCACATCTTCCATTCTTCATTTAGTGTGGAAGTTACCATTAACACTTTTTCTCAACCAAGTTGCACTGCTGACGATGCTTCTACATACATTCTACACCTTCATACCTCTGACCCCCCCCATCTTCAGCCCCAATTTGCTCGCTATCCCGGCGTAAAAAGAGAGGGACTAAAAAACTGGGAGGTAATCCCTCAGCCACGACGTCTGGCGAAACGCCGCCAGATAAAGTGTCCCGGGGATAAATACTCTGCTGACATCTCATCGGTGCGAGGTGTTTGTTTTCGCGCCGAGCCAAACCGGCGTGCCGCGTGGTTCATTTTGTTCCCTTGCAGTGACCCACCTGTTGTTTGTACAGCATCTACAGCCTATTGATTCCCCGGGTCTCAGCCACTGTTGAAGCTGTGCGATGCGACTGTGAGAGTGTGATTGCGTAATAAGTAATAGATAACGACAATGGTGAACGTTGATGCTCCTTGTTGCTGCAAAGGAATGAATCTAACAATCACATCTCAAGTGACTCCCTTTCTTTCTCTGTCTGCCTCTCGATACATAGCTCTTCAATCACAATCATGACTGTGCGTTTGTGCGGTGAGTAATGTATACGATCTTTGGATGTACTGTACAATGTGATACTTGGGATACTGTGGATATTTTTCTTTTTTTTGCCTATTCAGGAGAGTTGTTTTTTTTCTGCAGAGTGGATACGATGAAGTGCAATTCACATGTCTTGTTATTGCACAGAGCCTCTGGAATCAATTTTGGCAGATCAAGTCATATCCTCAACACCTAAAACTCAACTTTTCTGCAAGCTCTGTTTCAGTGCGATCGTAGTGGAAGCACTCATTTGTAAAAACCTCTGAAATCTAATAATAAAGTAGCTTTATCAACACCAGTAAGCAGCTGACAGCAATGGAAGCAAATCAAAAGGTGCAGTACGCAAGATGTTGATGTAAAAATACACCTGCCCTTTCAGTTTGAATCACAAAGTGCTGCAACAGAGAAGAGCGCCCCACCCCCCCAATCCAGACCCTTCATCCAGAGAAAGCTGGACTCGCCAACCTGTTTTCTTCACTAACCATCATTGTGTAGTTGAAGAATGGGAACCAGCAGCCACTGTGGCTTTTGTTCATCAGGCCACAGTGGCTGGCTGTCTGGCTCAACTACGTGTGTTGGGCAGGCGTAGGGAAATCTCCCATGTTTTATTTGTGTATGGTTTACTTCTTTGTCATCCCCCTTCCAGCTCCTGAAAACTTAGATTAGATTAGATGAAACGTTAATAATACCCCTGAGGGAAACTGGAAACTGGGTTGTTGCAGGAGCAGATAATAGGATAGAGCAAAAAATAAAGAAAATGTCAGCACTTGAACCTATTAAGTAAAAAATGAAAAACAAAATATGATTTTTGAGCATGTATGCATGGGATGACAGCAGTGAAACGTGCAAAAATCAAAGCCGTTTTCCCCTCAAAGTGTCTGTGGCATCAAAGATTGTCAGATTTCTTCAGCGTTGGTGGGAGAGTCCGTGTCCGTGGAGTCGAAGGCTCAGCGAGGCACCAGCCATCGGCCAAAATAGTCCCCGTGGTGCGTGGTGGTGTTTGTGTCAGGCTAAATTTAGCTGAGAAATTGAGACGTCAAGATCGCGTATCTTATCTCGTGCGAATTGTACATCGACACTACAGAGTTCCTGCTAAACAATTTTCTTTACGCACGTCGTTCTGAAAATTAGTCCCGTCCGAATCGCCCTGGAAAGGCCATGCTGATGTTCGCCCTAGTTTGGGCTCGGAGACGTTGCTTTTCCTCTTCCTGTGATCTGTTTCTTTACTCCTTGGATTTCCCTGTTGATGGAGTTTGAGTTCCTGTAGGCGGCGCTCTTTTCTTTGTCTGTTCAGCCACGGCGGCTATCGCTGCTCACGCTAACTACCCAGTTCTTCTTCCATTTACTCCAAACAAGCTGCTGGAAACGTAAAACGCATCACTTCCTGTGCGCCAGAAGACTTTTTCCCGGGAAAGGTGCTGCCTGATGCAGCAAATGTAAAAGCTTTCATGAACTGGCTATAGGTTGAATCACTAGCGAGTGCTACATAGTGTACCTGGTGCTCTCTCTCTCTCTCCTCTTGTCCCCCGTCTGTATTGAGGGATGTATCCATCACTTATTCATGAATGAAAAATGTCAGAGAAATGCAGGGGATCAAAGTGCATGAAAATTTTACTCCCCACTTATGTTCCTGTTTGGCTTGATGTAGGAGGTAGTGTTGAAGAGACGGTCTCTGTAGGGGAGGGGGGCCCAGTACAGTAATCGTTACCGGAACCAGTTGTCTTTTAAATCTGTAGCTTCTTCTTGTCGAAATGAAACTTTCGGTCGGCTGCGCTTGAGCATCTCCCCGTCAAGTCTTGATGAAAATGTCATAAAATAACGTTTTTGTTGTGATTTTCAAAGTTTGCTTCAGCTTGCGACTCACTCACCCTTCGTAACCGTCCAAAACAAGCTGGGCAAATGGAGTTTGTTGGTCGAGTCCGTTGTGTGACATGTTTCCAACAGGGCTTATTATTGTCAAAATGAGTCACTCACAGATGGTTGCAGACACTTCTGCCCTCACAGTCCGTCGTAGTGAATCAGCCCGTGTGCCTGTGAGATTTCTAAAAAACAGTTCATGAAATGAGACAGAATAAAATAATGCTGCAATGTTGCAAAGGGTGAAAATAGGTTGTTTATGATCTAAATAAATAAGGGCTGACTCTTATTTTAGACTGATAGTGAAAATAGAACAGCAGCTTTTATATTTATGTACAAATTCATGCGTCCCCTCAGTGTTTTATATGCTGTTGTATCTGAATCTTTCATGGCCACCCCTTTGCAGTGTTATGTAACAGCTTGGTGGAGGAGGTCCTGATGAGTTACAGCAGCCATTACTAATTTACTGTCTAGCTGAGTGGGTGGGGAGGGGAGGGAGGGGGGGGGGGGGTGCAGGCTGAACCCGGGGCTTTCCATTTTGCATAGATCCCAGGACACTTGTTTCTATAGGAAGATGGGAAATCCTGCCGCTCTGAAAATTATTCCCCCAAGGTGGTTCGTTGTATTTTTCAGATTCAGCAAATTTGTTGGGTTACCGTGCAAAATGTTTGAGGACGTCTGGGGATGATTTTAAGATGACGTTGCCTCCTTTTCCTGTGCTACGTCTTCGCCTAATGGCTCTGAGTCGACATGCAAACACCCGCATGCGCTCCTTCCTTGCTCTGAATGATTCGATTTAGGATGCAGACAGCGATGCCGTTGTTAAGAAATAACAACAAAGCTAACAGCGTTATAGTGGCATCATCCCTGAAGCTGCTGTCTTAGAATCTATGGTGTGTGTGTGTGTGTGTGTGTGTGTGTGTGTGTGTGTGTGTGTGTGTGTGTGTCCTCTAATAGTGACTCACATCAGTAGGTGACGCACACACACAGATGTGTGACTCGTCATTCACTAAGGGAAAAAGCAGGGGCTGCATGGGAGAACAACTGAAGCCAAAGACAGTCCCAGTCACAGAGTTAGACCCGTGACAGAGCGCTGTACAGCACAAGAACTCCTTTCTCTTGAACGCACTGTCAGTCTTCCTGAACGTCCCGGGACTGTGGGAGGGTGACTGAAAACACGCAGGAGTAGAGGATGTGAAGATGGGTGGATGGACAGATGGAGGTCAGACCCATCTCACCCACCTTTACCCTGTTACATGTATTAGTTTAATGCACTCTTCATGATACAGAAGCTTATCATGAAGACTAGAGGAAACACCCAACTTCTACCTGTTCAGACTATACCTGTTCTATACTGTACATCTAAGGGGTTCAGAGTCGGACTTCAGACACGTGTTACCGATGCACACCGATGCTCATTATCTGAATCTTACAACAACATCAATACCTTCTGGCACAGCCTCCCCCCCCCCCCCCTATCTCTGGAGCTCCCTTGAATTACGGAGGCCTCCAATTGACGCAAACAAAAAAGTCACATTTTCACCATAGAGACGAGTAAGCTAGCTAGCAGAGATCCAACAGAAACATCTAGTGAAGAGGTAATACATCACTAATGATAAAACTGCTGGAGAACAGGGCTCATAAACCGTCATAGATGAAGGGGTCGCCGTGACGCCGGTCGCTAGGCGATGGGAGGAGGAGGAGGACGGAATGTCTGGGTGGAGAACTTTCTTTCCAAAACGAACCTTTTGAAAGCCAGAAATCTCAGCACCAGGTATTCGTTGGTACTGGTAAAAATCTTACTTACTGGCTAAAATCTGAATTGAGCTTCCAACACCCTCCAATACAGCATATCAGGGGAACTACACGTCACTCTGGTCTGCTTACATCAGGATCAAAATCTGAATTGAGATTGCAGGAAGTATACTGGGAAAGAATCAGACGAGGAAGCAGGGTGGCTACGTTACACGAAATCTGACCCCTGTTCCAGTGCGAACCCCGTCAGCCTCGGCTAGCTCATCCTCCGGTGCCACAGCCAAGCCGAGCGGGGCACGTTTCTGACACCTCGCCCGATGGCACCGTGCCCTCGGCTCCCAGTGCCGTGTCACCGTCAGCTCGTCAGGTGACACGGCACTGGGAGACGGTGCCAAGACGTTACGCTGCCAACCTCCCACTTGGCTCCGGCTCTCACTCCCGGATGGGTCAAAGGGGACAGCGACGGGAAGAAGGGGCGAAGGGGAGGTCAGGAGAGGAGGATGCAGCAAACAGGTTTTACGGGGGGTGACGCAGAAAGCGAGGGAGAAATAGCGCTTGATGAGAAAGAGGGAGAAAAGAGAGGGAATGGGAGATGACGAGTGAGACGTCGGGCTGAAACCGAAAAGCGAGCGCGACTTGAGGACGCGACGGATGTTCGCGCAGGTCTGAGTTGAGTGTTAACGTGAGTATTAGGTGTCTCCGTCCACTCTGTGGCCTCGCCACCCTTTCCACGCCCATTCCTATATGTAACGAACCTCCACCGTCTTTCCTATGCTCCTCAACATGCTTTCTCACAAGCCCTTATATAGATGTGGGACTCCCAGCCCACCAACCTCTCTTATAAATACCCCTGGGTTACCAATATGGACATGCCCTGGGGAAATGGGGAGGGGGGGTAATGCAAACTCTCAGGCAATTTGGCAATGTAATGCTGTATCCCTCAATGTAATGCTGTATCCCTCTCAATGTGCCTTCTTCTAAGCGCTGTTGTCGTTGTCCCTACCTGTCTGCATTGAAGTTTTTATGATGACGCCGTATTAAATCCTCACTTAGTGTTATTTGAATGATAAAACCAACTGTCACTGCAGAACACTGCAAAGTACAATCGTGTTTTTGGCACAAGGACGGTTGTGTGATCCTCTGGTAGCTGCCTCCCCATTAGCTTGCACCATAATCGCGAGCGAAAAATGATGTCAGGTGTCTCTGCATGGCGGTGGAGTTCTGACCTGCAGCGAGCTTTGGCGACGAAGGAGTGCTCTATCAGTGCGTAGATGTGTCCTGTAAAATCGCTGACATCCGAAAATAAATGTGGTTTTAGACTCTTATGGCGCTAAAGGTGGATTCCTCTGTAACTCTTCTGCTGCCGATCTGATCTGCTCCAATCATTCATTCACACTAACTAATTGTACTCATTTTCAAGTACTTCACAAGACGCTTCACATGTTGCACTTGTAAGATTTGCATCAAATCGCCCACGTACAACCTACTCTGCTTCCTGTCCTGCAAAATCAAGCGATGTGTTATTTACCCAGAGGCTGTGACTATGTTGTGCTATGCCCTAAAGCGTTACCTCTTCTTGCAGTTGCTCACCAGTCCAGCAGCCATTACCTATCAGGTATGTTCAGGTCTGCCTTCTCTCTCTCTCTAAAGCTGGGCTGCAAAACTCCACTTCTTCTGGCACTGCAGTATCTGCTGGTTCTTCCTCCTCCTCTCTTCGATTGCATTAGAATGGGCGATCAAATCAGTTTAGTTTAAAATCACGAAATTACGAGAACCAACAGACATCGCAGTCCGTTGGAGACGGAGCTACCTTCAAACTCCAGCAACAGCTTGGGCTGTGCCAATATGACTTACTCACCATAGTAGGGAGGAGTGATCTGAATGAAGCTCTTAATCCATTAATCAAACTTTAACACGTCCATCCATCCATCCATCCATCCATCCATCCATCCATCCATTAGATGGTGGTTGTCTTGATTTAGTGGTTGAAGGTAAGTGGACTTAATGGAGAAATTGGGGTCCAGTCAAGCAGTAACGTTTCTAGAGACCAAAGGAATGGATGCTGTCAAACGGTTTCCCACTAAGCATTGCGGCTGAAAAGGAATAAAGCCCATCAAGCTATTTGCGCTGGTGGCTATGGGACACTTGGCCGCTGATGAATGTTGCCCATGTTGCTGCTTTGAACTCTTGTAAGCCACTAGACGACGCTTTGGCTCTCTTTTATACAACGTGTAACCAGTTAAAAGGGGCGATCCTATTTCCTCTGCTCTGCTAAACTGAGGCATAAAGCAATGCATAAAACATTTGGAACATTAGAGAGGATGTCTGCAACAGGTTTTCATACACAACTGCGAATAATATGCCAATGCGTGCCTCTACATGTATCCGACGTGAACGTGTGTATGTGCATGCATGTTGCAGCTTTACTTACTGCAAAGTGTGAGCCCTTCTCCTTTTCTGCCACACCTGTTGCAAGCACCCCGCCCCCCCCCCCCCCCCCCCCCCCCCCCCCCGACATAGTTGGCTCAAGTTCTGCCCCTCTTGTTCTTCTTCTGGGGCCCTGCTGTCCGCGCTCCTCTCGCATCGGCTGTGAGGGCTGCCGATTGTTGGCTTCAGTTTCACTCAGATTTAGAAAGTGCAATCCAGAGCTTTTGCTTTTAAGGCCTTGAGAAAATGCCAGGGGTTTGCTCATGTAAATTACACTGGAAGTATGTTTTTCATGCAGGTCAGAGGTCAGGGGATGACTAGCATGGAGGTGTAGGGAAGTGAATTGCTTCTGGTGGGATTAGCAATGCTACGTACGGTATACAACGTGTAACCCATAGCTAGCTGGGCAGCTGCCAAGATGAGTGTGAGATACAAACAGTTCTCAATATATGATACTAAATACAATTCAAATACAACAATGTCTCTCTCTCTCTCTCTCTCTCTCTCTCTCTCTCTCTCTCTCTCTAGCTTGCAGCCCAGGTCCTGGATGATCTTGATGATGAGGACATTGGATTTGGCCTGGTGGATGAAAAGAAGGATAGTGCCGTTGCCAAGAAGCTGGGTAAGCTCTGCCAGTCACTGCTGAAGACCTTGTTAGCCAAAACCTGGCCCCCGATTGTGAACAACGACAAAAAAAAATCAGCCATCGCTGTATTTTTATATTTTGACAGATGATACGTGTCCTGTGGGAAAAATAATCTTTGGCTCAGTGTAAAACGTCTCCCTCATTCAAACCCCAGGTGACCCGACACCAATGGTGCCAGGACACCAGCGGTGTCGGGTCACCTGCTCATGTCACAAAACTCAAAAACACATTCAGCAACTACTGCAGATTGTTCAGCCATCTTGTTATTGAGATAAAAGACATAAGAGCCATAACTGTTATTAGTGTCATCATAGAGATCGGCCTGGAGAGAAGGAAGTTCCATCGATCAATTGATCAATCTTAAATGAATGATTACATCGTCTGAAGATAACTTCACCGATAGTTTCACTTTCACGCCAGTCGTCATTTAGTCAGAGATCATTCCCTCATCTTTCACTTTGGAGATCTTCGGTCAACTTTTGGGTGGCTGGATTGAAGAATGCTACCTTTCAAGTTTGTTTTCAATGTGTAGCATCAGTGTTGCAATAGGACAAAGGCAGTTCATAAGGTAGTATGGACTGCCATGTCGTAAAAAAAAATGTGAATGAAATGTACATAAGGGATTAGAGTATTTCAGTATCTGAGGCCTATCACAATGCATGGAGAATAAATGAAACAACTCTGCCCTCAAGTGTCGACCGGACATACCACTGCTGCTTCAAAACACTAAGTGGTGACACCCAAATGCCAAAGTCAGGCGCATTTTGTTGTTTTTTGTATGTGCAGCTACATAGTTCACACTGTTACCATGTTAATATTCTACTGCACCTTTTTGTGTTCAGTAATTTACCAACATTGTGCCTGCAGGAGTCATAGAAGAAACCAAAAGTAGAAGTAGAAATCTCTGTGCGTCTATTTTATAGCCATTGAAATGTGCCATATACATGTTACAGCTGTAGGAGAAATACAGAAAACAGTTCTGCGATGGACTGAATTATTTTGAAATGTGATATATTCTGCACTGCATGTCGTATTACTGCAAGGAGAGTAAAGTATTCCTGGCGTCCGCTATAATTGAGCTAACATCAGTTGTTTTAAAGCAGACACCTGCAGTGGTTGGCATTCATACATCTATGTCACAGCAGATTTTTCCAAACAATTCTTCTGAGAGTTGGAGGAACAGGGGAGCAGTAGTGCAGCAAGCACGCATTTTCCACCCCTTCAATATGTCCCCTTGAACCACAACAACAAGCTAACACACGCCACAACATGTCCAACAATAAATCCTGGGATTATTGTGATTGGATGGAAAGAAGGAATCACACGTTGAGCAGCAAGCCCGCTGGATGAAACACTCCATGACATTTTTCCTTTTCTCACCAGGCCTGGACGAGGTGGAGAGCATCTACATCTTTGCCGATAACGAGATCATTGAGTACGATGGAGAGCTGGCCTCCGACACCCTGGTTGAGTTCCTCTACGATGTAAGGAACGCTTACACACCGGCAGGATGAGGGGAGGAGGGTCACATTTTTCGTTTTCACATTTTGTCTTTGTAGTCTCTTCTTCATGAAGAGCGCCACCTAGCTGTGAAAATAAAAATACTCATATAAATAGAAATATAGAAATAAAGCTGCCAGTGGTGTGACATCATTTCACTGTTTTTCAAACGTAAATCAACTTATTTGAAGAAATGAAGTGTCATTATCACAATAGCAGTGGGATGATCAAGTTAATGACATGACTGATGAAATTGGCGATGAAATCAAGTGGATTTAAGAGATTCAACATTTGCAGGGTGATTTTGAATGCAAATGTATAAAAAAAACAACATTTACAATCACACATAGCAGGATTTTGAAATTGCCCCATGGTTAATAAAGTGTCCATTTCCCCCCCTATATTTTACCTCAATCCGTTTTGTCTGCTCCGTAACTTATACTTACACTTTATATTAAATATTATATATAACATTATTATTATATCATATAATATAGTAAATATTCTCTCCCCCTCTCTCCTCAGGTGATCGAGGATCCCGTGGAGATCATCGACAACGATCGCGAGCTGAAGGGTTTCTACAACATGGATGAGGTCATCAAGCTGGTGGGCTACTTCAAGAGCGAGAAATCTCCCCGTAGGTGGAACCCTGAAGTCGTGATCTCAAAGGCCTAGTTTGACATGTCATTTTCATCAAAACGGTCAAAGATGCTGTTCGCAAATCGCCGTTAGAATCGGTTTCTTACGTCGAGCAAATGGGTGTAGCAACATGTTCAGTGAGTGTATTTGTGTTGTATGTCTGACTGATATCGTCCCTCCATCCAGACTTCATTGAGTACGACGATGCTGCTGAGGAGTTCCACCCCTTCGTCAAATTCTTTGCCACATTCGACCCCAAGGTATAAATCAAATAAATGTGTGTGTGTATATGCACAGTATATATGTCATGAAAGAAAATATCTCAAATGAGTATTTTTTCACAACCGTCTACTTCTCCTTTCACTCAATCTCGCTTCAGATCGCCAAGAAGATGAAGATGAAGATCAATGAAGTCGATTTCTACGAGCCTTTCATGGAGGAGCCCGTCACCATTCCCGGAAAGCCGTACACCGAGGCCGAACTCGTCGATTACATTGAGGAGCATGACAGGTGAGTCCATGGGGTCCTGGAATAACATGAGGAGACATAATCAAATCTTCTTTTAACAGTCGTGGGAATATAATCAATGTAATCAGATTGCTTTTTTTTTTTTGTGGTTTCCGTGTTCAGGCCTACCCTGAGGAAGCTCGAGCCTCACAGCATGTATGAGATCTGGGTAAGAAGTGTTGAAATCCCTCCAGGATTTTAAAGACCAGGGTTAATGTGAGTATTTCCAGTTAGCCAGTCTAGAGAGGGCAGTAATGGACGCCCTCCCTCTTGTGTTCTCAGGAGGATGACATTGACGGAGAGCACATTGTTGCCTTTGCCGAGGAGGACGACCCAGGTAAACTAGATGTGACGCTGAAGATTTCTAGCAATAACCTCACTTTGAGCTAATACCATAGGGCCACCTGGCTGACTGCCATACCTGACCTTTGACCTTTCAGATGGTTTTGAGTTCCTGGAAATCCTGAAGGAGGTGGCTCGTGAGAACACTGATAACCCCAACCTCAGCATCATCTGGATCGACCCTGACAACTTCCCCCTGGTATCTATCAATCTATCTATCTATCTATCTATCTATCTATCTATCTATCTATCCATCCATCCATCCATCCATCTAACCCTGCCCCCTGTCTGTATCTCAACTTTCAGCTGGTGCCCTACTGGGAGAGAACCTTCGGCATCGACCTCTCCTCTCCCCAGATCGGCGTGGTTGACGTAGAGGATGTAAGCCCTCTTTCTCTCATCCCCGGCACACCTTACCATACGCTACCTGTAGGAAACAGAAAGAGACCGATGAGTGTCCCGCATATCGGCTGTTGAATCTATCGAAGCTTTAGGCTGTTGTTTTCAAAGACCCGACGTCTGACCTCTTGTTTTCTCTGTGACCAGCGATGCTCGCAGCTGAGCTCGCAGCTGAGCTGAGCACTCCAGCTGATCACAGCCATTACACATAATTTCTGTACCTTCTGTAACATTTAGTCGTCATGTTAAAGGTGTCTGTGGGGCGTGTCTGTGTCGTCCCTCGCAGGCCGACAGCGTGTGGATGGAGATGGACGACCACGAAGACATGCCCACAGCTGATGAGCTGGAGGGGTGGGTCGAGGACGTGCTGTCTGGAAAGATCGACCCAGACGATGATGACGATGACGACGACGATGACGACGACGATGATGACGACGATGATGATGACGATGATGATGATGACGATGACGATGACGATGATGACGACGACGATGATGATGATGATGACGATGACGACGACGACGACGATGACGACGACGATGACGACGATGACGATGATGACGATGATGATGATGAATAAATGTTCACTACCATCTTTGGGTTCACTTTGCTTTAGCCAGTAATGGCAAAAACCAACTGTAGCACCACTTTTTTCTAACATCTTGCAGCAAGCACACTTTGTGTCAGGTCCTGTTTGCTTCCTGTGGGGTTTCCTCAAAGCCTTTGAGGGGTAAATAACAATGGGAAGCTTTTAATTTCAGTCAGGGTAGGAGTGTTGTGGTTCAAAATGTCCACGTGTTAAATGTCCTTCGTCACAGTGTTAGGATATTCGTCTCTCACCTGCGGGGTTGACTGTGAATGTGAGCAAGGAGGCTAACCGAGTGAAACTTTCCTCACGTTGTCTACCTAGCGTCGCTCAGAGCGGGGATCCGCCCCCTGTCTCCTTGCCTCTGATTTACTGTAATTCTGTTTTCTACTGGATGAAGAGAAGAAACAAACACTTTATTGTACTATTTTTTAAAGATAACAACCTTAACCTCACTGGATAGTCTTAAGACTGTGAAAATCTTGGAAAGTGATTAAGATCTTGGAGCCCACTCAAAAATCACAGAATAATTTGATTGTTTCTGCTCTGATATTCGAGATTAATAAGAGAAAAAAATATTTTAAAACAAATGATGTTGTTTGTTTTCATTTCTATATGAAACAGATCTCTCTTTGTGTATGTGGGTGTGTGTGGGTGTGTGTGGGTATGTGTGGGTGTGTGTACAGGAGAAATTTCATAGAAATTGATAATTCATAATCTGGACATAATCTGGATAAAAATTAAAAAGCAATGCATGTGTGAAGAGTTTATTTCCAAAATGCTTTAAATTCATTTGGGATAAAAAAAAAAAACAACTATCACTGCTTTAAATTAATTAATTAAAAATTAAATTAATTATTAATTCATTATATTTTTTTGCCATCAATTATTTAATTGTTGTAGGTGTCACTTTTCCCAAACAGTGATAATCTCATCATTTTTAAAACTCACTGAACTAAGTAGTAATTTTATATAAATCTCAATGTATGGAGCAAATAAAAATGACATTTCTCTGATTTTTTTAAAATCCGATGTCAGGTGTCACATCAGGCAGGAGTGTATGTCTGTGTTTTGGGAGAATATGTGTCAAATTTTCATTGTTTTGCAATTCATTCATCTAGAAATAGGCCTGTAAGAATCATCTAAATGTACTTCACCTAAACGTGTTCAGAAACATTAACTCGTGTTTTGATGCGGGACAAACAGAAGGTAGGACAGGATAATAAATAAAGGTAAAGTATGAATTACTGACTACAGGGCCTCTTGAACTACCATTGCAGTTTATTAAACCAAATATATTGTGGCATTCATAATGTGATGAAAGTACTACAGAGATATTATTTTCTATTTTAAAATGAATTTATTTCTCTTCAGAAAGAATACAAATTCTGACCATACATCAGTAACATCCTTTTTTAAAAATATTTCCGGATTTCTGCATCAGCAAATCCCAGGGAACACAGAGAAGGGTTGATTATAATGGTTGCTGTTACTCAGTCTAGTCTCTAGATCAGTGACAGACAGGTCTACCACTCTATCATTCTGATCAGGCCCAATGGAAGCACCAGACTGCCTGGTATTAATGCAACAGTAAGCACTCCAGAAATACTTAGCAACCCTAACATCACAACCGACCTTCGTATTTCCAGCAACTACACCGGTAACTATAAAGCTGGGACCGTTGCATGATCTCTGTAGTGTCTTGGCCAGATTCTCCTCATGTACCCTCCACCTGCCCGCGTTGAAGCGACCGCACTGAGGGGCTGCATTGGTCAGAGTGGAGGTGGCTTCCATGGCCTTTTGAGTGGAGGTGTGGTAGACCGGGTAGAGGTGGCCCCTGTGGCAGCCACATTTCACAAAGTCTTCATTTAAGGCCTGGTGAACTCCTCTTTGATTTTCCGGGATGAAGCTCACTCCACCCATGCAAGCACGCTGGCCACCATCTAGCTGTGAAATGAAAAACAACAAGAAAACATCATGATAGCAACTATATTGTACTATATTATACAATGGGTAAATCAATCAGTCCGTCGTCCAGCTGTGCTGATAATTCCCATAAAGCAGCTGGCTGGTTGCAAACCAACGTTTGTGGTAACCAGGGAGCTAGTTGTGCTGTTTGTTGTTGTCTGCTGTTTTATATTATATGTATATAAATATTCTATATGTATCTCACACACACAGCAGCAATATGGCAGCCGGAGTAAGTAGTGATACACTGTTCTCAGCTCTTGGTATGGAGTGTGGAGTTTCTGAACTGCTGAGCGGGCCATTTAAAGCCAGAAGGTTCTTCCCTTTAGCCTGTAGCCTTTAGCCTTGTTCAGTTTGAGTTTCAGTGCCTTGCTCAAGACCACTTGAAAATGACATTTCTTACTAACAACATTCAAACAAGGTCTCTGTTGAAAAACCTTTAGAGTAAACAAACATAGTTTTACAAAATATACAGTGGTGGCCAAAATTGTTAGAACACTTGGCACATTTAAGAGGTTTCAGTTGTTTTTGTTCAATTGGCCATTAAAATACCCATAAAACGAATGAAATATATACAAAGTCATCATTATGCTCTATAAACCATAGAATAGAGCCATCATAAGGAGATTTACGTCATTTTTCTTACAAAAAACAAGCTAGGCCTATTTCACTGTCAATGTCACACAATCATGTTCCTTCACAGAAGAAGCCAAATTACTTGTGTAATCATTGATCGTGGTTGATCAATGATGTGATCGTGATTAAATTGATGGTGATCAAGAGTCTTAGGACACAGCTGTGTGATTCTTTTGAATTGCTGCAAAAGGTGGACATACCAAATATTAAAGTTAAAAGTGGATAAAAACAGCAGGACTCACTTCATCTGATATTTGTTGTGCTCAGAGCAACCATCTGCATGTTTCATGAACATTATGAAATTAAATCATGTTTTGGAGGCAAGAAAAGGTCAATATTTTCAGATCTATCAGGTGTTCTAACAATTTTGGCCACCACTGTAATTACATATCAAGTTACTGCAACAATACCTGAGGCTCAATGTACCAAGGGTCTTTTCTGACCACAGTTGCATGATGAAACTGGTAGGCAGAGTACACTGGGATCTTGTAGATGGTGTCGTAGAGTGTAGCGTAGTAGTAAATTTTCCGATCGTTCTGGTCCAGGAGACACTGGCATATCTGCCGGTAGCGGTTGTTCCTTGTGGCGTCAGAGAGGATTGTCGGTGAGGCACGATTCACAAAGAACTGGTTACAATTTGTGAACGAGATCACTTCCCCTTGGGCGAGCAGAGGAAACAGTAGTAGAAAAATGACACCAAACATTGTGATGTTGTGGCGAGCCGAGGCGGTAGAAGATCTAACACAGTACCTGTATCCCCTTCCAGTGCTGCCTGATGTGCTAGACGCTGTAAATTGTCTCACAAAACTTCCTGAAATGAGCTCAAACTCAGATTGTGTGCTGTGGACACTTATACCATGTTTTCACTTGTTAGCTAATTATTAACCTGAATCAAATAAGACAGCATAGGTAAAGATAAGGGTTAAGGTTAGGGTTGGCCAACTAAAACAACAAGATGTCACAATGAAATGTAAAATTACTTTTCCAGCTTGTTTGCTCATTTTCCGTCATTTATTTCCATGTATTTAACAATAAATGGCAGACGATGTACTAAAAAAGTAACTACAAAGGACTTAGAGCTGGAGCAGGATGTCTGCAGGTGGTTGGCCAGGTCTCCTCTGTTACCGGGCGGGATGAATTTCTGTCTACGCATGCAGTCAGACTGGCCACCATCTACCGTACTCAACTTTGGGGAGACTCTTTTGGCCACACCACCTTCTGCACAGTCAAAGTTCTGCAACGGTGACTACAGGAATGATGACTTTAACACCTTCGATGTGATGAACACAGATTGGCCCCTTTGTGGAATACAGATGTTGCATCATACAGGGATAGACACATGTATATATAATATGAAGATGAAAATATAATAATCAATGATTCATTTCCTATCACCATTACAAATACACAGACGGCTGTGTTGCTGATACTATATCCTCAATAAATGACTTGAAGATGTGAGTGTTATCAATCCATGTTTTATTTGCTGTATTACCTCGTGCAGCTGACAGTCGATAGCAAATACTGCCAGGAAACATCAACAGTCTCACAACATGCCCGTAAATGAGCTCAAACTCAGAACCCAGATTGTGTGTTGTGGACATAATGTATTTGTTAGCTAATTGTTAACCTTAATCAAATAAAACAACGTGAGTTAAGGTAGAGGTTAAAGTTAGGATTGGCCAAGCAAAGTCTCTTGACAATGTTGTAGGAGCCATTTTTGTGGTATTTGCAGTGTAAATGTGTGGACTTTTATTTTAATATATGTGTGGACTTTTATTTTGAAATGTCTAAATGATTTGATTGAGGGCACCTGTATATGGCAGGTAATGTTTGGTTTCGAATGAGATGGTAGTGGGAAGCCTACAGTTTTCGACCACACACTGCAGAATGCATTTTTCTTTATGTTTCACAACTTACATTTTGTGTTTAATAAGTACCAAGCAAAAAACGTCAACTTTGGATATGTGGATCTTCTTTGGAATGTGCGTCAAAACAAATTACTACCGTCTCAGTAGTGGCTTACTGGAACCCAAGTAGAAAGCCCCTACACATGTAAAAAGGCATTACATTAGAGTAAGGGTCACATCGCAGAGCTCGAAATACAGGGGTGCCCGGGGGTGCCCGGGGGTGCTCGGCATGCCCATAACAGACATGAGCACCCTAATAAAAGCTAAATGGGTCGCTCTAATAATTTGTTAAGGGCCTGTGTAAATAATAAAAGACCGATAGACCTACTCGGCATCCGTGCATGTACATTTTGTTCAATCAAAATATTGTGATTCTGTGCTATATCCATTTTTTTCTGCCAACCCTATCATATAGCCACCCTATAAATAAGAACTAGGCCTATAAGAATCATCTCAATGTACTTCACCTAAACGTGTTCAGAAACATGAACTTGTGTCGCTCGCGTTTTGATGTGAGACTAACAGAAGGTAGGACAGTGCCTAAATAGATAAATTCACATGAACCTGTCAGAACCAGAAGGAATACAACCCAGTATGTAACCCATCATGTTTTATGAAGACTTAACATGTAGGGACTGCAGCATGAACTCTGACTCACTGTCTCGTCTAAAGTAACAAGCCTTCACAAGACATTTTGAAAATGAACATGATGGAGATACTTTTCAGTGCTGAATAACGTGATGGTGGTAGAGGGGTTGAGTGTGAGTTAACCACACTGGAAACAGACTCAGCTCATTGCCACCTCTGATTACTGAGTAGTTGGCATGAGCAGCGAGCGCCACCTACAGGAACTCAAACTTTGGTACTACACACACACAGTTTTCAGTTTCTCCTCACATAGAGCATTTTAACTACATCTATACACTGTTGTATCTCTAACACACACTGGATATGTGAGATAAAAAATAGTCTGTCAGATATATGATGTGTAAATGTGTCATATGACAGAGAAATTGTTTTTTTTAAATTTTGTGCATGTGAGAGAAAAACAGTATTTTAGTTATTTCTGTGTATGTGAGAGGAAATGTTATGAATGAGAGTGAGTTTTGTACATGTGAGGGGTAAAGTATGAATTACTGACTACAGGGCCTCTTGAACTACCATTGCAGTTTATTAAACCAAATATATAGTGGCATTCATAATGTGATGAAAGTACTACAGAGAAATTATTTTTATTTTAAAATGAATTTATTTCTCCTCAGAGTGAATACAAATTCTGACCATACATCAGTAACATCATTTTTTAAAAAATATTTCCATATTTCTGCATCAGCAATTCCTACCGAACACAGAGAAGGTTTGATCATAATAGTCGTTGCCCATCAGTCTATTCTCTAGAGCATTGACAGACAGGTTTTCCACTCTACCATTTTGATCAGGCCCAATGAAAGCACCAGATTCTCTGGTATTAATGCAACAGTAAGCATTCCAGTAGAACTTAGCCACCCTAACATCACAACCGACCATCGTATTTCCAGGAACTACACCGGTAACTATAAAGGCCTTGGAGTTGGGGCATGATGCCTTTAGGTTGATGGCCAGCTTCCTCTCATGTGTCTTCCAGGCTCCCCGGTTGAAGTTTCTGCACTGAGGGGCTGCATTGGTCAGAGTGGAGGTGGCTTCCATGGCCTTTTGAGTGGAGGTATGGAAGACAGGGTAGAGGTGGCCCTTGTCGCAGCCACATCCCACATAGTCCTTGTTTAAGGCCTGGTGATATTCTGTTTGATTTTCCGGGATGAAGCTCTCACGACCCATGCAAGCACGCTGGCCACCATCCAGCTGTGAAATGAAAAACAACAAGAAAACATAATGACCGCGACTATATTGTACTATATTATACAATGGGTAAATCAATCAGTCCGTCTTCCAGCTGTGCTGATAATTTCCATAAAGCAGCTGGCTGGTTGCAAACCAACGTTTGTGGTAACCAGGGAGCTAGTTGCGTTGTTTGTTGTTGTCTGCTGTTTTATATTATGGGGGGCCAAACAATATTTATCGAACTTTGATATATATACATCAGAATTTATACATACATCGGACTTTAAGTTTATATCAGGCACTGAACTGACCAGCTATAGAGTGGTGCAGGAATGACGTATTTTTGTAGGCCGACCCGGAAGTTAGCATCGCCCTGGTTCCCTCGACAAAAGGCCAATTTGTTTTCCATTGGATTTTGGATTATTGCAGAAAATAAACTCTGTGGCAAACAAAAGCTTATGATACTTACACGTTTTGTTCAGCAAGATAATCTTCACAAATGAACACTACTTTTATGATTTCTGAATCGTAAATACAATCGCCAGAAGTAAAAGGCTAACGTTAGGCTATAAACGAACTATACCACAATCTACAAGTTGGAAGGTTTGAGTTAGAATAGTTTGGAAGAGCACGAGTATAAACACAACTAGAGGCTGTAATGGTGGACTAGTGAGTAGATGAGTTTCCGTGTTCGGCGTGATGACGTTTAATGTCCCCGACAACCTCTGTAGTCTCATTTAGCCACTTGTTAGCAACCCCTTTTTTAAGACATGTAAAAGCGTCAAAATTCACAAGTGGGGTATTTACTGATGTATTTTATGTCGTAGAACAAAACGTGAAAACCTCTTAAGCTTGTGTTAACCACAGACCTTATTTCAGACATCTAACCAAAAACCCATTCAAAAAACCCATTGACTTCGAGACGAGGGAACCAGGAGTGCAAAAATTCTAACCCATTTCCTGGTTTTAGTACTCATTCCTGCACCACTCTATATAAATGTATCAAATTTCCCTTGAACTTTCAACCATTATCTTTACTCGTCAAAAGACAATTTAACTTAACTAGCTGGCAAGTCCGATGTATCTTTACATGTATATATATTATTAATTCTCAAAGATATATATTAAGTCCGATGTATATATATTACTTCCAATGTATATGAATTACGATATATATATATAGAGACAAGTCAGTTTAGGCCTATTAGCGTACTTAATGTTGAAGGGAAGGTTTTCTTTAGTGTTGTGGCACAGAGGCTGTCTAGTTACTTAGAAAAGAATAGGCTAAAGGCTGGAATTACAGGCTTCTCCGGGTGCTTAGAGCACCAGCATGATTTGGCACCAAATTCAGTCAGCTAGACGTGAGAAAAGAGACCTGTATGTAGTATTTTTGGATCTGGCAAATGCTTTTGGGTCAGTACCACGTAGTCTGTTATGCGAGGTTTTTTATTTCTTTAGAGTGCCGGACTGTATTAAGAGGTTAGTCAAAGCTTACTTCTTAGACAGAAGAAGAAGAAGAAATATAATTACATAGAAAAAGGAAAAACCAAATTTGATATCACGAAGCTAGGAATAAGGCTAAGGCGATAGCAAAATGGTGCGCGATGGCCGTCTTTGCTGATGCTCGCAGTTTGAGTTTGGGTGATATGTCCATATAAGGTTGGTGAACTCATGGTTTCTGCTGATCAAGCAAAAATACTTGCTGATCAAGAAAAATACTTGCTGACATCGAGCTAACGTTGCCAGAATGGGGCGTAAATCGGTATTCTCCACCCAGTTTTTAGGATATATAAGATCGTGCGCAGATAGCTTTTGTTAGTCTGGTTCCGGAGCCAACTCGGGTTTTGTGTCTGTGAAGAATAAAACTCTATGCATCGAATTCTGAACTTCTCCAGTGATTTATTTTGAACCTGTTTGAGACTCTAGTAACTGTTGAATTTTCGGAATCGTAAAGAAGATTAAGTGTTGGTGGGGAGGTCCGGTCTTTTATCACTGGCCTGATACTTGGACCTTTTTCTCCGACATCAGAACCGTATTTCTCTTTCAAGAGAATTCATTTCACAATAAGCTGGCTGGAAAGATACAATAGAGAATGTCAAGGTTTTTATTGGGTTTGCACATGAACAAACTGTATTCAAAGACAACAAGAAAGGCTTCATTTAGCCTGTTGGCTACTTTTTACCACAGGTATTAACACCGTCAGCTGGAGTCTCATTGCTGTATTTCTCATAGTGGACAGGGCGGCAGTCAGTCTTAATTACATCACAAGCCACTATCACATCCTGCTCGTCTTCATCGATACTGTTGACAATGCAATCCGGGTTGGGCAATGGCACTTCGATGTTATATACCGTCATGTGTTTGTTGCTGATGCAGAGGTTACCACGCAGGCGTTTGCCCTCGCCGTCACAGATCTCATTGAATCTTCTGATGTCCTCCTTAACAACGAAGCATTGCATCTCAGTTCATTTCTTGCAGAGGTTGTTGTCATTCAGGTATCTGTAGAATGAGATCACTGTTACACTCAAATTGACTACCCAGCGTCAAACTGGTAAATGGCTGCCTTTATATAGCACTTTTATCCAAAGTGCTTCACAACATATGCCTCTCATTCACACACACACTCACGGCAGTGAGCTACCATGCCAGGTGCTGGCCTGGCCATCGGGGGCAATTTGGGGTTCAGTGTCTTGCCCAAGGACACTTCGACATGTGGACTGGAGGAACTGGGGATCAAACCGCCAACCTCGTGATCAGTGGATAACCTGCTCTACCACCAAGCCACAGCCGCCCGTCCAAGTTCTAACGTCCATGTTTTTTCTGCATGCTTGCTCAACTACTGCTACTCCACCCCCAAGAGGATCTTGGGGATGAAGGGTCTCCTCTACAATGGCTGTCATGGTGTCTGTTGTGTTGTTACTGTAGTTCTGGAGTTCATTTACAGTTTGTGTTGCATAACTTCTATGAGGCTACACCACCACCCAATTCACTTGCAGGAAACCAAATTGTTTATAATTCACTCATCAATGTACAACCCAATGTGTAATTGTACTGTTTGCTGGCTTCTTCACATTGTGCCTATTGAGTTACTCTTTAATTCACCTTCCCCAGTCGACATCTTTAGTTGTGTCAAAGGACTCCGAAAGGACGTGGTTGTGGACAAACTTGTTGTAGGCATTATTGTTGGTGCTATTCTCACAAGGCTGTTCATTGGCGCGAGGTGGAGCCAAGTTGCCATGGCTACGGTTGACCACTTCCTGCTCCCCTTGAGCCAGAGCTATAGTGAGGACGACAGCAGTCAGGAGAGTGAAGTTCATCCTGAGAGTGAAAGAGAGACAAAGAGAGACAACAAACAACAAAACCAAAATGATTTGTCAACATGTAGAATCCTGCTCATGAACACCCACCAAGTGCCAAATGCCAGTAAACCTGATTTTGGCTGGTAAAGTTTTGAGACAATAACTTTTCAATGTCTTAATTATATGAGACGTAACGTCCCTTCTACCTCCCCAACTGGCCTGTGTAAAGCATAAAGTTTGGGATCACACTAGTTAACAGCAGCTTCCCTCTTACGGAAACAACTAGTCTGCTGGTTGAAATGTATATAATTCAGCAGTAAAAAGCACCAAATCAGATGTTAATAAAATGATAATTCAATCAACAAGAATTGGAGAGAGAGAGACATATTCTCACTTACTCTGCAATTGTGTCGGATCAGGCTGCCCCAATAATATTGCTGTGTGGGTCTGGAGGGAATCAATGCTGATAGATGTAAGGTCTCTGCTAGAAGTCTTCGAACCCCCTGTCTTGAAAAGTTTCTCACCCTTTTATACCACACCACAATCACCACAGCAAACAGCTAACCAGCCAATCATAAAACAGCAAAATCATTTTTCACCATATATGAATATATTCTATGATCCGATATTCTATCATCATCTGTTCTATCATCATCTATTTTATGATCAGCAAATTTGTTGTGATCAAGGAAAAGTACAAGTGTTATAAATGTCTTCCTCTTTCTGGTTCACATTGTTGATAA
Organism: Hoplostethus mediterraneus; assembly: GCA_034670385.1. Lineage (NCBI taxonomy): Eukaryota > Metazoa > Chordata > Actinopteri > Trachichthyiformes > Trachichthyidae > Hoplostethus > Hoplostethus mediterraneus. Next base: position 733,871 of record JAXDDW010000120.1, on the reverse strand, counting down.
AGTCAACAACTTGAACCAAACTAATAAACTCAGCTAAACTCTTGGGTTATAGCGTGGTCACTAACTTCCCCTTTGTGCTCATGCTCACTTGGCTACAGAAAAAACAGGAAATGATTTTGTGCAACATGGCCAATAGAGTTCTGTTTCTTTAGCTTTTATTCTTTTCCTTTTTCTTACCTCAGCTTAACCTGGCTTTATTGAAGCAAAAGCTTCTTAAGTGTACAGCTGCAGGACGGTGCAAGTCAAATATGTTATAATGTTGCTGCTGTGGGTCACAGTGAAGTTCAGACCTTCAGTTCTAGGAACTGACTAGTCATTCAGGTAACTGAACTATATCAATACTCTTCTCCCTGTACACCAACAGCTGCACCTCCAGTCATCAGTCCGTCAAGCTCCTGAAGTTCGCCGACGACACCACCCTTATTGGGCTCATCTCTGGTGAGGATGAGTCCGCCTACAGGTGGGAGATTGACCATCAATGCTATAAAGACAGTGGAGATAGTGGTGGATTACAGGAAGAACCCAGCCCCACCCGCCCCCATCCCCCTTTGTGACTCCCCAGTTGAAACTGTGGAGTCCTTCTGCTTCCTGGGTACCACCATCACCCAGGAACTCAAGTGGGAGCTGAACATCAGCTCCATCACCAAAAAAGCACAGCAGAGGATGTACTTCCTGTGGCAGCTGAGGAAGTTCAACCTGCCAAAGTCAATGATGGTGCACTTCTACACTGCCATCATTGAGTCCATCCTCACCTCCTCCACTCTCCTACGCTGCTGCCACTGCCAAGGATAAGGGCAGACTGCAGTGTGTCATTCGCTCTGCTGAGAAGGTGATTGGCTGCAATCTGCCGTCTCGCCAGGACCTGTACGCTTCTCAGACTCTGAGGCGTGCAGGTAGGATTGTAGGATTGTGTCCCACCCCGGACACAAACTCACAAGGCTTGGGTCCCCCCGCTAACATGGACTCGATGGACACTTCTTATGTACCTTACGTTCTTACGTAAATTTATTTATCTTCTGAGAGAATACAAATTCATCAGTAATATCCTTTTTTTTTTATAGTTCCATATTTCTGGGTCAGCAATTCCCACCGAACACAGAGAAGGGTTGATTATAATGGTTACTCAGTCTATTCTCTAGATCATTGACAGACAGGCTTTCCACTCCACCATTTTTATCAGGCCCCATGAAAGCACCAGATTCCCTGGTATTAGTGCAACAGTAAGCATTCCAGTAGAACTCAGCCTTCCTAACATTACAACCAACCATCATTTTTTTAGGAACTACACCGGTAACTATAAAGCTGGGGTTGGAGCACAATGCCTGTAGGTGGTCAGCCAGGTTCCTCTCATGTGTCTTCCAGGCGCCCGTGTTGAAGTTTCTGCACTGAGGGGCTGCATTGGTCAGAGTGGAGGTGGCTTCCATGGCCTCCTTAGTGGAGGTATGGTAGACAGGGTAGAGGTGCCCCTTGTGGCAGCCACATCCCACATAGTCTTTGTTTAAGGCCTGGTGTAGTACTCTTCTGTCTGTTTTGTCCGGGATGACGCTCTCACGACCCATGCAAGCACGCTGGCCACCATCCAGCTGTGAAATGAACAACAACAAGAAAACATAATGATAGCAACTATATTGTACTGTATTATACAATGGGTAAGTCAAGCAGTCCTGTCAGGGATAGCAGTTTGTATAGGACCCAGAAATGCAGACCAGGATGACGGAGTAGAAAATAAGCAGTTTTTAATGATGATGCTGGTGAAGGGAAGATGGGGGGGTGCACAGGCTGGGCTGGATAGAGCTGGGGCAAGCAGGTGAGGCAGGAGCGAGGGAAGCAGGCAGGCTAGTGGGTGGGTTTCGGCGAGAAGACACGAGGAACGAGGCGTACAGGGGATCTTGGGAGACAAGAACAGACAGTTAGGACAGCCCGGAGGCACACAAAGGAATATACTCTGATAGTTAGTCTAGAGCGGCCGAGAGAGTGACTACCACGGTAGTTGGCAGAACAATCTGGTGACAAGTGGTTGGAGAACCAGGGTATAAATGCTGCTGGGCTGATGGCTTGATAGGTGGCAGGTGTGGAGGAGAGGCAGGGCCGGGACAGGGAGCCACACCCACGCCACACACACACACAGAGAGACAGACAGGGGAGGTGGAGACACAAGGGAGGTAAAAACACAGGGAAAACCCGGGGTCGGGGCTGGAGCCGTGACAAGTCCGTCTTCCAGCTGTGCTGATAATTCCCATTAAGCAGCTGGCTGGTTGTAAACGTTTGTGGTAACCAGGGAGCTAGTTGTGCTGTTTGTTGTTGTCTGCTGTTTTATATATTATATATATATATATATATATATATATACAGTATATATATATGTATTATGGGGGGCCAACAATATTCTCCTATCAAAAGGTAGAAAAAGCGACTCTGTAGATCTATGACGGTGTAGCCTGATGTCTGCTATGGTTTTGTTTTGTTTTTTTAATCTGAATTGGGCTTCTAGAAGTGTTTACCTTGGATTATGGCACAAGGGATAGTAATTATTAATTCATTAATACACATCCTGTGTATTAATGAATGATATTAACTTTGGATTAATATATATTAAATCTGATGTATATATATCACAGTTAAATACATATTTCCTGTTTGGCCCCCCATATATATATATATATATACATATTCTATATGTATCTATATGTCACTTAAGAAAGCTTTCAGAAAGATTTCAGAAATGTTTCAGTATTGCTAGCTGGCAAGTTTGCTCGTAGCTTGGTTGCCCTGGTTGTTTGTGAGAGGCATGTTTGCTGGTATATTGTTCGTGTCAGCATGCAGGTATAGATTCAAGTTTAGAGAGATAATAGCTATACATTTCCCTCGGGTAACACTAGAGCAGGTCAATGTCTCAACTATCATAATTTAGCCAATTTAAAAAGTGACAGAATAGTGCAATGTTATTGAAGACCAAACCTATTGAACCCAAACTCTATTTTATGACTAAGATATATGAAAAATCTGATCTTCTGATTAAGACAGGAGCTTCATGTAATATCATCACTGTTCTCCCAGATGTCAGCTTTGTTGCCATCTTAACCACCATGTATTGTTGGGTTCATTCAATGGATTTCACCTCATCAGCCCAATTTACTCAACCCATAGAGGACCATGTAGTCCTTAAATTGAAGTGAAAACATGAAGCCAAAATTGGAGTTACATGGTTTTAACACAACAGCAGCAATATAGCAGCCGGAGTAAGTAGTGATACACTGTTCTCAGATATTGGTATGGGGTGTGGAGTTTCTGAACTGCTGAGCAGGCCATTTGAAGCCAGAAGGTTCTTCCCTTTAGCCTATAGTTTAGAGAGACGGTAGTTTTCCAATTTCTCATATCTGAGTTTGAAAATGACATTTCTTATTAACTGATGAAAAACCTTTACAGTAAACAAACTTAGTTTAACAAAATATAATTACATATCAAGTTACTGCAACAATACCTGAGGCTCAATGTACCAAGGGTCTTTTCTTTTCACATCTGCATGACGATGAAACTGGTAGGCAGAGTACACTGGGATCTTGTAGGCGGTGTCGTAGAGTGTAGCGTAGTAGTAAATCTTCTGATTGTTCTTGTTCAGGAGACACTGGCATATCTGCCGGTAGCGCTTGTAGCTTGTGGCGTCAGAGAGGATTGTTGGTGGGGCACCATTCACAAAGAACTCTTTACAGTTTGTGAACAAGCTCACTTCCCCTTGGGCGAGCAGAGGAAACAGTAGCAGAAAAATGACACCAAACATTGTGATGTTGTGGCGAGCCAAGGCGGTAGAAGTGTCACAGCCTCAGCCGTGCCTCCAGTTTTCTTTTATTTCTTGTGTCCTCATCACCAGATCGTTGATTGAGTCACTGTGGTTCGCTCACGTCTCCGGCTCCTAGAATTGTGCATTGTAGTTTGTTTCTTGTTTCTCGACGCCTTGTTAATCCTGTTCTCCCTGTGCTTAAGATCCTACACAGTACCTGTATCCCCTTCCAGTGCTGCCTGATGTGCTAGATGCTGTAAATTGTCTCACAAAACTTCCTGAAATGAGTTCAAACTCAGATTATTAACCTTAATCAAATAAAACAACATAGGTAAAGATAGGGGTTAAGGTTAGGGTTAGGATTGGCCAACTAAAACAAGTATGAACAAATGAAATGTAAAATTACTTTTCCAGATCATTTTCCATTTTCCATCATTTATTTCCATGTATTTAACAATAAATGGCAGACGACGAACTCAAAAAGGAACTACACCTGTAACTACAAAGGCCTTGGAGCTGGAGCAGGATGTCTGCAGGTGGTTGGCCAGGTTCCTCTCATGTTTCTTCCAGGGGCCCTGGTTGAAGCTGCCGTCCTGGGTGGCTTCCATGGCCTCCTTAGTGGAGATATGGTAGTCAGGGTAGAGGGGGGCCCCCGGTCGTAGCCGGGCCACGATAGTCTTTGTTTAGGGCCTGCTCATCGCCTCTGTTACCGGGCGGGATGAATTTCTGTCTACGCATGCAGTCAGACTGGCCACCATCCAACTAGATAGAAAACAACAACAAAACAAAACAAAACATAAAGATAGCAACTACTGCAGGTGCTTACTACTTCACGTTCTTCTATCAGGCTGGAGGAGAGCAACCCCTCCACCCTGCTCCTCTACAAGAACGACCAACGCGTGGCCACCACCTCTGATCACAGGTCATCGTCTGATACTGCCGATAACGGCGGCAACGGCGTGGTGATGCAGCTGCAGAAAGGAGATCAGGTGTATGTACGCATGCCTGCAGATACACAACTTTGGGGAGACTCTTTTGGCCACACCACCTTCAGCGGTTTTATGCTCAGTCGAGAAATAATGACCCCAGAAATGACAGAAACGACAACACCTCCGTGGCACGTAAACGTATTGCTCCCAATCTGGGGATAACAATTTGATAATTTCCCTAAATAGTTCTTTGCCAATCTTTTCCTTTTCTTGGTCAGTCTCAGATATGGCTTTTTCTTTGCTACTCTGCCTAGAAGGCCAGCATCCTGGAGTCGCCTCTTCATTGTTGACGTTGGGACTGGTGTTTTGCGGGTACCATTTAATGAAGCTGCCAGTTGAGGACCTGTGAGGCGTCTGTTTCTCAAACTAGAGACTCTGATGTCCTCTAGCTCAGTTGTGCAACGGGGCCTCCCACTCTTTCTATTCTGGTTAGAGCCAGTTTGCGCTGTTCTGTGAAGGGAGTGGTACACACCGTTGTGTAATCTTCAGTTTCTTGGCAATTTCTCACATGGAATCGCCTTCATTTCCCAGAACAAGAATAGTATGACGAGTTTCAGAAGAAATTTTTTTTTCTGGCCATTTTGAGACCATAATCAAACCCACAAATGCTGATGCTCCAGATACTCAGCTAGCCTAAGGAAGGCCAATTCTATTGCTTCTTTAATCAGCACAACAGTTTTCAATGATCAATTAGCCTTTTAACATGATAAACTTGGATTAGCTAACACAATGTGCCGTTGGAAATGGGCCTCTGTACGCCGATGTAGATATTCCATTAAAAATCTGCCGTTTCCAGCTATAATAGCCATTTCATTAGATATGATATTCTGTGTTGATATCGATATCAAGAAATGTCTCTTTTCATGACACACTGCCACAATGACTGCATTGTCCATATTTGAATCTTTTGGAATCTTTGGAGTCTTTGGATATATCTAACTGCATGCGTTTGGCTGTTGGGAGATAACGATGAAGTAACTGACTTCTTTAGGAGCTGACAACAAGTGGATGTGGGAAAACACCACGTACCAAGTCATCACTTTGGATAATACCCCACATTTTCATTTTCATACTGTATTTAGCTATAAAACACAGCCTAAAGGAGGTTGAATCAGAGAGAAAGCCACTGGACATCAACACTTTGTGCTTGTTTCAATGACGACCTGGATCTCGATTGGCCTTGGTGTCATTCCTACATAGCTGACTGTCACTGTTACCCACCAACTAGGTGGGTTACTGACTTTGACTTGACTGACTACTGAAGCAGTGGAAGCCCCCCTGCTGTTATGTGACTATTGATTTGATTGCCATCACCGTTGACCTCTATGTTACTGTAAATGTGGGGAAACGGTAAACGTGGACATTTCCCGACTGCCACATATGTTGCACATTGCTCCACTGTCCAACGCTATAGTTCTGCACCTGAGGGTCTTTTGATGAATTGAATCACATTAGGATATCGACCGAAACGTATTTGTTGGTTATTGGCCTCATGGAGTTTTTTTCCACTCACATTAACAGGGAAGATGTCCACATTTATCAACACAGGAGACATGGTGTTCACAGGTCTAGAGGAGGGTGAGACTACTAACTACTTCCACTCAACTCAATTAACATAGGGACGACAGACAGAGGCTGAGGGGGATGAAAGGGTCTATGTAAAATATCACATGGATGTCTGTATAAAGGAACTGTATCTGCTGGGTGTTCTTTAGATTATCCTCGTAGGCAGAGATGCTGCCGGATATTTCTCCCTTTCAGCGCTGAACTGTATTAAATACTCATTGAATCCTTGGACGTAGTTTGTTGCTGCTTTCTTCTTACGTTCATCACCACGACCAAGAAATAATTCCTAACAAGGTCAAGGCTGAAATGCGTTGGAGTTTTTAGTTTGTTGATGGAACAAGTCAATGAATTAAAGGCTTTTTAACTTTTTCATGAGTTAAAAAGATGAGTTTCATGAGAGTTTCATGAGAAGCTCAACCATGAGCTTCTGTGGGAAGCTCATGGTTGAGGTTGTAGTTCTCACGGGTACCACAGGAGAAGGAAGTGTCAACAGTCTCTATAGTCATTCAGGCCTATTATAGAAGGAGAAGTGTGTAGATACTGTCATGGTCCCAGCCCGGCCCCCGGAGTTTCCTAGTGTTTTTACCTCACCTGTCAGCCTCTATGTCTGTCTCCGTGTGGTTGTGTGTGTGTATGTCATGGGTGTGGCTTCCTCTCCCTGGCCCTACCTCTCCTCCACACCTGTCTCCTATCAACCCATCAGCTCTGCAGTATTTAAAACCCCGGCTCTTCAACCACTCTTCGCCAGATTGTTCTTCAGCTACTGTGGTAGACACCGTCTCGGCCTTTAGATCGAAACACTACGATGGTATCCTGTGAATGCATTTGTCTAACTGTTTGTTCTTGTCTCCAGTGTTCCCCTGTGTGCCTCCTTCCTCTTGTCTCCTCACCTGCCTGCTCCCTCTCCAGTCTGCTTCCCCCACTCCGGCCTCATCGACTACCCCGGTTCCATCCAGCCTTGCCACTACACCCCTCACCTTCCCATCACCTGCTTCCTCTTCAATAAACCACCTTTTTTGTACCTCCTGTCGTGGTCTGCATTTGGGTCCAGATCCAACCTCATCCTGACAGATACAGTGTATATATATGTGTATGTGTGTGTAAGTGTAAGGGGGGAGCATAGCAAGTCACGTCGTCATTGCCCATTTCATGAAATCAAATCATTTTGACACTAAAGATCATTTTGACACTAGTTGTTTCTCACCTCACCTGCCAGTCAGAGTCTCTCCAGTCTATTTTTTTTTACCTTTGCATGTTGAAACTCGTAGGCAGAGTACACTGGGACCTTGATCTTGATGTTGTAGAGTGTAGTGTAACAATAAATTGGCTTTTTGCTCTGCTCCAGGACACACTGGCATATCTGCTGGAAGCGGGTGGGTTCATTGAAGGTTGAGTCCGATAGTGGAGGGTGGAAGACGAGTATTTATGTGATTTGTGAGCTTTTGGGATCTATTTCATCTCAGAATAGATCCAACTGTTAATATCTGGTATTATTCAATGTGTAAAGAATTCCCCTGCAAGACTATAATCTACACAAAGTGACACACACATATACGCACACAACACAAAGTCTAAGGTAACAGCAGGTGTTACCGTAGGCTCAGTGAAAAACTCACTAAGATTTAACCTTTTCAAGCCGCTCTGCAATATCAAATGCTCTAACTTAAGATTCCCACTCATATTAGTCTTGATTATGATCCTCATCCTTCAAACTCTTGATCCACTGTTTCCCAGAATTAGAGTTTCCAAATCTGCAAACAGTGGATCAAGTGGTACAGTCTGATAAGAGCCTGATAACAATAATTAACAGAAGGTCGCTATTTATGGACCCACATGAAACCAGCCAGAGAGCTGAATCAGAGGGTTGATCTGCCTTCAATCAAGTTGGAAGATGAATCTGGTGCTCTGTGTGCTGGTGTCGCTGTCTTGGGGCCTGACGTTGGCCCAGGTCGAGGTTGAGGCTGAGCAAAAGGTCCTCAGCTGCTCTGACCTGGTTGATCTACAGAGAGAGCTTAGTGCCGTGAAAGAAAGACTGGGAGCTTTCGAAACCAGGCTGAAAGACAGCGAAAGCCAGGTTGAGGAACTGAGGAACAAAGGTAGATTCAACCTTCTGCTCTGACTGGTTGAGTGTGGACCGTGATGCTGTCAATTATTAGATTATTAAATGTTCTTAAAATAATGTGGAACGTTTTCTTTTTTATAGAAAAGACAAATGTGGCATTCAGCGCAGCGGCAGGAGGAAGTGGAGCCATTGGACCCTTCAACACCGAAATCACTTTCATCTACAGAACAGTGATCACAAACATCGGCAACGCCTACAGGTGACCCTTTTACCTACTGCTTAGGTTTAAGTGGAAATATCAAATAACAGACTTTTTCCATAGCTGCTTAATCAATACAGCTGCATGCCACGGATCATAACAGTATATCTATATGTTCCTGCCCGTAATCCAACAGTGATCAGCGTATTAGGGTAGTGATAACCAAGCCAAATCCAGGGCAATACAGCTGATCAACTGTTTCCTGGCAACAAGATTTTACTACAGTCAAGTCAAGTCAAGTCAAGAACTTTATTTGTCACATACATACATGTAGTGAAATGAAATGAATGAGGAGTAGAGTTTCGATGCAAAGAGGCAATGTTGCCCATTAGAGTTGCCCAGAAACGACCCTGTGTGTCACTACCACCCCCCTCTATTCATCAAAGATGTGGTGATTGAACCAAATATTGTATATACATGTATTCTGCTATGCCATACAGAATGTGGATATTATTTTCAAACATAAAACGTTGTCATTCCCGCGGCTCTGAGGACACAAAGTAAAAAGTAACATGATCCTTTGCGCCATTTTCTGCGTTCATGAAAGCATCACCTGTTTTGGACTGAAAGCATCACAAGTTTTGGACTTCTCACCAAATTGATAAGCACTATGAAAACAGATTGAATACATTGACAATGTGAAATATATCCAGGTGCGCGCTGCTTTAATGGATAAAAAAACCCCAAAGCTGGTCAAACGCAGCCAACAACCTGCTGTTTCCACAGGTACCTTTACTGCACCTGTTGCAGGCGTTTACTTCTTCACGTTCTTCTATCATGCTGGAAATGTGCATCCCTCCACCCTGCTCCTCTACAAGAACGACCAACGCGTGGCCACCACCTCTGATCACAGCAAATCGTCTGATACGGCCGATAACGGCGGCAACGGAGTGGTGCTGCAGCTGCAGAAAGGAGATCAGGTGTTTGTACGCATGCCTGCAAATACACAACTTTGGGGAGACTCTTTTGGCCACACCACCTTCAGCGGTTTGATGCTCAGTCGAGAAATGATGACCCCAGCAATGACAGAAACGACAACACCTCCGTGGCATGAAGACGTATTGCTCCCAATCCGGGGATAACAATTTGATATTTTTTCATGTTTCTTAATATACATCTATTTAACAAAAAATGCCAAACAATTTTCTTGTTTTTTTTATTTTCTTGTATTTTCATTTCAAAATGAAGTTAACTTCCTGTATTTCTGTATTTCTAGTGGTTACTTAATGGCATATCAATAGGCATATATACAAATTCCAACCAATATCATCACAGATTATTGAACAGTCCCCGCCCCCCATCCCTTCCATCATAGAAAACCTGAACAGATATCCCATTGGTTTAAACTTTTGAATGATCCCTTCCTGGGTCATGTCCCGCCCCAACATCCTGTCTCAACAGGAAATACATCAAATTAAGCATGCTCTCTAAATGATGTTTCATTGTGGAATTCAAGGTTAGGCCACTAGATAGTTTGGTGAAAGTTAGGGAGGTTTGGTCATTGTTAAATAAGAAAACCTTTCGCTGAAAGTGAAACTGTCACTCACAGTAGAAAACTTCTCAGCATGACTTGGGAACTGAACGAGGGTATCAGAGTTGATCTGCCACTCTATCCTCCAGGCCTTTCAACCGCGTTATTTCATGATCAAACTACTGCCTGTTTCTAGTCCTGCCTCCTCCTCATAATCCTGGTAGGCAACCGTATTTCTCTTTCAAGACATCGTATTCATTTCACAATAAACTGGCTGGAAAGATACAAGAGAGAATGTCAAGGTTTTTATTGGGTTTGCACATGAACAAACTATTCAAAGAAATTTAAAGACAACAAGAAAGGCTTAATTTAGCCTGTTGGCTACTTTTTACCACAGGTATTAACACCTGTCAGCTGGAGTCTCATTGCTGTATTTCTCATAATGTACAGGGCGGCAGTCAGTCTTAATTACATCACAAGCCACAATCACATACTGCTCGTCTTTGGCGATACTCTTGACAATGCATTTACCCTTGGACACTTTGACTTTGATGGTATATACCATCTTGCGTTTGTTGCTGACGCAGGCTTTTGCCCTCGCCGTCACAGATCTCATTGAATCTTCCGATGTCCTCCTCAACAACAAAGCATTGCATCTCAGTTCTTCTCTTGCAGAGGTTGTTGTCATTCAGGTATCTGTAGAATGAGATCACTGTTACACTCAAACTGACTACCCAGCGTCAAAATGATAAATGGCTGCCTTTATATAGCACTTTTATCCAAAGTGCTTCACAATATATGTCTCTCATTCACCCATTCACACACACACACACACACACACACACACACACACACACACACACACACACTCACGGCAGTGAGCTACCATGCAAGGTGCTGGCCTGACCATCGGGAGCAATTTGGGGTTCATTGTCTTGCCCAACTTGGAGTTTATTTACAGTTTGTGTTGCGTAACTTCTATGAGGCTACACCACCACCCAATTCACTTGCAGGAAACCAAATTGCTTATAATTCACTCATCAATGTACAACCCAATGTGTAATTGTACTGTTTGCTGGCTTCTTCACATTGTACCTATTGAGTTACTCTTTAATTCACCTTTCCCATTCGTATTTTTTAGATGTGTTAAAGGACTTCGAAAGGACGTGTTTGTGGACAAACGTCTTGTAGGCCTTATTGTTGTTGCGCTTTTCACAAGGCTGTTTTTTGTAGCGCGGTGGAGCCAAGTTGCCATGGCTACGGTTGATTACTTCCTGCTCCCCTTGAGCCAGAGCTGCAGTGAGGACGACAGCAGTCAGGAGAGTGAAGTTCATCCTGAGAGTGAAAGAGAGATAAAGAGAGTTTTTGTGGGGGGTTGTTGTTTCAATATCAACAACAAAACTAAAAGGATTTGCCTGCTCATGAACACCCACCAAGTCACCAAATGCCAGTAAACTTGAATGCCTCAGGTATAGACAGCTTTTGGTCTTTTAGACATTTATTGTTACTTTTGTACCCATTTTGCGCTTGCCATCATGAAATAGTCACATTGTTAGAGAAACAAGGAGGCATGAAAATCTGATTGGTTGTTGACAGTTTGGTACCTATTTTGTATAAATAACGAATTTGTACGCATAGAACCCATGTTGCCTGTTGCGTGACATTACTGCTATTGTGACTTCTTGTCAACTCTGAAAGTCACTTCACCATGGTCCTGCAAAGGTGTGTCAATATATTTTGTCAAGCCCAACACACAACAAACAGCACAAGTTTTGTGAAAGTCATGCTGAAATGGTCTTCCACAAACAATAAAAATATGAGAAGCATAAGTTTACCTGTCAATTTGTTATTTCTATAAAAACAAGTAAATACGTTTTGTGAAGAAAGGATAAAAGTGAGTGAAAAGACTATTGTGTTAACAGTTTTATTGGTATAGGAGTGTGTATGGAGTCCCTCCCTTTCTCTCTCTCTTTCCCCCCTTTTCCCCACTCTTGGTAGGACTTGGTAGGTAAATCGTTAGGATTTGTTAGGACTTGATAGGAAATTTGTTAGGATTTTTTAGGACTTGGTAGGAAAATGATTAGAATTTGTTAGGACTTGGTAGGAAATCTGTTAGGATTTGTTAGGACTTGATAGGAAATTTGTTAGGATTTTTTAGGACTTGGTAGGAAATCTGTTAGGATTTGTTAGGACTTGGTAGGAAAATGATTAGGAATTGTTAGGACTTGCGTTCCATTGTTAGGATTTGTTAAGAATTGGTTAGCACTTCCTAGGACTAGTTAGGATTTGAGTTAGCAGGCCGATCGCTGAAGGGTACACACAAGTAGAGAGAGAGAGAGAGAGAGAGAGAGAGAGAGAGAGAGAGAGAGAGAGAGAGAGAGAGAGAGAGAGAGAGAGAGAGAGAGAGAGAGAGAGACGAGCGGGGCGCCAAACGGCGCGTCTGGTGTGAACAACCAAACTCCTTCTTGCTTGATCGGCGCCAATCACGGCGCTTCCTTTTCTTTCCGCGTCCAGTGTGACCCGGGCGTCAGTCGCTCGTGTGACTCGTGAGCTGTGGAAAATATTCTCTCTTCCTCGTCCTCGATTTGAAAAAGGTGCCGCCGGATGTCAAAATAAACGCTTCTTTCAACAAGAGGTGAAATGAGACGTCAATCAGCATCAAACTGCCAGTGATAGCGAATGAAATTTTAGGGTGGCACCCTGGGGTGGCCAATCAGATATCAGGGGTGTCCAGTGCAACCCCGGACACCCTTCTGGCTCCGCCTATGGATGTACCTGTGATAAAGTGAGCCACCTTTACGATAATGATGATCATATATCACGTCGTGTGTTCAGTAACTTACTGTTTCTGGTAATAGTATGAGTATATCAGTTGTCGTGGCCGAGTGGTTAAGGCGATGGACTAGAAATCCATTGGGATCTTCCCGCGCAGGTTCGAATCCTGCCGACAACGAAATTTTTCCCTCCGCGCAGAATTAGTGGTCTGCTGTTTTGATAAGACATATACGATATAAACGTCATTACTTCATTTGAATTAGAGGAGCTGATGTTGTCGGCCAATCAGCGTTCAATATTCTGATTGTTCTGCCTGGCAGGATTCTGAGGCCGTCACATTATTCACCACTTTTTACAGTTTACTTTGCCACTTATTCACTTCGATTAAAAACCATGCAAACCATACTATAATCCTGTAATTCAGATGCAGATCTCCTACAGTTCACAGTCATTCTGGCGATGGTGGTATAGTGGTGAGCATAGCTGCCTTCCAAGCAGTTGACCCGGGTTCGATTCCCGGCCATCGCAGTGTCTTTTTCGCTGATTAATACAGAATTATGCAGAATAATTTTCATTTTTCATGTTCTGCAAGGAATATAGGTTTACCTCGGAGTAAAGAAGAATTAAACTCCAATAAAAAAGACGTAGAAATCACATGACAACATCATATAATACCTATATTCCCAAGGAATGTGTGTGTGTACAACAAGAGGCTCTTTCTTCTTACACTTGGTTGAAAAATTGGTTGAACACACAATTGGTTGAAAAATAAAGTACTGTTAGGCATTGCTCCAGATGAGACAGCAAATAAGTCACATAGCTAAACTCAAGTGAAGATACTTTGACTGTGTGGCCTCGTTTGTGCCACGTCACTTCTGACTAGACCCTTTCAACAGATCACCAGCCTGCACGCAATCACATCCACAGTATTACCTTCTCTCCCAACAGTGCTGCTGAGTCTTCAACATAAAACCTGATGGAGATGCCGGGGATTGAACCCGGGGCCTCATACATGCAAAGCATGCGCTCTACCACTGAGCTACATCCCCTTGATGCAACACTATATGGGGGACCAGAACTAGGACAAGCCAGCACATGAACTAATCCATATAGATTAGGCTATAGAATTAACATTTCATGACATGTTTCATATTTTGTAGCTTCCATCAGGGTTAACCTTCGTATGAAACAGAACATGTTTTCAGGAGCAAATTTGAAGAGAGTGTTTTTTTTCCTTGTGGAAGTGGGGGGAAAGAGTGGAGGTGTGGAGGGTGAGCGCGTGCACAGAAGCGTGCTTGGAGAGATCGGAGTTTCCTTTTGTTCTGGCGTGTAGGCTATAGCATACCTGTTTGTATTTGTATAAACGCCAGTTGCTACAACAATTCGTGGGGGAAAAAATACTTACATTCTGGAATGATGACGATGAGCCTCCATTAATTAATTGATTGATTTAACACGTAATGATGATGAATGAACTTATCTTTACAATTATTTGTAGAGATAAACACAGGGAAGGAGGGATGCAGGGATTCCCCAACCAGATTCTCTCCAATTACCTCCCAGGAACAAGGTCAGGTAGGGTAATACAAAATAATTGATCCACTGTGTGTTGTCCATTAGGCTTTTCATATATTTGGACTTGCAATTGCGCCCTCAAAATGTTGTCATGCTGCTACCGTGGTAGCAGATTTTATGCTGATAGTGGCTGGGTAGGGCAGTATGACTGGGCCATAACTAGGCCATATCACACGATGGCTGAAGACTAATTCTGCACGACAACACGAAATATCATAAAACGTTGAATGACAGCAGGTCTGTTAATACATAAAATGTGTTGCCATCGTGTTAGGACTCGTAGTTCCACCAATGTGTAAACGGTTAATCTCATGGCATCAACCAGTTGAGTGTGTGTAGTAAGGCTCGTGTACACATGTTTCTTTTAAAACCAATCAACAGTTTAAATGGAGTGTATTGGAGAAGGTGGAGGCCTGCCGCTACTTTGTTGGGCCTTTGTATGTTTGGAGCACCACCGCCCTCTGTTGGCGTACAACAGATATTGCACCTTAGCCCATGGACGCACGATGACTTCACAACTAATTCCTCCTTAGTGTATGTAGAGCAACTGTAGTGCCACGAGCAAGTAAAAAGTGGGACTTTTACGAATGCTGCATGTTAATTAAGATTTTGAAAAGTTAAGAGTGATTTCCCTCCGTATTTTGAACAACGACACAGTGGCTTCTTACTCTGAATATCTTGGAAGTCTCACAACCTAACTCAAGTGAAGACACTTTGACTGTGTGGCCTCGTTTGTGCCACGTCACTGCAGACTAGATATTTTATTTACCAGCCTGCAAGCAATCAGATCCACATTATTACCTTCTCCTCCAGCAGTGCTGCTAAGTCTTCAACACAAAACCTGATGGAGATGCCGGGGATTGAACCCGGGGCCTCATACATGCAAAGCATGCGCTCTACCACTGAGCTACATCCCCTTGATGCAACGCGAGATGGGAGACCAGAACTAGGACAAGCCAGCATATGAACCAATTCATGCATGTTAATTAAGATTTTGAAAAGTTAAGAGTGAGTTCCCTCTGTATTTTGAACACCTGATACATGATACCTGATACCTTCACCCTGGGAACAGAATCAGCACCACGACATCTTGACGCCTCACCAAGGGTGTAGCGTCAGCACAAAGACATAACACCAACACGAATATGTAGAATCAACATAAGATACATAAGGGTGTACATCAATTCTTCCACAATACCCCACACATGATACCTACTCATTCCCTACATTATCTTAAAAATGTGCCTACTAGGACTACTAGGACTTGGTCCTGAGTTTTGGCTCTCAGGGTTGAGCTATTTGACCCCGGGCTGCTAAACCTAAAGGACCTCTGAACTAATTGTAATCCTTTCTATTGATTAGGACATTAACAGGGTTGTCACATTTTGGGACAATCCAATTGGTTTCACTGTGCCAGACACCGATCAGTCAATCCCAGTGGAGTTATTGGATTTCATTCTAATAGCAATTTGACATTGACCTTTGTCCAGAAATAAATTCAGAGCACATTCAGCTTTGAAGAATTGTTGTTGTTGTTGTTGTTGTTGTTCATAATGCACGATACCATTTAAATCTGACAATACAATACAGTATTACAATAACATTTTGGTATTTTGATATTAAATTCTATCCGGTTTTATTCTATGGTGAAAACAAGGCCGCTGATTGGCTCAATTCCAATAAACCATTATGGACGTGTGAAGGATACTACACTGGGAAGATTAAGACCTTTTTCAACCATCGTTTCTAGATAGCACATACAAGTTTTACATCAGAAGAGTGACATTTGTATTTCCAGTGCCAAGACCTATGACTCCCACACATGGCGTTGATCCTTACACATTGTTAAAAGGCCATTGGGTGAATTACTAGCAGTTTACCTGACAGATCAGAATAGATGGACTGAGTTTACTGTGGCGGTTACCTCTCTCTCTCTCTCTCTCTCTCCCTCCCTCTCTTTCCATTACTAATCTCTTTGGATTAACTGATTTTAGCTGAGCCCAGAGACACTAGCCAACGTCCACCGCATAGAGAAAGAAAGAAAGAGACAGGAGAAGAAAGAGAGACAGGCAGGACAAGGATTTATTATTTATTAACCTAGAAAGCTAGAAATAACCCAAAAAAAATATATCTATAATATCTGTACATGCAGGAAATCACTACAGGACAGCAAAGAAGAAAAAACACTCTGGAGCACATCGAGGACCATCCGCAAATCGAGTCTCCGAAGAGGAATCACGAGGCTTGTGATAGACTTGACTCTTGAATTCATGGTAAGAGAAAGAGAGTGAATATGTGTGTGAGTTGAGAGTGATAGGAGACCGAGTTAGTTAGGGTCAGGGCTGAAAAATAGCGAGAGAGAAGGCTGAGAGAGAGAGAGAGAGAGAGAGAGAGAGAGAGAGAAAGGAGCGGTGAACACCGTAGAACAGGCTAAGCCCTGATAAGCCTCTTAAGTCACTTCACACTGCACAGATCAAATGCTCCGTTTTAAACCTGCTTTATTGGCATGATAGCGCTAGTTTATTGCCAAAGCAGACGTCGAAGAACGACAGTAAAAGCAACACAACGTGGATAGAAAGAGAACATCGCAATCACGACAGCAGAGTCTCTCTCTCTCTCTCTCTCTCTCTCACTCTTTCCAAGTCGTATCCTCATGTCACCTTCTCCCCACTGAATCGGATCCCTCTCCTATACCCAAAAAACATCCCTCCCTACAGGGATCAATAAAGCCTCACATCCCTCTCTCTCTCTCTCTCTCTCTCTCTCTCTCTCCCTCTCCCCTCAGACCATGTCCAATGACCAGTGCGAGTCGGTGGCGGTGAGCGTGGAGTCTCTCCTGAACGACGCCAAGAGGATGCAGACGCAGTGCCGCGGACACAGCGAGCAGCTCGCCCTGGCCGCCGCGCAGCTCAGGGTGGAGTCGGCGGCCCTGAGGGGCCAGTGCGAGGACGCCCAGCTCGACATGGCGCGGATCCGCCGGCAGCTGGACGAGCTGATGGATACCAAAGCCGCGTTCGAAGCGCGGGAGAGACAGGCGCGCAAACTCAGCAAGCAACTGTGAGGATGAGAGGGAGGGGGGGGGGGGGGGGGGGGTCGTGGCTCCCTAGGTGCCTCTTTGAAACCACTCATTTTTGCACCCAACGGGAGGAAGGAAGTGGGGGTGAAGGGGATGTAGGTGATGGGAAGGGTGAGGAGAAATTGAATGGGGGACAGGGTGGAAGGAAACGAGACAAGAGTTCAAAGGAGACAGAGGAGGTGTAAGATAGAGTTGGGGGCCTGAATGTAGTTTAGGACAACACAGCTGGTGTTTCTGTAAGGAGCGTGTTATTAGCAATAACGACACATGTTATTATGTTGAAATGAAACAGAAGATATGTGTTGTGCACATCTGAATGTATGCTCCTCTTTTTCACTTAATGTTAAATAAACACTTTCCAAATACACCCTGTCTCCTTATGTCTCTTGTGCTTCATTTCAATGAACACCTTGTTTGCTTGGTTGGTTGGATTTCACGACAGGGCAGGTCTCACTCAACATATTATCTATGTCATTTGCGTATGAAAAGTATTCACACCCTTGACTTTTTGCACAATTTCTTAAGCTACAAAATTAGTTAAGAAAACCTTTATTTGGGATCTCTGTTCTGAATACCGCACAAAGTACTGTTTTCTATCAAAAAGTGAAAATTCACAACATTTATGTTAAAGTAGAAAATTACAATCACAGAAATCAGAAAAATCACAAAACAATCACACACACAAAAAATACCAATACCAATATTGCCTTTCTTTAATACATCTTAATGGGTTTTTTGGGTGTAGGTTATTTTCTGCTTGAGATTGCTGGAGCTCAGTGTGGAATACCAGTGTCACTTATGGAGGACATTTGATTCATCCCTCCATCACTATATATACAATTACAGAGACTACTGAATTAAGACTTTGTGAATAACAGGCAAGTGACATTTGTGTAATATACAGGTTTCTGAATAATATGGCGTAACTGACACTGGCTTCAAGTTCTTAGTTTGAGCAATTAACTTCCTCTTTGTACTCTGTTATGGTTCTTTTAAAGCCCACAAATATCTCTGCAGCAGAGAGGTAGTCATTTATTGATCACCACCTCCAGCAATAACATTGTAGAAATGCTCAGGCTACAGGAGCTGTATCAAAGAAGGAAAAGTGGTACCTTACTCAGATGCTATCCAATGAACACTTCCAAAGCATCAAAAATGTCTCACTTCAATTTCTTTCCTCTGTATTTATAAGTTATTTTGTAATCACAGCAACTGCAGGACAGCACACAACTCCTTGCTGGATTTCTTTTGTGGTTGACATTGCAATGTTTGGCATGCTGTAAAACATTAACTCAAATGCATCACTCACTGAGTGCATGTGTGTTTATTTGGAAAAGGCTGAGCCGGAGAAACCAAAGTCTACAGAAAATCTCAATCATCTTGACGTCTTCAAACGAGGTTAAACGCGTGAACACTTCCAAGTCGTTTCTTTAAACTAGCAGGTATTCCGACGGTTATTCCCATAGGATTTGAATGCAGCATAAGGCCCCAGCCCTGTTCCCATGGAAACGAGGACGTGCGCAGGCGCGCTAGGTTATAAAATGGCTGCTCCCCAGGCTCTCTAAGCGTAGACGTCAGAAAACTCCGTGCCGATCTGTTAAAATAAACTCTACCACATTAACTACATAAAATAGTTAATTCGGTTTTGACGCTTTATCACATCCTGCAGCCGCTTCTGGAAGAGTGAGGGAGAGAGAATAATGTAAAAGTATTTGGCGGTGAGTGCTGTAAACTGTCACCCACCTCTTCCGACAACAATACCGACATAAACAATAGTATAAGTATATAGCTAGGCCTCGGCCAGTGTATGGACACTCCTTCTGCTCTCGTTTCTAGCTGTCAGAAAGTATCAGGGGATTTTTGAAACGACCTGTTTTCTGGGAGAGTTGTCAATGGGGCTTAGCAGGGAAATAACAACTGTCCTTTGTGGAAGATACGCTGCGCTGGGTGTGGTGACGTTGTTTTTCTGGTGCAGCCCAGAGCCACTCAGAGCCACACTGTTGGATAGTTTGACTGACCGGAACTGGCACAGCGGGCATTTCTCTGTAAAGCAGCACTCTTGAACTGTCATGCTCGGGAAAGGTAATGGGATTCATTGGCCTTCACATCCTGCCACACCGTTATGTAAGTTGAAAGGGATATTAGCGTTATGATTTTAAGACCATGCTTCATTCTGCCAGAGTGCTTCCCTTACTTATGCCAGTTACTTTAGTCTGCATGTGCAAAACCCTGTCTTTTGTTATTTTGTGTAGGTTGTGCTCCCCTTTGCATATTTCATTATGCTATGAAATAATTGTAAAATACAAATAAACAGGGTATTTTATTTTCTCAAATCATTCTATCAAAGTGAATAGCAAATCTTACAGAAGTATGTGAAGAGATAACATTAAATTAAAATAAATATTGTTTGCAAAAGTATACCTTTTAATTTCAGCTAAATTGCATCAATGGCAAATAATTGTACATTTGATATCATGTCAATCAAAATATTGATAATGGACTCCAATTCAGAAAACATGGCTAGAGAGGAATGTGTGCTTCACTCAAGGCTGGATTTGGCCTCTAGATATAAGTTCAAGTTATGAAATGTGATGTGAAATACAGACACACATATTGCTAAAATTTCTTTTCAAATTCATTTTCCTTTTATTGCCACACAACCAGGCCAAAAATGTGTGTATCACAAATGTTGCAGAATCAAAAACATTTTTTTGACCATGACAGTATTTATTGAATATTAAATTTTTTGCCCATTATGTCCTTTTGACAGAAAAGTTGTTACTTAAGTTGCTACCACTTCTACTACCTCTACTATTATTACATTCCTCTGAACCAAGACAAATCAATAATGTAATGGTTTACTTTTCTGTCTGCAGTCATCATTGCCTGAACTCACCTGGTGGCACACACTCTAAGAGGCTTGAGGTCCAAGATGGCTTCTTCACACAGCCAGCTGGTCGCCACGGCAACCCCTCCGCACATATTAGTTGAAGTGAAGGACGAACCTCTGGACCAGGAGAATATATGTAAGTGCCTCTCTTATTTCTCCTCGTTCTTACTTTAATTTACAAATTCCCATGGTGATGAGCTGTAACCATGGTGATTATTAGACTTAATGCGTTTTACCCTTGATGCCCTCACGTTTGAAGTAAAAGTACTTTACTGTACTGACATTGTTTTATATTGATATTGGTGTCTTATCTCGGTCAGTAATGTTAGTTGTAGTTTGTTGTGTAAGTGGTAGAAATTTGATTTGTTTTTGTGGACGATAATCCAATAATAATCTTTTAATCTTTTAATTTTGCAGATTCCACCAAGGATATTTCCATTATAGTGAAGGAGGAAGACGGAGACCACCAGGGCCTCTGTAAGTTAATAGATAGATACATAATATTGATTAGTTTTGCTCCCTCTATGGAATGCATGTAGACTTAAAACATATCCACTTAATAAAACGAGTTACTTATTTCTGCATGTTTTTTTTCTCCCTCCATTTGTGTCACTGTTCAAAGCCAACCACCAACTCTCTCCAGCCAACTCTCCAGACCCTGTAAGCGACGTTTCCCCTGATGCCGAAGAGGAACTGGAAGACCATTACGATCTCTGTACGTTGTATTCTTTCTCCCCGTTTCTTTCACTTCTCCTTACACATTACACCAAATGTTTACCTAAACAGTTACACAATTTGTTTGAGCTTCTAGAAAATGCAAACACAGTGCAAATATATATTTTTTGTTATTGTAAAGAACAGTTACCAAAAGCCAAAGTGAGGGCAGGTGACCGCTGTGCTCAATAGCAAGGATGGAGAGAAAATATTGCCAAAATGTGAGTCTGGATTGATCTGAATTTCTTCAGCTCCTTACTCAATGTTATTTTTCCAGGCACACCAATGGACATTTCTATTGTGGTGAAGGAGGAACCCCAAGACCACGAGGAAATCTGTAAGTTACATTTCGTCTTCATGATCCTCATTTTTCAACTGTGTACAGAGTTGTACTCTGTACGATCCAGTTTCAAGTTATGAAGCCATTGTCTTTGACATTGAAATAATAATAATAATAATAATAATAATAATAATAATCAGTTTTGTTCCCTTTATACTCCAAACCATAGTTCTGTTTTTTCATTATTTGAACATGCTGAGGTTTATCTTCTACTTCTTCTACATCTACTACTCTACATTTATGGTGCAATTCAGAATGCAAAATTAGTATAAACTTTTCTAATATAAAAATACCTCTCCTCCATGATATTTTATTGACGTGTTGATGCCAAGTATCAATCGTTATATTTATATATCATGGTTGTAACTGAAAGAACAGAATCATTTTCTATCAAATGACAATTTGGGAAAATAACTTTCATTTTCTTATTCAGAAGTATAATTAATTTGACATATTTGCAAATAAGTCTTCATTCAACCTTGGACTTCACTGGAGCACACTGTCAAATTTGGATGTACCATTGTTCATACCTGAAATCTCCCAAAGTCCCGAGTCTGGAAGTGTCATAAATTAAATAAATTAAGTTTGTTACAGTCATCTTAAAATAAAGGACTTTATTATCTTTATTATCCTTCCCGCCAACCTTTCCTTTTCTCAATCCTGCAATTATGCTTCTATTGCCTTTACTCTTTTCTAACTTTTGTTTTACTGTCCTTCCACTTGTAAAAATTGGGTTATATAATAATTCTTTCTAATTTATTTTGAGAAACACTGCGTGTCACTGGTTATTAGAGGCCTCTCTAATATTTCTCTCTCCCTCTCTCTCTCTTGCTACCCTCCCTAGGTCCTGTTCCTGACAGCACATCAGCAAAGAAACAGCGGCCTGCTCAGACAGTGGAGAAACCATACCAATGTGAGCAGTGTGGGAAGAGTTTCAGCCAAGCCCAGCACCTGACGACACACCAACACGTCCACACGGGGGAGAAACCCTTTCACTGTAACCAGTGCGGCAAGAGCTTCACCACCGAGTTCTACTTCAGAGCACACCGGCGAGTACACACCGGGGAGACACCCTTCCAGTGTGCCTTCTGCGGGAAGAGCTTCCCGACAGACGGTAGCCTCCGGGTGCATCAACGTGTCCATACAGGGGAGAAGCCGTTTCCTTGCAATGTGTGCTTCAAGAGCTTCACCACAGAGGGAAGCCTCAAAGTGCACCAACGCATCCACACAGGAGAGAAACCCTACCACTGTAGCCACTGTGAGAAGAGCTTCAACCAGCTGTCTCACTTGCAGCGGCACCAGCTCTCCCACACAGGGGAGAAACCATACCAATGCAACCTGTGCGAGAAAAGCTTCCGGCAGTCGGAGCACCTGGTGCAGCACCAGCAAACTCACTCCAAAGAGAAGCCTCACCAGTGCAGCCAGTGTGGGAAGTGTTTTCATAGAGCCGACTACCTTGCAAGACACCGGCGTGTCCACACGGGGGAGAGTCGCTATATTTGCGGGCAGTGTGGCCGAGGCTTCGGACATTCGGGGGACTTTAAGAAACACCAGCGTGTCCACACAGGTGAGAAGCCATTTGACTGCGAACAGTGTGGAGAGAGCTTCTCCAGAAGACAGGATCTAAAAAGACACCACCGTGTACACACCGGTGAGAAACCATATAAGTGTGGCGAGTGCGGAGCTTGCTTCTCCACCTCAAGAAGCTTGACCAGACACAAGTACACCCACACGGCAGAGAGGCCCTACAACTGTGAGCAATGCGGGAAGGGATTTGTCGCAGCGGATCTTCTAAAGTCGCATCAGTGTGCTTACATAGGGGAGAAGCCATACCGATGTGAGCAGTGTGATAAGCGCTTTGTAACATGTGAATATCTGGAAATACACCGGTGCAATGACACAGGAAAGAGGCCCTTCTCCTGTGACCAGTGTGAAAAGACATTTATGAAAGAGGGAAATCTCAGAGTACACCAGCGTGTCCATAGGGAGGAAAATTCTTTCTTCTGCGATCAGTGTGGAGAGTGTTTCAGCCAGTCAGGACAGTTAAAGTCACATCATTGTAGTCACACAGAGGGAGAGAAAGGTTTCCACTGTAACCAGTGTGGGAATAGTTTCACTCTGCTGGCAGAGTTGAAGTCCCATCAGTGTGCTCCCACAGCAGAGAAACCATACCGTTGTGATGAGTGTGGCAAAAGCTATACCCGGTCCACAGAGCTGAAGACGCACCGGCGGGTCCACACCGGGGAGAAACCGTATCGCTGTGAGTTCTGCTGGAAGAGCTTTGCCAAGAAGGGATGTCTCAGGATGCACCAGCGGATTCACACAGGGGAGAAACCGTACCACTGCGACCAGTGTGGGAGGCGCTTCAGCCAATCAGGGATGCTCAAGACTCACCGGCGTACGCACACTGGGGAGAAACCGTACCACTGTCCAGTGTGCCTGAAGAGCTTCAGCTGGTCAGGAGGCGTTAAGAGACACAAGTGTTCTGCTCAGAGTACAGATCAAGAACTCTAGACTGTTAAAACGTAAAGAAGTGGCGGAATGGTTGACAAGACGGTACAGTGGGGAAAATGCAATTTGTACCAAAATTGTCATTTTTGTACACTATTAGTCAGAAGTAAATATGGTTATCTCCTTCAATGCCAACTGCATTTTTCATAATATTTCATGCTAAGTAACTACAAAAGTAAAACAATAGCTTTACTACATCACCAATTAAAAGTGATTCTTAATCCCTGTTGGCTAGCATTACAAATTTGATATAATCAGAAACCTCAGAATCTCACCATCATATGAAATGCTGAGTGCTGTAGATGACAACAAAGCCTAGCTATGCCATGTGTGTCATAAATGTAAGAGCTGTTAAAAGAGCCAGTGCAGTTTTAAAGGTTTTAACCAGCATTGTGTGAACTGAACCTTTTTGCCAAGGCAACAAAAAGGGATAATGAGACTGAACGTCTTCCATGACAGTACTCTCACCTCAGCAGGCATCACAGTATTGTAACATTGTGTTTAACAATGTTGTATTTAGCCAATTGCAGTTGAGAAAAAAATAGTTGCAATGATTTTACTGTCTAACTATCATGAAGATAGTTAAAAGTTTCCAGCATTGTTGGAGCTCCTGGTAACCCAGGTACATTTTGAAATGTACATGTGGCACACACGAGGCAGTTCCTTCCATGCTTACACAATGAACAAAAATAACATGCGCTGCATTTTATCTCCGTCCCGCCAAAATAAGACAGCAGAAAGAGGACCAAGACTGGATTATATGAGAACAATGTTATTCTATTCCATATAATTGATTTCAATTTCCTTTATTTTATTGCCTTCATCATTTCACATACAATGAAATATCATAAAATCAATCAAAATTTAAACATAATCATGTTAGTGGCTGGAATGGTGTAAAAACGTTGCTGTTAAAATATGGAGACCCTGTTTGTGATGAAAAACATTATTTAATAACATCTAATATACTAAATAGTGTTTGAGCTGTAATGCTGTCTTGTCTCAGGCAATGCACTAGTTTCCAACTTTTTGTTAAAGAGGCACTCTGTGTTGAATCACCAAAAGGCACACCAAATTATTGATTGCTAGAAAAACGTCACTTAAAGCCTCATCATGACCTACGATCATGCAGGATTAGTGGCAAACCCAATGAGCTGCTGGATGAAATTGAGCTTCAAAGAAATACATTTAAAGATTTGTGTCATATTGATGTTCTTAATATTTGATCAATATCTTTGGTTTGGTCATGTGCAGCAATAAAGGACTACGCAAAGTGATAAAGAAAGAGCAGGTCTCAGGCATCGCTCTGTGGATATTGATAGCATGCATGCTGGTCTGCCTTAGTTAATAGTTGAAGGGAGATTTAATGTTTTCATAAACATTTTCTATGTCCTGAAATATCAAATTTACTTCTATTAACATTAACACCACTAACAGAAACACTTTCTCCACTAGAAATGCAATTATAGGGAGCTTAATCCTTCTGAAAACCTATTGTGAGGGACATCTCTGTACAGAACAGTATTGCAAGGAATTTTTCACCTTCACAGATCACACAAATGAGAAAATTCACCAGAGATTGTTGTTTTGTTTTGAGATGATTTCCAATTTCAGGCTTTTTGGACACGGCTCTCACTTTTGAGTGGAGATTTCCATTTCCCTGCTTCACTGCCCATTTTCTGCCTTTTTGGTTTCTGCTCTGATTACACCCGTGTGTATTTTAAGAAGGCTTCAGGAGCATCTCACAACACAGCACTTGTTCTTGTCTAAATGTAAATGTATCTAAATACCATTCAGCTTACTGTTATAAGCGGTATTTCTTCTGTTAAATTAATATCTTTTGGTTAACATTTTTTTATCTTGTTTTTCCTCATGAACTTTTTAAAAAATAAATGTATTATTGAAGACCACTTTGTGTTTTTGTAGAATACTATAATGTAAACCTACTTTATATATTAATTTGTTTGTGCAGCCCTCTGGAAAATAAATCTGCACACACACAAATTGATAAATGAATGAACAGATAAATAAATGGATCAATCTGTAACACATGTAGGAAGTGCATCAGTCACCTATCGTGAAGTTTACATGTAGACTACAATTGGATTATGTCTACTTGATCTGACAAATAGTTAATAGTGGACTAGATGAATTCATTTGAAAAACAGTGGATTAAAGAAAGGACAAGCACAGTCACTTAGAAGATCCTTTTGATTGGGGTCAGTTCGGTAACAGTCCGGTTGAGGTGTTAAAATTAGGTTTAATTTACAATGCATTCAGCCAGGACAGTTCCAGTTTATGTTTTAAGTGATTTTCCACACAGCACAGACGACCTGAAGCACCACAAGGAGCTGGCGTGTAACCAACTCCTTCAAAACAGACTGGAAATCATTTCATAAACGACACACAAGGGTCCACGTTGACATGCAGCAAATCACACAGTTACAGTAGATCCAGTAACAACAGGCCCTCTCAGAAATCCAGTGAAAAGTCATCTATGTTTTAATCCCATAAAGCAAATTTAAGGGTTCAATATTAAACATGATGGGAAAATACAGTAGATGAGGCGTGTGAAAGGAAGAAGCTTACAACATCCAACAGCAGCTTCTTTTTTTTGCCGTTTACAGATGCCAATTAAAACGGACAGCACATGGAGGTGAGTGATGGTTCCAAATTGATTATTATATGGTATATTTTATATTACTATAAAGCCCATGGGGGGTTTATCATTTCATGTGTGTGTGTGTAATCATGAGCAGTGATTGATTGCACACGCACACGCAAAATTGCTACCTCCCCATCTTATCCTACACAAATGCTCTCTCTCTCTTTCACACACCACACCACACACAGAGACCGACGGAAAACAAAGCTTGTGTCATAAAAGATTAAAATTTTAATCGCCATAATAAATTGTTATATAAATACATGGTTGTCATATCAATACGAACGTATATTAAATAGCCATAGAAAACAAACGAGCTGTTTGCTGGGGTCAACAGTGAAACGACAACACAACGGTCAGTAACACAACTCAGTTCTGTGTGTTACGTTTGGTTTTGGCTGCCACTGGTCTTCAGTGAAATCCCCCCCCCCCCCCCATCATCACCGCTCTGAGAGAAAACCAGAAGGGCATTAGAGATGGGGGCGGGGGGCCCAGAGACTTGAAAGACGCTAGCAGACAGACTTACTTTCAGCTTTCTTCTTTAGCGGCGTCAGTGGTGCTTTTGCCTAAACACACACACACACACACACACACACACACACTTAGTTAGTTCTTTTGCTACCAACAAGTCTATAGATATTTGTCTGTATGTATATAATATCTGTCCACCAACTATCTGCAACAGATATCATGCCTCTCCCATGTATTAGTCTCCATTGTAGTTGTATGGTGGTTGTTAGTTGGTGTATTAAAACATCGTCAAAGTGCATTTGTTTGTTTTCGTCTTCAGATGAAAGCATTAATTATAGTCAGCTGACACTAAAGAACAATAACAACTTGCCCAATACTGATCCAATTCTTGAAATGCTTGATTTGTCGGTTGTTTTTGACATTCAGGAAGTGTATTTTGCAACATTTCAAAAGAATTGCATAGTTGAAACCAAACCATAGCTGCTGATCCCTCACCTTCTTGATAGCAGTCCAGTCCTCGAGGATGTCGATGTCTCTCAGCATGTAGACGATGAAAGGCCCTGAGAGGCAGACAGAGAGGAAGGGTTATTTAGATTTAGTCGTTTTTCTTTCTCATATGACCTTTGCTTAACCAGGCAGGTCAGCTAACAGCAAATACCAATTCATGGTCACAACCTGGCAGGATAGATCCAGTTCTTCCGGGGGATCGGGGGAAGGGGTTTGTGTTGCACTAAAGGAAGCACGCGACAGACAGACAGACAGACAGTAGACAGAAAGACAGATGGCGGGAGAGGCTTTACCCGAGACCAGGGCCGCTTTCTTCTTTCTCTCCGTCCGAGCCAGCACGTTCTTTCTTTTACACTTCTTGCTCCTCATCTCGTCGCTCCACCACTCTGAGAGGAGACGGGAAACGAGGACGTGGAAGTTAAAGCGACAGTTGACTTGACGTTTCAGCCAAGATGTCGACACAGGAGGCAGAAAGTACAATAAAGACTAGTGAAGATGATTAATAAGTATGATGAAAATATCTAGCGAGATCATTGGGAGTGCAGTCCTGTCCGCAGCTACATTTGATGTGTACCATAGGTGAGGTTGTGTGTGTGTGTGTGTGTGTGTGTGTGTGTGTGTGTGTACCTGAGGTGAGGTCTATACTCTGTCTGTCCTCCTCAAGTCTCCTTATCTTGTCCAGCAGTTCTGTCTTCATGGCGTCAAACAGCAACGCCCGCTCGCTCTGTAAAACACACACACACACACACACACACACACACACACACAGCTGTATAATTGCAGTCATTTTAACGTATTTAGTCTTTTTAACACAATAATTCAACAGTTGCTACCTCCAGGTGCTGCCTTGCTCCTTGAAGCTCGCAGTCATACTTGTGTTTGATCACCTGCAGACACAGCTCTCTGTACACTCCTGCAGAGAGGAGGGGGGAAAAGAGAAGGAGACGCACGCGTTAAGTTTTAAGTTTACTAGTTACTCAGTTACTTTCACATGGCGAGAGCTGATTCGCCTCACCGCCGGCTAACTGGAACCGACTTGAACTTGAACCGAACTATCCAAAACCAAAGCTGAATGGGAAACGATGTAAACGCCTGAAGGGTGAATGTGATGAGAGAAAACAGCTTTCAAAGGGATAAGGAAAACAGTGTATGAGGTCATAGTATGTGTGTGTGTGTGTGTGTGTGTGTGTGTGTGTGTGTGTGTGTGTGTGTGTGTGTGTGTGTGTGTGTGCGCTACCGGCCACTCGTGTGCATCATCAGTTTCTTTATGCTCCCTTGCTGAGACTTGGAAATTGTAGCTGTCAGTATTGCAATTTTACACTTTTAAGTTTTAGCAATATTGATATCAGCAGAATAAGCTTAAACTCTGGTGCATGTGTGTGTGTGTGTGTGTGTGTGTGTGCGCGCGCGCGTGTCAGTTACCAGCCACTTGCGTGCGCAGCTGCATGTTGTCCTGTAGCGTGGCCAGCGGTTCTCTGTACTCTCCGGCTTTCCCCGTCAGCACCTCGTCCAGCTTCACCTTCATCTGGTTCAGACGCTCCCGAAACAACCTGCAGCCACAGAGCGGAATCACCTGTCATTCCTTCCTCTTCCCTTCCTGTTTTCCGTCGCCTCTCCGTCCTTCAGTCCTTTGGCGTCGTCTCTCTCCGAACACTTAGTATTATTGAACGTGAAACTCGAAGCCGACAAAACTGTTTCTCAAACTTTATCTACAACAATGCAGAGCTCAGAGTGATATTTTGGCAGCCCTGCTTTGACAGGCTGCATGAGTTACAAGTAGGATTTCAAAATAAAAGAAAAGATGGTTTTAATTTCTGAATACTGAAACCGCAATATGAATTTATTTTATAGCACTAGGAGAAAAAAGCCAAAAGCCAATAGGATTTACTTGTTTTGAAAATAATGAAAGACTTTCTCTGTGATACTTTATTTGTTGGCCGGGGATTCTGCATAGCGCCAGAATCGCTGGTTCAGGAGGCTGTTTGGAAAACCTTCCCATCCTATCATGAGGAAATTGCAGCAGTCAAAAACTGTGATTTTTTTTTAAATCATAATGTGCAGCCCGATTCATCTGCTCAGATTCTTCATTCACAAAAAGTATCCATTCGTCCAACTTACTTGTCTTTCAGCTCCTGAAATTGTTTTTCCAGGTCCAACATCTCATCTAGACATTCTCCTCTCCTCCTCTCACAGTCCTCGTCATCCATCTCTTCACAGAGGGAGCAAACGAAGGAGAGAGGCAGAGAAAAACTGTATTCAGTACATTTCAGCATGGGAAAAAAACAGAGTGAGAGAGGAGCAGGTAGCATGAAAACACATACGCATGTCTACCTCTACGTACTACTTGACTTGACAAATGGTACTTTTTAAACACATAACAGTCGGGTTGGACTGCTTCTGAAGGCCGATAAGGATATTTCTGTATTGAAGTTGCGAAATAGCTGATTTGTTCTTTGTGCTGATATCCAATCTTTAAATATTGACCATTTTAATGCTGCAAAAATTCCAAGTGTTGAGTGTTTCCCTCAGAGGTTTATTCTCAGCAGGGTGGAAAGGCCTCTGAAACAGCATTTAGACCATCATGGGACACTGAAACTGAACGTAAACTCTTTCAGGGTTAGCAGCTCTTTAAGGCAGCGTGACCCACCACCTATTCAACGGCAGGGGAAACTCTGGGATTCACTACGGCCTTGAAATGAAAGATTCACTTACAAAACAGATGAGTGAACAATTAAATGAAAAAATAAAACGTTTAAATAGAATCAAATGTCATTGCAGGTTTTTCAGTATGTATCGGAGGGTGGTGATTCCCTTGGTATCAAAGCAAGCTGTGCTCTCTCTATCAACGTCTTCAACAAAGCACTTGGCCTTTACCTGAACTCTCCTCTTCCTCCTCCTCCTCCTCCTCCTCCTCCTCCTCTTCGTCCTCGTCGGTCTCCTCCAAGTCGGTCTCCCTCTCCTCCGTGCTCTCCTCCATGGTTTCCTCGCCTTCTCCTCCTCCTGCTCTCTCCCCCTCTTCCTCCACCTCTCCGTTGGCCTCGGGGAGTTCAGACTCTCCTTCGGCCTCCATCTCCTCCTCGGGCTCCCTCACGGAGGGCTGGGTGGGCATGGCTGGAGAGAACGGGGACACGCGGCCAGACACGGTTTACAAAACTTTATTTGAACCTGCTTCGAAAATAGTTTATTATATTGGACATAGGACTGAAGAAGTCCTATGCATTAGCCCTTTTTTTTTTTTTTTTTTTTACAATTTTTGAGTACTGAAAAAGAAATTATGTGGAAAGGCTGCTTGAACATGCATTGCAATTTATATCAGAATTGCAATATTTGGCAGAAAACTAACATGTTATGCACACTGAACAGATACATGAAGTGGATTATATTACACAGCACTGACTAAAGGACTAAAAGTGGTTCTATGTGGTATTAGGGGGCATTGAGTTTTATTTAAGTCGTTATTTTTACAGGGAAAACCCAGGAGAAAACGAATTCTCTTCTACATAGGAGCCCTGTGCACAATAAAAAACAAAACAGACAATTTATAATGGTTCAACATGGACAGACATGGACAGTTTTGCAAATGCCAACTTGACTTTTAGTTCTCCAACTCTACTGCAGACAAAGCGCCCTTAGAGAAGTGGATTTACACTGGATTGTTATTTAGTTCTTATATGGATCAACTTTGCCGTTGGAAGTCTGAACCTCTGATGTGACAGGAAGGTCTGGTATTTGTTCTGACTTATTGCTGTTTATTATCCATTTTAAGGTCATTATTATGAGTAACAACTGTTCCTATCAAAGTTCCTGTTTTGAAATTCCAACCAACCTCTCTACTCTCACATTACTTATCTGAAATCAGTGTAGCTCTTCAATTATGACAACTCATAACTTATAAATACATTTTGTATTGTTTATTTGTAATAACGAGAGGATAGGACTGAATTGTGACAAAATAGAACAAAATTAAGAAAGGCAAAAAGCAGAGGACTACGATATGATTAATGTTGGAATAGTACAGAACAATAGAATAGGATAGAATAGAACACAGTACAATATAATAAATCAGAATAGAACGGAGTTCAATAGAAAAAGTAAAGAACAAAACAGAATACAACACAGCAGAATAGAAAATGATCTGAACTACAACGGAATAGAATAAAATAACAGAATAGAATAGAAATAGAATGTTGTTTGTCTGGCTCTGCTTCCAGCCTGCGGTCTAACAACAGCACGGTACCGGGACGGCGGCCAGTCACCGGATTTCACCAGGATGACGGCGGGACTCTTCGCTCAGTCAGACCGGGCTACCGTATGGCTTCCGCTGCTGTGTCAAGACCGCCAGAAACAGACAGAACACCGGAAGCAACGGGATTTCGCCTTCGTGATAAAAGCGTAAAATTAGTCACGCTTGAAGACAAAATAATTAGGTGTACCAAAGAACATATATCAAACGATGTCTTTAAAAAAACAGACCCCAGCTAATGTACAGTAGTCTTTATTCACAATGGTACTCTGCGATACTCAAAAGACGCTGCGACAAATGTTCGTAGTTCAAGCTTTTATTTTGTTTGACCGGAAGTTCAATTTGCAATTCTGGCCAGCTTGACACGGGTGTCTTCCGTGATGTCACCGAGGAAAACTGTAACGATACGTAACCCGGCGGCGGCATCTCGACTAAAATAAAGAGCTGAAGTGTGTTTGTGAACCCCTTTACCCCGCCCGCCTGCTCAGCTACAGTCGATAAGAGTTGAAATCAGGCTCCATGTCGTCTTTTTATTTCGCCTGGCAGCGAACAAACCAGCCCGGCGACGAGCCCTGCTAGCGGCAAGTCAAGTGCAACACAGTAACAATTGAAACCGCTCAGCGAGGGAGTGACTGGTTGTTACACTGTCGGGCTTATGTTGTTATGCCGACACACACGCCCTCTACACGTACCTGCCGTGTGGTAGTATGCTATATTATCGGTGTTTAGATGTCAATAAACGCGTTGGAACACTGCTGGAACACACATTGATGTATTATCTTCCTGTAGGACACGGATTAACAACTATCCGTCCGTGCAGGCAGGCGCTGTTGGTTGTAAACAAATAACCTTCCGTTCACTTGACAAGTGCTTGAACAGCCTACTCACCTCGACAAACCGTCTCCCTCTACTCGGCTGTAGAAAGTAAAAGTACTATATGCTATATTTCCATATTTAAAAAGTACTTCCTCTTCACTTCAATGTACAGTTCGACACTTTGCCGGACTCTGGGAGCCTTCTGAACAGCCAATCACCGTTGAGCACTAATGCTTGGCTAACCAATGGAAATGACCAGCGCATCCAATGAAAACGCAAACGCGGGTTTCGCAAGCCAATCACAATCCGCATTGCTCTTGTAAGCCGTCGGAATGCAGCCAATGGACAAGTTGGACTTCCTGCACAAACCGCTCATCTCCTTTTTTTTTTTTTTTACATTCGCTGTAACTAATCGTCCTCCATTATGTCTCCTTATAATGAAATCCAGACAGATCTCTGAGATGCACCGGATGAAGATACAGGTGTAAGCAGAATAGATCATGGCTCCCTTCACTGTCCGTCAAAAGGACTGGACTTGCATTGCTCATCTCTGCAAACAGAATCGAACATAAAAGCGATCAAGACAGGTTATCAATACTATATATGTGTGTGTAAAACTGTATCTGAACAGCAACCTCACACCCCCTGCGAATATTATAGATGTCTACTATTTTCAGCGTCACATGCTCTTTTCAAGGTGTAGTATTGTTTTATACTGTAGGTGCGGTGGTAATACTGCAGAAAGCCAGAGGGTGGCAGCAAAATCCTTCTACGTGCCTGTTGAGTTGCAGAGAGTGAAAGAAATTAGCAAAAAGAAAATCCATTTTACATGTTTTTATTAAAGTTGCATAAAAGTGTAACAAAATTGGGCAAACACAAGACCTGTTGTTGATATTGCTACATTTGTTTGTTGGTTTGATTTAATCGTTGTCCAAAAAACAACACCGCTCCTCTGATCAGCATGGTTTAGCTCTTGTATTTAGCCTCAGTGATAATAATCAGTATATATATTTTTTTTTTTGCAATTTTCCCCAACAGTAAAAAAACAGACTTCTCAATAACAGTCTAAGAAGGTATAATCCAAACCTGGATTTAGAAATGAAAATCCACTCAAATTCACTTATTGATTGAGCTTGCCTGGTACAATTCAAGCCATCAAAATGTCTCCAAAAAATGCAGACCATGGTCATTTGGACCCCCCCCCCCCCCCAGGCAGGCAAAAGCAATAGCACCAAAAAGTATCTGAATGGATTTTTTTTTTTAGACTACATGTTAATCCAAGGCCTGGCATCAATAAGTGTCATGATCACAATAAAAACAGACCAGTATTCAAATGGTAAATGTAAAGAACATCATTTATCTAAACAAACCACTGTATCAAGGCCTAAGTATTTAACACTCACTTCTAAAAAAACAATAATCTCCTTTTATTTTTCAAAAAAGAGAAGAAAAGAAGCAGTTCTGCTCAGTAACACAAGTTTTACTTTACCAGTTTGTGTTACCTTTTCAAAAATGAATGTCTCCCGTTTATTTGGTTTGTGTAACATAAATAATACCTAAGGCAACATCTGTTTAAAAAAAAAGAGAGAGAGAGAGAAAGAAGTGAAGGAGGGGCAGAGGAAGAATGCACTGAGGGATGAAAATCGATGGGAGGAGGAGAAAGGAGATGCCAAGGAGAAATGACAGAGCAGCAAGACAGAAATGGGCCAGTGTGTGTGTGTGTGTGTGAGAGAGAGTGAGTGAGTAAGAGAGAGAGAGAGTCCATAGTTGAGGTCTGCTGCCACCACAGGTGGTAGCGATTGGCCACAGGGATCACGGCAAATCTTCCTACTGCTTCTCCCATTGGCCGATGTAGCCAGTTCTTTGATCTGATTGGCTCACAACCAGGAACAGATGGCTTATTCTTGGAGATGATTGGCAGCTGCAGCAGGGAAACACTGAGAGCTTGTGTGACAGCCAAGGACCTTTCTCTCCCTCTCTCTCCCCCTCTTTCTGTGTGTCTGAGTGTGAGTGTGAGAGAGTGAGAGAGAGAGAACATCTGTGTGTGAGAGGCAGCTGTGGTTTTCCAAATGTGTTTCTGCTGCCTCCGCCCCAAGGGTGGCCAGTGTGTGTGTGTGTGTGTGTGTGTGTGTTTGAAGGAGAGAGAGAAAGAGAAAAAGAGTGAATGCATTTAGACAGCTTCAATTTTCCATAGTGGCCTGTCCTCCCCCATTTTCTCCCATCCCTCTCTTTCCCTCCCATTGGTGGGTCCCATGACGTGACAGCCTGAGGAAGGCCTTCCGGCCAGTTCAGAGTCTCCACACCAATGTTGCGCCCCCGAAATGGTCGTAGACAATTTCAAAGTTTCCGTGTACGTGTGAGAACTCTGTACCGACCTCTGGCCAGACACACACAAAAAAAAGTGGTGGATAAAGTAATTTGTTAGAAAAAGTAGAGAGAGAATGATAAAAACAAGGCAGCTTTGTTCTGGGTCCCCCTGTTGATCTGTCAGAGTGTGTGTGTGTGTGTGTGTGTGTGTGTGTGTGTGTGTGTGTGTGTGTGTGAGAGAAGATGCATTAATTGCACAAAAAAAACGAAAACAAAAAAAACAGGAACCAGTCCTATACTAAAAATCGAATTTGTCGTACAGAACAGCAGAATATACAGGCCAGAAAACACTCCTACAATAATGTTGCCGTACATTATGTAGCAACATACACACACGTAGCATTTAGCAACACACAGACGTACACGTGTATGTGCAGGCCGGTCAGCGGTGGCATTGAAAAAGCCTTGCTCAAGACTGCACTACACATTTGAGGGAGGGGAAAAAAGTAATTTGCACTTTTTTCTTTTGCAAGACTTGGAATTATTTGCAAGCACACCCCACCTAAAAAAAACTATTTCTATTCTAGGCTGGAAGGAAGATGCATCTTTATTCTAAATATTGTGGGAGGGTACGACTACCACAGCCAACCAGTGACTTTTTATTCAACCAGTGACTTTTTTTTTCAACCAGTGTTCCAGGAATCAAAATTTCCTCTTGGGGCAATTATGCAGTACTAAAGATATACCATACTTTTTTTTTTTTTTTTATGGCCAGAGGTTTCATATTTCCTTCCCAGAATGACACAGTGCAGATTTTTAACAGACACGTCTTTACTAGACAAGCCATGTGACAAAAAACAGTCTGCTCCCCAGGGGATTCAAACACACCATTGTAGCAAATGCCTTAGTTTAGGTGGGGGAAGAAACCGAAGTGAACCACAAGTCATATAATAACCGAACCTAAAGTCATGTGACCAAGCCCACACCCTCAAACCGAACCAGTAAACAACAAAATATAGATAATATAGTTCAAACGTGGTTGGTAGCTGGATCATTTACAACTTTAAACCCCTTACAAATACCATAGAAAAACAAAACAATCTCATTGGTTGAGACGTAAGCCCTGCTTAGATCTGATTGGCTGCTTCAGTTGAGTCCCTCCTCGCTCATCCTTTCCCTCTCTCCCCGCCTCATCCTTCACTCTTCCTCTCTCCTCTCTTGGCTTTTCCTTTGCTCCTCTTCCTCCTCTCTCTTCTTCCATCTCCCACTCCCGCCTCTCGGGAATTGCGGGATTGGTCTCGGCTCCTCTTCTCCCCCGTTTCTCGCTTTTTGCAGAGGGCAGGTACAGCTGGGAGGCGGTATAGGGGAGGGCAGGAGGAAGAAGAGGGTGAGGAGGAAGAGGAGTAAAGCCAAAAAAAGAGGGATGTGAGAGAGGGGCGGGAGGGAGGGAGGGATGGTGCCTGGATTAAGACCACTGAATTGTTTATTTTTGTTTCCACTTGTATTCGCTTGTTAACCACGTGTTCTGCTGTGAGGTTTGATTCGGTCTGGTACAGGGCCGCTTGAGCGTGGAGGGATCGTGCACTCTGATTGGACCCATAATTCAGCCTGCGTTTACATGGCAACTCTTTGCAACTGTGATTGGTCAGGAATTGAATTATTAGGGTTGAAAAATCAGTGGTACGAGGGGTCGATCCAATCCCTGACGAATTCAGGAGAGACGCATGGAAGACAGCCAAGGCAGGCCCATGTTTCAACGTGCGGTTCACAAGCGAATACAGCGGAAAGTAAAAACAGTTCGCGGGGGGCCGGGCAACGAGGGAGGGGTAGAGACGAGAACGAGCAAGGTTCGACGAGGTTATTTCACGGAAAACGTCTGCATCCCTCTGACGGAGAGAGAGACGGAGAAGAAAACGGGGCAGAAGAATAAAGGGACGAGGCGCGTTTGGAAGACGAGAGGTGAGGGCCGGGGATGGAGGGAGGGATGAGGGGAGGGGGGGGAAATGTAGCGCTGGAAGGACGCCATCATTTCTTCTGAGGCGTGGAGAGCTTCTGCATCCCTCGGATCTTGTCGAGCAGCTCTGAGACAAAGTCCTACAGGGAGACAGGAGGGACAAAACATACGGAGGGATTGGAAAAAAACACATACGCTTTATAGAGGCAAAGGAAAGGTTGAGTAAGGAAGGAAAGATCTTACCTCAGTAGGTTTAAAACACTCAACCAGTAAGACCTGCAACACAACAATAGACCATTACAGCTTGTTTATGTTGCTTGAATGCACGTTTCAGTATGAGTGTCCTCTTGCCTTACATGCACAAGTGTGTGTACGTGTGTGTTTGCGTCCTACCTTGACCCGGGCTGCCCGCTCAACATCACTGGGCATGTCCAGCAGTTCATCCACATCTATCTCCAGCTCTGGAATGGCCTCCTCCTATCACACAGAGAGAGCGAGAGAGAGAGAGAGAGAGAGAGAGAGAAGCGCATTGAGAGACTCATTCACAGTACACACAAGTGTGCAAATATTCGGATGGTTTACTAACAGTGTATGTGAGAGAGACTGAACGTGACAGGTCACCATCAGCAAGGCACAGACACAAACACACTTCACCAGCTCCACTTGTGCTCTTCCTGTCCAAAATCAACACAATATAAGCCGCTTTCAAGAAGACACCTAGAATCTGTGGCTTCTAATGTAGAATAATGCTCGGCAAGTACAAAGTCGTCCCACACAGACTTGATTGTGTTGCCGTCTGCTGGAAAAGTAATTTTCAGGTACGTGCTTATTGTGTATGGAGTTTTATATGGTTGGTTGTTGTACTCTTAGTGCTGTATGTTGAATAGATGGAGGTCCAACTCTGAACACAAGGGGGAGCTACCTCTCCATCACCTCACATATACTGTAAATAGAGCTGAAAAGAGAAATAGAGCTGGAGAGGTAAACAGGCTGAAATCATTCATTTGTGTAACTTTTAATGAACCTGGAGGGTCAATTAAGAGCAAATTCTTATTTCCAGAGATGGTCTGGTGAACAGAAACAGGCTTTTTGAAGGAACCAGGGGACGTGGGTTTCTTCAAATAGGTTTTGGGCCTATTTGCACACACCGTAAAGCAGTATGGCTTGTATGTAACGTAACCCACCAGTCAAAATACGACATAAACCTTTACTGGAATGTTTACAACCGCAACCAAAGCCAGGTGCACGCAACGTAAAACACAGCCAAGTGGTGGGGCGACGGTGGTTCAACAGGGGGCGCCATACTGTAATGACAGACTGGAGCACACAGGGAGACGCCGCATGAATCACTGACAAGACGAGGAAGCGGGTTTAAATCCCTAACAGCCTGAAGAGACAAGAGGAGGAGGACGACAGAGATGAAATAATGTGTGTGTGAGATGAGACATCCACAAATTCAAAATTGATATTAGTTAACAGCATTTTAGATATAATCAGTAGTAGAAACGCAAGTGCCTTTCTCTCCCTCCACAAGAAATTATATTCTCTCTCTCTCTCTCTCTCTCTCTTTTCCTCCCTCTTCCTCTTTGCCCCGCCTT
This sequence comes from Hoplostethus mediterraneus, assembly GCA_034670385.1. Lineage (NCBI taxonomy): Eukaryota > Metazoa > Chordata > Actinopteri > Trachichthyiformes > Trachichthyidae > Hoplostethus > Hoplostethus mediterraneus. The sequence goes on along the minus strand of JAXDDW010000120.1, from coordinate 695,304 downwards.
CCCTCTTTCTTTTCCTCCAATGAAGTTGTCTTGTTCAATAAAAAGTGGCTTAATAGTCTCTCCCGCTCCATCTGTCTCACTTATGCACATTGGCTCCATGTGTGCCGTCAAAGCGGTCCACCACTGGCTGTAGCAACACACACACACACACACACACACTCATTTCCCCTCTTTTCCAGCTCAATTGCTACCCTATATTCATGTCATTCTTTCTTCTCCTCTCTCGCTCTCATCCTCCCCCTTGGTTAGAGTTGCCCACACCAGCTGTCTCTGCACCTGCCCAACTGCCCCCCAACACACACACACACACACACACACACACACACACACACACACACACACACACACACACACACACACACACACACACACACACACACACACACACACACACACACACACACACACACACACACACACACACACACACACACACACACACACACACACACACACACACACACTCCTAGACACAAATGCACACTGACAGTCAGGCATACTGGCTCATTTTCAAAGATGCATGCACTGTGTGTGTGTGTGTATGTGCGTGTGTTTGTGTGACAAAGGGTATTGGGTGCTGAGAACACTCTTCAGCACCAAAGACATCCTCGCCACGCACACCTCACACACACACACACACACACACACACACACACACACACACACACAAGGATTAAAGAATTAGAAAATGGGCATTAATACGTCTGAGCTGGCTGACGTGTGTCTGTGTGTGCCGTGTGTGTGTGTGTGCGTGTCTGTGCACGTATTTAATTCGGATAGCCTGTGTGTGTGAGATAGAGACTGAATTTGATACACTTACTGTCCAGCAGACAGCACAGACGTAAGCTGACATACAGATACACTATAAGTAGCAACGCAGACCAAAGAAAGTGCAGAAAATGTACACACACACACACACACACACACACACACACACACACACACACACACACACACACACACACACACACACACACACACACACACACACACACACACACACACACACACACACACACACACACACACACACACACACACACACACACACTTTAGCAGCAGAGGCATAAAGAGCTACACACACACATACACACAGTCTGACACAAAGACTGTTCTGCACAACATGTGGGCACCATGTGCTACTACCAGACAGACAGAGAGACAAAACAGACTTTCTATTCATTTATTTAACTTTTACTTGACCAAGCAGATCAATTAAGAACAAATTCAAACTTCTACTGATTCAAAAAATCCAGAATCTATATGGCCAGAGAGAGAGCGAGCGAGAGCGAGAGAGAGAGAGAGATGGCCGGGAGACAGGCTTCAGTGGAGGAGACACAAAGGAAGCTGGGAATCACGAGGGAGGATTTCAAAACAAACCTCTCGAGTGGCTCACTCGAGGGCGTTTTGCCGGCTGCAGATTTGATACAGGCTCAAACCAGGCTGAAAGATGGCCACAAGGCATCAGCACATAGTGAGGGTTTTGTATGAAGTACAACGCTGAAGTATTCCTGTCTGGAGCAAATACAACCTAGTTTGGATTTACAACAAGGCCAATGTGATTTATCCTAAACTGGGAGTCTTTCAGTCCATGCAAAAACCATTGGCATCAGGGTGTCACATTAAAGTATTAAAGTAGTGCTAAATACTTTTGCAGTTTGTTAAAGATGCATGTGCAAGACAATGGGGGGGGGGGGGGGGCGGGGGGTGTAACTGCAGGTTATTTTTCAGAGGAAGAGGTTTTAACCCCCTTTGGTTGCAAGGGCTTGCAAGCGCACACAACCTCTACTTCCACTCCACCTCAACAACCAACTCGTGATAAATTACACCTCTTGAAAGCCTTTAACATGACAACATGGTAGCGCGGTATTCACACACTCAAACAGCAGATGGCCAATATTGCCTTGAGCAGGCGTAATATGACAAAATCAATGGGAACAAAAGGTGGAATTAAAAAATGCTGTAAAAAATTGCTGACAAAGTTGCCTACCACAGCCCAAAAATCTTAATCAATTATTGCAGCCTTAACACATAGTAATGCTATTCCTGACGAGCTTGCAAATCTGATGCACGCGAACATGCTGACGGAGAAAGAGAGAGAGGAAGCGAGAGAGGGAGACAGAAAGAGAAAGAGAGACAGACAGCACTGTCTGGAGGCTGCTCGCAGAACAGAGCAGAATGAGATGTGACAGTATGGGAGCGTGTGCGTGTGTGTGTGTGTGTGTGTGTGTGTGTGTGTGTGTGTACGTGCATAGGTCAGTGTTGTAGTACTATTCCTCTCGGGGGGGGGGGGGGGGGGGGGGGGGGGGCTGTGTGGCGGCTGCTGGCCTGGACAGATCAAATACCAGATACTGCTCTCTTACACGACATATACACATCAGACACACAAACAAACAAACACACACACACACACAAACAAGTAGGTCAGTGCCCTCATATTTCAGGCCTGTCGTGACTATAGTAAGCACCTCTCGGCTCTGTCGGGGGCAAGATTCACCTCCGGCCTCATGATCTGTTAATAGGACTGATTATAGCCAAATGAAATGATTTCACGTAAACGCCTCAACTGGACGAGAGTGACCTAACTGACCTCAGATCTGATTAAAACTTCAGCGCTGTGCTTTCCAAGACAGCAGATAATCCAGTTGTAGGCGACAATTAGGGACACTCGCCGAAACCTTACGTAATGTTACGAATGTTACGTAAAGAAAACGTAGTGAAAACAGACCGCTAACCGCATGGGGAATTCCCACACTGCTGAGTTCGTGTACTCAACCATCCACTTTGGCAGGCAGCCAACCATCATTTGACTCCTTTTCCACTGCAGAAACGCATTTCGATGGAAAAATAGCAAGACGGGCTACTGAATGTTAGCCACTGTGGCTACTGAAAATGGATACGTGGCTAATGAAGTTAAAATACAGGTGTATATTGAGCGTTACGGGGTGGATACAACCCAAAACCTGGTCGCTGTTGGGAGTATATCAGTGTAAGTAGGTCACAGAGGCCACCTGCAAGGTTTGCATTGCGTGTCGGCAAGTGATAACAAGACTACATGTTAAAACTGATTGCTATGATAGTATCTGTGTAAGCCGTTTATGTGCTTGTGCATGTGAGTGTGTGTGTGTGTGTGTCCGCTTGCCTGTGAGAGTGAGATAGAAAGCCAGAGGAAAGAGCAAAGAAAGCAAGAAAATGCTTAGTAGCAATTTGACTGGAGCTGGGTTTGGGCTCGCTAAAAGCTATCGCCCCTTGGACTCGGTTCAAATTGGATGGAAAAGTTCCCTCAGCTTGTCTGCTGCCTCGCTGATGGAGGAATAGATCAGTGGAGCCGACAGCCCGCTCGTAAAAACTGAAAGAACAGTTTGGGGAGCACTTAGAGGGAGAAACAGAGGAGGAAGAGATGGTTGGAGCAGACAGGAAGGAGGAAGAGGAAGGAGTAGGAAAAGTAGGCCGCGTGGCGCTAAGCGAAGCCGCCACACACACACACACACACACTCACTCACACAATTTCCGTGTGTGTGTTTTGACTCCGCACGTCATTGCATGCTGAGCCTTAATCAACCATCAGGGCAAAATAAAACACCCTTCTACTTTGTTCTTTGAAGTTCTATTCTTTTCTACACTGCACACACACTGGTAAGAGAGTGTGTTTGAAGTGTGTGTGTGATTGTTGCCGACTTGGCACAGTGACACGAGCACAGAAATATGAATGGATGCTGATCATGACACACACACACGGAGAGCAGGTCTGTAGGGAACGTGAGAGCAGACATAGCTGAGATAGTTCCAGGGTTAGTGTGAGTTTCAGTTCCCACAGCTGAGGGAACGCACACGCACACGCACACACACACACACACACACACACACACACACACACACACACACACACACACACACACACACACACACACACACACACACACACACACACACACACACACACACACACACTCTAACAGTTCTGCATCAGTAAGTAGGGGAGCAACGCTGACACCGGTATTGGATATCAGGCTAAAACACGGTGTTGGTTTCAGAGTTTCCCCCGGTACTAAAATCTGAATCCAACAGTCGTGCGTCACATGTGAGGAATCAAAGCAAGGTGGCTTGATTTTCTGCAGTTTTTTCCCCCATACCAAAAGGATGTTGCATCTCTTAAATGAAGAATATTGGATTGTATCGCAATCATCTTTGTCTAATGACCCAAATCAAAAAGGCCCGAGTCTCTTCGGTAAAAATAAATCATTCAGTGCTGGGTCGATACGTTCAGCAATATAAAACAGCATCGTGATAAAAAAAAAGGGTCATCCCTGCATCAGTAAGAGAACGTCATCTCAGCCAGTGAAGTGTGTTAAGAGATGAGAGAGGAAACAGAGCAGAGAGATGGATAAAGAGATGGAGAGATGTGGCTGGAAACCAATGAAAGAGTTTGAGTCAAAGAGCAGAGAACGATGGATGGGAGATCAGATGTCAAACAGCTCAGGATTTTTGAAGGCCGATACTACTATCTTTGATAAGAGAGGAGGGATAGTAAAGAAGGCCAATTACAATCATTCTGGTCATATTTTCCATTCGATATAGTTGTTTACCCCACATACGAGCAGCTTTGGCTTTCTTGCCTAAGTGCAGGGTAGCAGCGGCTTAGATGACTAAGTAGGCGCATCATTCATGTGCTAGGCTCGCAACATGAAACTTTGATCCCCTTGGACGCCTTTCTTCTCTTGTTTGTATTACTGAATTGTTTTACTCTGCATCATTGTGCTGCTCTCTTATAAATCACCACCTGCATGTGTGTATGAACATGGGCCACCTTGCTCCTTTATATGAGTGAGAGAGAGAGAGTGAGAGAGTGAGAGAGAGAAAAGGTCAACAAGGGTGTGGGGATTAGGGATGCATTGTGTCAGTCCTTGCCTGCTGCTTTCCATCTTTCCCTTTGTCTCTCTTACACACACTCACACACACACACACACACACACACACACACACACACACACACACACACACACACGGCTGCTTATCAGGAATCTGCAGGTCTTGGAATAACAAACACATTACTGTTGTCGGCTTCCCTCTCAGTCCCTCCACTCCAACACCTTAGATCTAGTTTTCACTCTTTTTTCCCCTGCGAACTCAGCGTCGGGTCGCAAAAGCGAGCTTTTTGAAGTGCGGGTCCCTCAGAAAAAGGCCTCAAAGCCGCTGATGTGAGTGTGAGGTGACCACCTCTCTACTAATGGGTGGCAGTCAAAGGGTTAACATACCAGAGCACCCGGCTACTTCCTGCCTGGTCACGTCACCTCGAGAGACAGCGGGGGAGGGGAGGGAGAACGACATCCATGGGAAATGGCTGGCCAAGTGTGTGTGCGTGTGTGTGAGAGAATGTGTGTGTGTCTCAGATAACTGAAAGACTTAGAGAGGACTGAGTTGACAAAAAAATAATGGGAATGGGTGTGTGTGTGTGTGTGTGTGTGTGTGTGTGTGTGTGTGTGTGTGTGTGTGTGTGCGCACAATTTAGATAAGTGATGACTGTGTAGTCTAATGAAAATGTGGCCTCAAACTCCACCATGAACCACATGAGTCAATAATCAATACAATGCAATATACTTAATACAGTCTTGGGTGTGTGTGTGTGTGTTTTTGTGCGTCCTGCGTGTGTGTGTGTTGTCGATCTACATCTCTATTGCGTGTCTAATCAGTTGGATGTACTTCCTGCCAGGAAGAATATAACGTCCTGTTTTGAATTGTATGGAAAGCAGAGAGAAAGGAGGGGAGGAGGCAAAACAGACGAAGTACAGCAACCCCTTTTATAGCCTGCAAGGATAGAAACCAGGAAGTATCATTTATGAGTTTACTTTTTTCTTCTACTCATACTGTGGTGAGGAAAGGTAGTATTTCTCTTTAAAAATGAGTTTTGTTATTCCTCTGTATGCAGTTATACAGACGGAGGGAAAACTGTAGACTTCTTGTAATTAAAGTGATGCATGAATTGTATTTTACGTCACACTGGCGAAGATCATCTGCTAAGTACCTCAAATGTAAATGCAAAATCCCGCTTGCAACACAAGTTGTCAGAGAAATCAGTATTTTCATGTTCTGTGGGTTTCTTGTTGTTGGAAGCGCGCTTTGCCAACAAACTCCCAAACCACCCTCGATCTCCACGTAGCCTCAAACCGTCTAACACTGAAATAAAGAGATCTGCCCTGGAGCCACATATACCTTAAATATCCTACCAGACCTCTGCGGCCCTTTCAGCCTCGCCGCTATCTCAGCACAGATACAATGCAAAACGGGAGAAAGAGGACTGGTGCCTTATTTAAAGTGAAAAGAAAACAGAGCGGTAGTGGTAGTGATGTGGGCATGCTATTGTGTGTGTCCCGGCGCTGTGTGGATTTCTGTAGGCTTATTGTAGAAGCGGGCCAAACCCAACAAGCTCCAAATACACAGCCCGTATCTTCACATGGTGCCTGGAAACATCCACCACTGTAATTAGGAGGTAAACAGAGGCAGTTTGGGAAGTTCTTGCACTGTAATTTGGCGACAATATAGCCTTAGTGGAGTCCAGGAGGTATACAGTAATATACAGTCAAGCGATATCTTGGTAAAAGGGGGAAAGTTCAAATCAGAGCTGTTGACAGACATATAGAAATGAGAGCTATTGGATGTAAATATGCAGCATTGCCCTCCATAAGATCTTACTTACACTACTTACTTACTTATACTCAACGTTGTAAGGATCACTGGTGTGGCGCTAATACGACCACGTGGCCAAACTCTGCCTCACAGCAGCTCTGGCTCTAACCACAATGTCACAGGTTCAACTTTAATGCTCGCTCACTCTCCTGGCTCCACCCAGGACGACACACACACACAGACACAGACACAGACACAGACACAGACACACACACACCAGTGTTTGTACCGTGGCCCTGGGGCGAAATTCCACGACTTTTCCATGACTTTCCATAACTGAGCTGGAGCGCTTCCGTGACCTAAAAATGCTATTCCTTCTTGGTTTGTTAATGTTAACGGGTAACCGGCCTGGTTCCCACTACTGTGTGGAGAAGTATAAAACAGCAGACAACACCACCAGCTAATGCAATGAAAGTGTGGAACAAGTTGTAAAACCCATTCTGGTATATTCCTGTAAAGTGATCCATGATATTCCCTGATTTCCCCAGAGAATTCATCAAATTCCCTGTGAGAAATACATCTGTTCCAGACATTTCACGACTAGTGCCACACACACACACACACACACACCCTTTGCCTAAAAGCTATTTGGAGAGGTAAAAACTAGAACAGGAAGAAGAAAATCGCACAGCTGCACACGGCACAGTTGAATGATTCATGTATCAGCTTGTTTGGCCTGGCTGCTGAACGGTTCAGTGGTTTCTGTGTGCCTCTCTACTCCGCTGGTCCCTCAGGTCACAACCGGTCCTGGGAGGACTCGTGCTGGCAACCACCCTGCTGCCAGGGCTGGGGCTCTCCAGCTAGCACACTGCTCTGGCAACTACGGTGCCAGGGCAATGTCTAGCCACTTTGTCATGTCATGTAAATGTGCAATGAGCGCTTAACACCAAAGACGTCACCATTTCTATCCATCTCTCTTAATACATTATGATTTGCATAGAAATATTTGGATGGAAACCCAGCTATTATCTTTCTCACACACACACACACACACACACACACAACGAATCTCTCTCGCTCTCTCCTCCACCCACTCCAATTATCAAATCCGATGTTCATCCACCTGAAATATGTGAACCATACAATAGTCAAGTGCTAACTCTCACCCTCCACCCCCACTCTCCACGTCTTCTCTGCAGTCTGGCGTTCCTGCAGCAGAGAACAGAGGGCAGATCTGTCGACGATCGGAGCACTCAAGAAATTAATGCTTAGGCTGCTATTGGCGTCTCTGTGTGTGTGTGTGTGTGTGTGTGTGTGTGTGTGTGTGTGTGTGTGTGTGTGTGTGTGTGTGTGGGGCGCATGTGTCTTTAAAAAAAATTGGAAAAGTCTGCAGTGTTCTAACAAACTGATTTTCCTCCAGCCTTCCTTCCTGCTCTCGTGTTTAATTACCATTAAACGCTGGAGCAGGGGAGGGCAATCATGTGCCACGGAGGGCCGCGAGTCTGCAGGTTTTCACTCCAACCCAAGGCTACACCAGGTGATGTCACTGATTACTGATCACTGACTCTGCTAGAAGGTGTGCTCATCAGTGAAGTCACCTGGTGTAGCCTTTGCTTGGAGTGAAAGCCTGTATACTCTCGGCCCACCGTGGCACCAGAGAGAGCGAGAGAGGAGAGTGTTAATGTGAAAGAGTAGCCTGCAATCTATAAAAGAGAGGAGCATATCCTTGGAGACCACACACACACACACACACACACACACACACACACACACACACACACACACACACACGCACACGTCTCCGGGCCAAAAAGGGTCATTACCACTACAATTGGAATGAAAGAGGAGATTACGTGCAGATTAAAATGAGAATGGATACAAACACGGATTACGGCAGATTACCATTATGTCACACTTGGCAACTACTAGTAACACAATCAACGATTACTCCAACATTAACTCGCTCGTTCGCTCTTTCGTGGAACGGCTAATTCTCTCACTCTGGCGTGTCCAACCTGGCATCCCCGCCGGGTTATTTAAGTCGTTTCAATCATTTTTCCAGCGTTTTCCGTCTACGTTGCCAGAAACCAACCAGCTTGTGAAACCCCTTGTGCTCGTTGGTGGCGCATTTTCATTCGTTCTGTCATTTTTGGGATACAGGCCTAATCCGGGGTGGATTTCAAAAGGGATTACAGTATATTATAGTCCCATCGTGCAGATCAGTCATCAATGCAACCTATGACTTCTCCAACACTGGGAACACACCATCTAATCAGTTAATACTTTGGGTCGTGTCCATGTTCACTCAATCAGCTACAGGATAAAAATCAGAAACACTAGAGATTATAGTAGATTATCACAAACAGACGCGGCCTAAACAGTAAACTACAGTCAACTAAAGGATTCGATTATTCAATTAACATTAGATTATATATTTAATTGTTAGTATTAAGGCCTGTTTAGTCTTATGTATAATCCATCTTTATTCTTATCCGATATCCATGTCAGATTTGATAATATGAAACAGAAACAACGGGTCAATGGCTGAACATTGGTGTTGATTAGTCCACTCATTCATTGTGTGTGTGTGTGTGTGTGTGTGTGTGTGTGTGTGTGTGTGTGTGTGTGTGTGTGTGTGTGTGTGTGTGTGTGTGTGTGTGTGTGTGTGTGTGTCTGTCAAAGAGAGACTGGCTCCCTTCCTGATGAATCAGCAACTTGTAATCAAGCCTGCCACACAGAAGTACACTTTGCCCAAATATGGTCAGATGGTTCCTTCCTGCTCTGACACTAATTACTGTTTCCATGGTAACCCTTCTCAAAGTTCGCAGGGGTTATAAAAGGGATGGGGAGAATGTTAATTGTAGCTGATATTAACACTGTGTGTGTGTGTGTGTGTGTGTTTTAAGACTATGCATGGGGGAGTTGCTAAAACCAACATTTAACTCTACAAGTCGACTGTGTGTGTGCGTGTGCGTGTGTGTGTGTGTGCGTGTGTGTGTGTGTGTCATAGCACAACCCTTTAAAACAGATTGTGAGTCAGCCGGTTGCACACGTAAACACATAAAGAACACATTAGCATCAAACAGCCAGTGGACTGTGTTCACAAATACTGTGCTGCGTGTATTTTCACTCTGCTTCTATTTTCAATCCAGAGCTCTTTATTTTGCGAGCGCTGGCTTCTCAATATAGACGGACCAGTGACAATATAAGTGATACTGTTATATAAGACTGAGGTCGCAGTAGCCTGAGTCTTTCGTCTCGCTGACCTCTCTGTCTGCCTGCCTGTCTGTCTGCCTTTCCTGCCGGCGTTTCCTTTACATTCATTTAACTGTAAATTAAAATGTAATTCAAAAAACCCTTCAATTGCAATAACAGGGTAATCGTCCATATATCAATATATATATGTATTAAACTACACCTCCTGCAAGAGTGGATCCACGAGTGACACTATTTCTATGATCGGTCAATGAGCTAGATGAGCAATGTTGTCATCTCCGTGAGACAAACGGAGACAATATCTGCCAGAAGTGACGGGCCACATTGTTCCTCCACCTCATTCAGTGGCTTGGGAGTCTATCGTCTTTATTGACGGTCTATTTGCCGATCTGCCTGCCAGCTGTCTGTCTGTCCATCTATCCACCCAGCCACTCATCCGCCCATCTATCTCTGCCCAGAGCCACTGATAGCGTTTGCAGCTTTGACTGGCGGCCATCTTGGCACCGCAGTCCTGCTACCCGGCTGCCGCTAAGGAACTGGTGATGAAAGAAAAGTTGGGCATCTCGCACTGATAATGTCACGAGGGGTATTTGCAGCCTGTATTCGAACCCGGACAAACTCTTATCAGTGGATTCCTGCCTGCCCACTAGCAGTGCTAATACAGCTCCACCGCTCTGAACAGAGTCCGATATTCAATCCTATAACCGCCACAACAAGACATCATTTATCAAGATAAAACACAGCGCCAGAGAGGGAAGACTCTGTGGACCGATCACTTATGAGACACCGTTACCAGTAGAAGCATTGCATCGCATTAAACACACATTACACACACAAAAAGGACATCCAGAGAAAGAGTCAATGAAGCAATAAATCCACGTCTACTCCTCTGCAGTTAACCGGCGGGTCAACCGGCGTCTGAACGAACGCACCTCCCGGGACTAAATATACCTCAGAGGGGATCTGTGTTACCTCACTCAAGCTGGGTTAGGACTGAGGACGCCCAGCCGTTGCTTAAAAATAGACTCGGTGATAACGGTGTCACACCGACAAAAGCAAGTGTTCATTACTAGGACAGTGGGCTGAGGCTGGATAGCTTCACGTCTCGTGTTGGCACAGTGAGACGAAGGTGGGCTTCACGGAGACACACAAAGAGACCAAGAGCTCATATTTGTCTTTTCATAGCAATCACACGGCCCCATGTACCGACCCACATAGTCACTGTACAGAACATCCTCAAGAGTGTTGTAGCTTTAATGGGATTTTATCTTCTTAAGCCGTCTTATGTTTAAAAAACGGAATGAAATTAAAACAAGTTATTGCCTGCCGTTAGCAGAGCTGCAGGCAGCCGAGTTTCTCAATCAAAACCATTTGATGATTCATGCACAACTGCTCTGTCCAAACCTGAGCCGCAGTCAAACCTGTGTGACGGAGGGCGGAAAGACAAGCTCGTCGAGATCGGTCGGTACTGAAACACAATCCCGAGGCTTTACGGTGTGAAAAAGGGGGAAGGTGCACGGCGGTTATTGTGCACATGACAGGGCAGAATGTGAGTGTATGACACACAACCATACATGTGCACACACACACACTCTATATTTGTAGCTGTCCATCAACTACATGCATTCCCTAACTGCCAACTCTAATTTTACCCCTCACCAATACATGCCAACCATTTTGGACGGTTTTGACAGATTGGCCTGTTGGTGAACTCGCCAAAATCATCCATGTGTCCCTGGTAGATCATTTACTCCTGTGCTCCATGCTAGCATACTTAGCGATAGCAGGTTTTTATTATATGGCCTTTAGATTCATACATTTTAGAAGTGAAATAACAGCTGATGTCGCGAGGTTCACTTTTAGAATGGCCCCTTTTCAAACCGGCCACGAGGTCCTCACTTCAAACACATATTAATACACACTCACGAGTATAGTATTACAAGTACACACTTACTTCTGAGTGAAGCCAAGACAGGTGTGAGAGGTGGACGTGTGTGATATGAATCAACAGGTGTGTGTGGGGTATGGTGTGCTTTTTGGGGGGGGGGGGGGGGGGTTCTCTCTCTCTCTCTCTCTCTCTCTCTCTCTCTCTCTCTCTCTCTCTCTCTCTCTCTCTCTCTCTCTCTCTCTCTCTCTCTCTCTCTCTCTCTCTCTCTCTCTCTCTCTCTCTCTCTCTCTCTCTCTCTCTCTCTCTCTCTCTCTCTCTCTCTCTCTCTCCCTCTCTCTCTCCCTCTCTCTCCCTCTCTCTCTCTCCCTCTCTCTCCCTCTCCCTCTCTCTCCCTCTCTCTCCCTCTCCCTCTCCCTCTCCCCCACCCCCCCCTTCTGATCTCACTCACTCCCACTGGGGAAATATTTTGCTCAGAGTCGCCTTTTCGGAAATAGGAAATAGGGGAGATCTCAGTTTTGCTGAAATGTTTCTCCAAAAAAACCCCTTAGGAGCAAGGAGGAGACAACAGAGAGAGAGAAGTGATTCGATTTGAGATATTTCTCTAATCTCATGGTTTCATATTCAGGAGAGTTAAATTACACTTATTTCAGATCATTTGTGAGATCAACATGAGCTTTTATGTGGTTGTTTCTCTTGAGTTGAGGAGAAAATGCCTTTAGTCTCATCTTAGTGTTAAAAAGAGCTGATTTGTGTCTCGGAGACATAAAAGGTGGAACTATTACATCTCTTCTTGGATTTTGCTTTCCTATGGGATCAAGTCAAACACAAACACTCTCTCTCTCTCTCTCATTGTTCTCGGCAGTCTTCCTCCTAGCTAACTAACTTGATTTATTCACACATCACACACACACACACACAGTCAGTGGGTCAGCTATATGCTGACTCACCCCTGGTCAGACAGGAAGGGAGTGTGAGTTCACATGTAAGCTATTACACGATGTGTGCAGGTCTTCGTGTGTGTGTGTGTGTGTGTGTGTGTGTGTGTGTGTGTTAGGTGGTGGGTGTTTACAAAGACACACTGGAGTCTTTCATTCGTACTGTGTAACAAGCAGTCTTTGTAGTCATCCTCTTTCACCCTCTCTTACACTCTGAGTGGTATAGGGTAATACCGATTGGTATTCAGGCCGGTGGGTGTAAGATTTAAGCAAATGTGTTGTGTGTGTATGTGTGTATGTGTGTGTGTGTCCTTTACAGTGTGATGTCAGTAAAAGAGGTCGACTTAATACACAACCAGCAAAGCCATGAAATTATAGCTGTTCCGCCCGTTAGGCCTCTCCTCACACACTTCTCTCTCACACACCGTTATTCATTTCATGTCTTCATTGACTTCTGCCTGGTTGTAATCTGTGCTTCCCTCCACCGTCTCTGTTGTTTGAAACCACAGCACATTCAAAGTGAAAATAGGGCAACATACTGCACAACATACACACTTCCTCATAACAATCTAGTCATCTTTTTTCAGGTTTACTCATCTCAGGCACCGTCAGCACTTCCCCAGAATAACTTTCAGGCCCACGAAGACGCAAAATATAGTATTTCATCAGGCTACAGTAATTCAGTGGTAAAACCTCAAGTAGGAACGGAAAACATTGTTATACAATCAGGGTTTTCATTTTATATTTCCATTTTAGCCATGTCCTTATACACAATGAGTGAGCAGGTTGGGCTTCAGTGTCTTGCTCAAGGGCAACTGGCTGCTGTGGGGCTTAAACCTGTAACCGACTATCAGCTCACTATCCTGATACTGAATCAACTGTGCCTGCAGAAACGAAAATCCCCACATTCAAAACATCTAGGCTGGAGAAAACACAATAACGATAAATTGTAAAAGCAGAATTGAAACGCGCACAACAACAAATCTGTCATCTCTGATTCCTGAGTTTAATCCAAGTAGGACACAAACTAGACTACAGCTGCACAGTAGCTCCAGGCCCCAGAGGAAGTGAGGAAAACACTCATTCCAGATGTCAAAAGTTATGAAGAACGATCTGGCAGCCAGACACTTAAGATACACAAGTTCTGTGTTAAAGTATACACAGATCTTTAACTACGATAAAACGTTCAAGACAGAATCGTCTTCAGCGGCTGATCCAGTACTGAAGCAGAAAAGAGTCAGGATGGGGAATTGATGCCACTGTAGTATCCAAGGGTATAGCAATATTTAGCGGGATTTATACATCATGTGTAGTACTTCCTGGAGCAAACAGCAAAGGACTCGTGTCACAAGAACAAATCACTTTCTCCTCCTCCTACTACATTTCCTTCCTCCCTCTCTCCATTCCTCTAGTTTTGTTTTCCTTCTCTTGCCCCTTTGATTGCATTCCTGCTAACCAATCCTGCTTCTGTCCTCCCTTGTGTGTGTGTGTGTGTGTGTGTGTGTGTGTGTGTGTGTGTGTGTGTGTGTGGCCACGTAGGACCATGGGGTTTGGGGGGGGGGGGGGATCGGGTCCGCCCACTCGCTCCACTGTTAACTGTCTAGCTACCGGCCAGCTACAGTATACTACAACCAACCAGCAGGAAACTGGGGGAGGCTGGGTCAGGAGGGGAGTTGAGGGGGGAGTTGAGACGTAACCCCCACTTTCCCACCAAAAATCTAGGGTGTTGTTAAAAGAGGAATGCCCAATATGTTTTATGTTAACAAGAGGGCCCTCCTTCCCTACTCAAACGGTCCCCTGGCTGCCGTTAAATTTACATTTAGCAGAAGCTTATTTGGAGCAACTTACAATCAATGCGGCAGTAGAATAAGCTCAAACTCACCCTTGCTACAAAGCCGATAATAAAGAGCGCAGGTTCCAAAACAACAGGGAAACTGTACTAAGCCGTTTTCCTTAGGTGCAAACAACCTTTTTTTTCCTTTGCACGGCTTACCAACATCTCAAAATTTAACAAGCCTTGTTGCCATGGAATCAAACTGAGGCTCTGCTCCTCGCCATTACCCATAGCAACTCACTGGCTGACTAAGTGACTAAGTGGCTGGATGAATGTCTGACAAGCTGCCTGGCAAAAATGACTGACTTGTGTTTTATTTGGAGGGATTATATATGAATAGGAAAAATTGCTCATTATGAATTCCTTGGTGCACAAACTGTACTCTGTTATATTATTAGGAGACGTGCACAGCCACGAAAAGGAAACAAAAAAGGAGAGAGAAAGGAGAGGGAAAGAGATGAGGGACAAATGAGAAGAGTGAGAATATGGTGGATGACATGAGGCAGAGCAAAGAGACAGGCAGAGAGAGAGAGAGAGGGAGGGAGGGAAGAGGGAGGGAACGATGAAGCCAGGGAGGGCTAGAGGGAGGTGAAGAGAAGAAGCAGGAATAGATTCCCACATGTTCCATGTCTTTTGTCAGTGAACAGGGATCTCCCCGATATCCGCTCTCCTCCCTGACCAGCTAACGTTGCCTCTCCTGTTACACTGTTTGGTAGCGAGTGCTCCACATTTCCCCGTCTCAAGGAGCCCGATATGTCTCAATCGGTGAATCGACTGAAAATGTATCTCTTTGTTGTCCAAACCACATAAGCAGGGAAGGCAGGGATGGGATCAGGACAATGAAAAGGGGGGACTACTGTGAGTGAATGCCAGAAAATAGGCGTGCTCATGAGAGATGATGAAAGATGAGTGTCCAAAAATGAAAAGGCAAACAAAACAGACCCCTAAAGAAAATCTATGGTATCCCATCTACAATGTGGCCTACATCTGTGAGGCATTTTGGGTTCTTTGTGAACCTGTTAGACCATTTCAAGACCAGACTTGAAAAATGCATGCATCAGTGCATTAATGCATGCATGTATAACTAAATGGATGGTGGGATGAGTGAATGGATGAATGACTGAAATAATAAATGAATGAACCTGCATTGCCAAAGAGGTTAGACATTTGTCTGCCGTAACACAAAAGGGTTCAGAATGAAATGATTCTTATTCTGAAGTGATTTTATTCTCATAAAAGTGGATTTAATTGACTAAGTTTCTCTTCTGGTGAATTACAAAGGACGTAGAGCACAATACTGCAGGGACATTATCATGAGCTCATTTACTCACACTCATTTGTCCCTGAAAGCCTCTTGTGCATTGTATATCAATCCATTATTGGTAAACAATCAAAATCCATTTAAAAATCCTCTCTAGGCTCTTTAATCACCTCTGCTGGCATTTGAGTCCATATAGTATCTCCGCTATTTAATCGTCCAACATCTCAATGGAGATCCCACTTACATCTGCAAATAAAATCTCAATGCAAGTAAGACTCCGAAGACGGGACAAACACACTCCGACACAAATGTAAACAGACTCTGGACTGACTGTTTTCCTAAACCGCACAATAAGTGGCGTATCAATTTTCAACCTTCCTCGGGTGCAGTTACACCTGTGTTTAAATGCGGGTTGGGGCGGCTGTGGCTCAGTGGTAGAGCGGGTTGTGCACCGATCAACAAGGTTGGCGCTTCGATCCCCGGCTCCTCCTGTCCAAGTGTCCTTGGGCAAGACACTGAACCCCAAATTGCTCCCGATGGTCAGGCCAGCACCTTGCGGGGTGTGTTAGTGTATGGGTGAGAGACAAAATATTAAAAAGCGCTTTGGATAAAAGGATAAATGCAGCCATTTCAGTCACCATTTGTCAATGGATTGGATTTTGTACAGCCAGGTGATTAACACACTGAAGCCTCTTGTTGATATGACAGCAAGACAATTACTCCACTGGTAGGCTATAGCTGCAGAGAGAACGCCCCCCACATGTGTGTGTGGTCTTCTGGAGACCTTCTCTCTGTTAGCCTACTAGGAATTCACCAAACCCGCTAAGTCGCTGTATTCCTCACACTAGGAATAGAATATGGGTCAATGCCAGCTCAGTAGAGTCAACATGAGCTCGTGGACTTACTGACGAGTGACGCCACCAACACCACCACTGCAGCCACCTGGTTACATTGTAATGGGGCTTTGCATGTGTCACCGTGACCAAGGTCTTCACGCTGGTGCAGAGGAACTCTAGGACCCAGCTACTGCTGATCATGCGTAGTCATCACTAGAGCCAGGCAACTCAAGCTAGGACTTTTTACACTGGGAGCCCCAACCCAACCCCCTCCACCACCCCTTTCATTAAAGAAAGGGAGGGGGGGGGGCATGCAACAAGGGTTTCAGGCTGGATCTGAACCCAGGACCACCTGAGCCACAGAGACACCCCAATCTTTTATTCTAATCAGTGATAATTAAATGTTATTGAAATGCAAAACTCTTAATTCTTAAACTCTTAGTTCTTCTAAAAAATAAAAATAAAAAATGTAAAATCCCCTTTTATTTAATAAGAAAGTTCAAATGTTCAAGGATCTTTTTTAAGGATAATTGAATAATATTTATAAAACGTTGCTTTCAGCCGAGCAACGTAATTGTTGAACAGTAGTTAAACAAAGTGGTTTGCTAAGCGACACGAGTGCCGGTATGAGTTGGCGCATTAATATTGAGTTAAATTAACTGTTATCTGGTCACAGGTGTGTTTTATAACGGCTTCAAACATCCCTCAGCCAATCAGAACTGAGAACCGGGACTAACCATTTCCATTTTTGTATAAACCGTCGTTATACCTGTGGGTATAATGGGAAGTTTAACATGGATACGGTTTTTCAGGGTCCAACAAGTATTCAGTATTTATAGGCACCACGCTATTGCGGTCTACTGTGGATTCATTTTTTCCGGTGCTGTCCACATTATTTCCTGATTTTCTGTGTAGTCTTCATCACTACACATGGCCCATAGAGGCTAGACCAAACGGTGCTAGGCCAAAAGCACCACTAAAAGGCCTATTAACGTGCCTTTATCAACAGTTTGCTTTTGGACTACAGATTGACAACCCCCTACCTCCTGACTGATTATACTGTAGAGTCCTATTACTTAGCAGGGCCGCCTGATCGATACGTTCGATCGGTTTCGAGGCCGGTTATTGTTAGGATCTTTACCTCACAGTCGTAGAGGTCCGTTAGCTGATCGATAATCCACTCCTCCAGGTTCAGTCTCTTCCTCAGCTCCTTGCGGTCGTATTTGACAGTAACGCGTCCCTGCTTCCGAACCGGTGTCTCCGGTTCCTCCGTGGTGCCGGACGGCGTCTGGAAATATACCCGGGGTTGAGGGCTCGTCTCCGGGCTTGTCACAGCGGCCATGGTCGGTCGGTTTGAAAAATCCCCCGCAGGTGTGGAAGTGTGAAAGGGGGCGACGAATGTAGGCGAACAGTAGTCTAGACGTGTAGTCGCGTTGCAACACACAAAAAAAACCCCGACTGACTTTGACTTGAAATCTCCCGAAAAACTAGACCTGATGCTTTTGTTGTCCAAATCGCTCAGAGGAACATCGGCAGTGGCCAGCCGCTTTCACAACACAAAAGCTACGAACGGATACGGTAAAACGTGAAGTGTAACCGGCTTATTAGGCTATTTACAGCATGCAAACTCTGCGTGTATAAAAAAGAAACGGTAGCAGAGCCGGCCTCAACTCTTCATTCAGTACAAAGAGAAATCACACGCTCTCGCTCTGTCTTTCTCTCCTTCTCTCTCTCCTCGCTAGAGATGCGTGCGCGTTCTCTGGAGCTCGACAGCGAATCCGACGTAACGTGGTCGCAAAACAAATGTTGATTTTTTTTTTTTTCTCTTTAAAACCCTTCCACCCCCCTCTCGCTCTCTTTTCTTCTCCTGTATCCGCCTCACTTCTTTCCTGCCTTCCACCCTCCCTCTCGTTCTCTCTACAAAATGTAACCCCCCCCCCTCGCGCGCCTCAGTTCAGTTCAGTCTAATTCATTTAGCATTAAAATAAAACATAATCCTGCAAAAGCATCAGCATCTTAACATTCATACCAGGAATCCCATTCTCCTCTTCTTTCAGTGTGTGTGCCCACCCCGAAAGATTTAAGACCTACTCAGACCTATTCAGTGGCCTAACCTTTCACAAACTTTTCACTTTTCAAATAGCCTATTATCTACTATTGTGTGCCCAATTTGTCTTCCTGGGGCAAATCCATTATATACTACAGACATACTAGACTGCAGTGCTTATTGTGCAACGCTTTGTCACAAAGTGGCAGTTTTGCCTAAGGGGCAGAACTATTTTTCAAACCTAAATCAAACACTACAATCGATTTCAATGCTCATTTGACTACCCCACAACGGTTAAACATCTCTCACATTATCCCACACTGCTATCACACATTAAACTTCACAAGATGTTTAGAAATATGTTTCAAAATATACAAAAATGTCTAAAAATGCATTTGCACATGTAGATGGCATTCACTCAAAACGTGTTTGTATTATATTTTGTGCTGTATGTGTTTTGTAGATATGTGAAATGTATTTTTCCCCGTATGGAGTAATATCCTGTAGGTGCTAAGCGGTGTTGCAGCAGCCGGCTTTTCTAGTTTGCAATTTGTCTTGAACTTAATCTGCAGGCCATGACAGAGATATTACATTAACATGAGTCACATTTTTAAAGGGTTTGTCCATTGTGTTGCAACAGCAGGGAACCACACACCCCGGCTAGGTTGGTTAATAGCAAGAGTTTTAATAATAATAGGGGTGTGAAGTGAAGGGGGAGGTGGAGAGAGAGAGAAAGAGAGAGTGAGAGAGCATTCTTAATATCGCTCTCTTCCCGCATTCCCTCCCTTGGAGTGTGTATGGGGGTGTCCACATCTGTCTGCATGCTTATATTGGTTGTGTGTGTGTGTGTGTGTGTGTGTGTGTGTGTGTGTGTGTGTTTCACTTTGGCCATTTCACAGACAACCATGGCAACAAGACATAAAAAACTGAATTATTCAATGAGCATGTCTGAAACTTACAGTCGAGTAACCACAGACACACTGACACGCCACACACACACACACACACACACACTGTAATTCAAACACATCCATTTGTGTTTGCATAGGAACACACTCTCTCTCTCGCTCTCATCATTCACACACCACACACACATCCATGCAGCTGCTGTAGCCTTCTGCACAAAAACATCCACTTCAACACACACACAGACTAAATGGGTTATTGGGTTCAGGAAGAAAAAACATGCTGAGTGTTTAATAAAACTAGATGTGCATGTGCAGGATATCAGTATATACTACTTACAAAGAAAGACCTGTATGACCTATTAGTGCTATTTGGGCCTTTCATCTTCACGTCACACACACACACACACACATAAAAACACACCCACACTCTGGAGAGGGAGGTCAGTGTAATGTTAGCATGTAATATTAAAAGCTATGGTGGCTGTAGGGAGTGTGGAAATGGGGCCAGGAAGGTAGCAGACTAGTCCATAGACTGTATGCTAGGAATGTGTGTGTGTGTGTGTGTGTGTGTGTGCGTGTGTGTGTATGTGTGTACTGAACTCATAGAATCTCACGATTAAACCTAGCCCAAATATGTGTTTATGGCTTTTATTAAGAAAACACTTTGAATTAAAAAAAAAAACTATAACAAAAAATGGAGAAATGACTCTCATCTCAAGGTTTTGTCCTCATCACAGCTCATCAACTCAAACTGTGTAATAATCCAGATATGGGGAAGAGACACATTCTTATATTTATGTTTCGCCACTTCCTCCTCTCGCCACACCAAGCTCACACCTGGCTCTATGTGTCTTTTTGCATGGACCCTGCTATCAGAACCACTGTCACCAAAATAGACCTCCCTCCTCTCTCCTCTCTCTCCTAGGAAGTCCAATGACAGACAGGGGTTTAGGAGTCATCTGTCCACAAGGGGGAGCTAGAGGGCTGTTTCCATCTCGTTGTCTGCTCTGTGAGACCATGAAGAGGAAGAAAGTCTGGCACTGGGAGCATGATGTGTAAATGAAGATCAGACAGATCAATTAAAATTCCCACTGTGTCATCGCATCGTTTTTTTAAGAGGTAATAATAAAACTGGATTGATTCCCGTAGCTGTTGTTTTCTCTTGCCCTCCTCCATATGTCAGAGGTCAGAGGTCAGCTACAGAACAGTAACCTTGGAGCTGGTAGGGAATCCAGTGTCTTTATCAAGGACACTTCAGCAGGGCGGATACAGGGCGGAGATAACACTCGGCAAGAGGTGGCAAAGAATCACCAGAGCAAAGTGGAGATTTTATTTTGAAATCTATGAGAATATGGAAGAATGAGCAGGGGAAGAATTGGAATTCATCTTGCTTTTCAAACTTTACAGATTCTAATCTATTCTATTCTATTCTATTCTATTCTATTCTATGTTCTGGTCTCTGTTTTCCTTTTTCAGTTTCTTCACATTCTCCGATTGCTGTGATTTCAGGCTTAAACCCAAATTCAGCAGGGTTGCTTTCCTTCACAGACAAATCCAGCCCTTCTATCCAGGTCGAGCAGTATTTGTCACTCACACACACAATGATTTAAACCAGATTGTGTAAATACACCCACGCCCAACGCAGATTGCCATGATTCAAACGTGCGCACATGTAGATAACCTGAGTATATTTGTAAAGTATGGGCTCACATTCAACAAAATGGTGAAACATCATACCTTAGGTTTGCACACAGCAAAGCTCTGCAGACATCAGGACGGCAAAACTATGGGGGGGGTCACCATTTCTGATTTGGCGGCTGTCAGAGTATTTGACCTGAGTATATTAAATATATATTTTATGTTGCCAACTGCATATACTGTATTCTGTATGAACAACCACAACAAATCAAGCCGATAAAGGATGTGTAGTGATGCAAACCTGCTGCTCCTCCTGCAGTGTGTCTCCCAACCCTTGAGCAACCTCCCCGGTATGATCTTGGGGAAACTATGCTGCAGGCTTCTGCTTTTCAGCGTAAAATCATCATCAATAAGTGTGTACTTATTTGGGCAATTCCGGATTTGTGACAAAAAAAAATCCAAAAACGTCCAAAAGAGGAAATTTCATAAACAAAATAAGTGGTGAAGGGCTGGACACAACTTTACCAGAGTTTACCATATTTCCTCTACTAATGTGCGATTTTGAGTTTACCATCCCTTTAAGTAACCTCAAAGCGGCGGAGCGCGCCAAAGCAACTAACAGAAACTAGTAGGGCCACATTCCAAACTGTTGCGCAATCCAGCAACTTGCGTGTGAGGGGGGGGGCAGTAGTGGCTCCATGTAGTCGCTAGGTGGCAGCGTAGGACCGTATTACAATCACATAGTGGCAGCGATCTATGTAGACGGTAAATAAACACACACGGGCTTTGCCACAATGTGGACTGACCACATCAAAGAAAGACAATTCAGAGATATATTTCACTTCAGTATTTTTGTGCTGTTTCACCGCGTGGTTACAGAGGCCGTCCTTCAACTGGACAGTCTGGGGTCAACACCCGAAGCATCCGTCCTGCCGTCCTGTGTCCGTTGGCGAGATACCGCATCCCTACCAGCTGCAGGGTTACTGTTCTGTAGCGCAACCTGACCTCTGACCTCTCTTTGGTGGGGGGGGGGGGGGGAGGGGGGGGGCAAGAGAAAAGACAGCAGCAGTAGTCTGTAGTAACCAGGACTTTGCTTTAGTTTCACACCTTGATAACGTTCTCCCACATACGCCGAGCTTCTCCCTTCAGAGTTAAAGAAACACATGGGTCTAATCTCCAGTGAACTGTTGGCTACCTTAGGCCAAGATCTCTGCAGCATTTTAGAGTAATTTGATCAAGCTTTTATTGCTACTGTTGACAGAGTCAGGCCTTTCCTATTAGGGGTGGTGTGTGTATCTGTGTGATGTGTGTGTGTGTGTGTGTGTGTGTTTGTGCACGCGCTTGCTTGTGTACTGTACATGCATGTGTGTGTGTGTGTGTGTG
The DNA here is from genome assembly GCA_034670385.1 of Hoplostethus mediterraneus. Lineage (NCBI taxonomy): Eukaryota > Metazoa > Chordata > Actinopteri > Trachichthyiformes > Trachichthyidae > Hoplostethus > Hoplostethus mediterraneus. The sequence continues at coordinate 672,734 of JAXDDW010000120.1, read as the reverse complement.
TGTGGGGGGGGGGGGGGGGGGTCTCAGTGTGTGGAGAGAGAGTGAATATGCCAGTGTGCCCTTGTACAATGTGTCTTTGTGAGTCCTTGGCTTGCTGTCGAAGAGAAAGATCTGGCTATCGCTGGAGCGAGAGAGAGAGAGAGACAGAGAGAGAGAGAGAGAGAGAGAGAGAGAGAGAGAGAGGAGTGGGCGGGGTCTTCCCTTTCTTGACGACCACTTTTCCATAAGTCTCTCTCCCTCTCTTCTTTCCATTCTTAACCTCCTCTCATCCCCCTCTTCTCTCTTTTCATAACCCCCTTTATCAGCAGGTCATTATGGTGCCCCTCTTCTCATCTCATCCCCATTCCTCCTCCCCTTCTCCCCCCCTTTCTTTCTTTCTTTCTTTCTTTCTTTCATTACAGTGTAGAACAACAGTATCGTGCTGGTAACAGGAGAGACTGTACAACTAGGCTCGGCTACATCTAGGTATTCACATAAATATAAACAATCTTCCTCCCTCTATCTCTTTCCTTTCCTTTCTTTCAACCTCTAAATCCATCCATCCTCTTTCTAGGTAGCAGGGCAGGTAAAAAAATATATATAATCATTCCACAATTTCATAGCACTGGGGGGAAAAAAAAGGACAATTTGTGTTGTGAAGTGGACGGTTCGTGTCTCTTCCCATGGTACAGCAGGTTGAGCTCCCAGTAGATGAACTGGCCTTCTCTCGGATCTTTCCCAGTCTGTTGTCATCCTCTTTTGATTGGTTTCCTTTGCAGCAAATGAGGGCAGAACCGAAAACCAGATCTTGTCACAAACATGAAGAGGAAATAGAGCCTAGATTGTGGTCTCCCTCCAGTTCAGTTTACTGTCCAGAGTAAGACCCAAAGACTTCTAGTGTCGCGTTTTCTTTACATTGAGATACTTTTTAACTATCTCTCCGTTTAGGTGATATTCTTCTTATTCTAAATGAAATCTCTTCCTCATTTGTTGCCTGTCTTTCTGCACTTTCAACTTTCACCCTCTGAAGGGGGCTCTCTGAGAACATCGACACACACCACAGCTGTGTTTGGCAGTGTGTGTGTGTGTGTGTGTGTGTGTGTGTGTGTGTTTGAAACAACGAGGGGAGAGAGAGAGAAAGTGTGTGTTTTTTCGCGATAAAGTAGACGCACTGCACATCCTCACTTATTTGTTTCAAGGGGCTACAGAAGACAAAAACCTCCGTATTTACCCAGATGAACAGAGAGATGGAGAAGCGACAGAAAGAGAGAGAGACATAGAGAGAGAATGTGTCTGAGTGAGGAGAGAGAGAGCAGAAAGAAAAAGACAGTGGGTGAATGGAGGGAGGAGGCAGTCTATTGACACCACAGGTGCCTGCTCTTCAGATGCAACATCCAACACGCCATTGTTTGGCTAAGGGGAAGTCCTTCTGTGTGTGTGTGTGTGTGTGCGTGTGCTGCACCATTGAAAGAGTGCATATGCATGTATTGATTTACCCACTGATTTTGTATTTATTTGTTGTCAATTGAGAGTTCATGTGCAGCGTGTGTTGTTTTCAGCATCAGATTAATCAACAGGTTCAGCTGGACTCAGTTACCACCCTGATTTAGAATGTTTCTGGGTCAAACGTGCGCACACACACGTGCATGCGCGCGCACACACACACACGCACACACACACACACACACACACAGATGCCAATCTGTCTGGCTGCTGAATAGTTAAACAATGTATCTTCCACTCGGCGTGTGCATCCACACAGAGTCATGTAACAACGACACGAGTTGAGGAAGAACAATTTCCAGACACAAATGTTAAAGTGTGTGTTCATGAAAGACTGTTGATTCTTTTGGATTGACTTTCTTTTTATTTCCTCTTTTGTCTGCTATGGTTTCGTCCAGGAAAAGCACTCTGCACGCACGCACGCACACACACACACACACACACACACACACACACTGTCAGTCAGTCAGGCTGCATGCATAGCAGACATTCCTGCTGGGTGTAGTTGCTCTGTTGCTCTTTTGTTTTTTTTATGAGAAGTCCAAGTTGTAATGTTCCCTGGCAGTGGGATTTGGACTGCAACAGCGCAGCCTCCTTCTACTCTCGCACGTCTTGAAAACACGACATACGACCACTAGTCTGAGGCAGGGTACATGCTGCACTACATTGCAGATCACCTGGTTAGACTCACGTACGGTGGCTTTCTCCAATTCAGGATTGTCACCCAATTGCTTTTCTTGGTTTGGATCGCCCCGCCTCCAAATCCACTAAATGCAAAGTTTACCAGCCAGTTAGTCCCTCTTTACATAATGCAGTTTGAATGAGGTCATTATCATCATAAAGTCAGTCAAAACATCTGCAAGTTGATTCTGGTGTTTTTCCAGTAACTGTACTGTAATTTTTTTGTAGTAATCTTTTACTCTCAACGCCATAGGCAACTGTTTTGAGTGTGTCTGTTGTATTCAATAGCAAGTTTATATATATATATATATATATATAAAATTTTATTTATTTAAAAAAAATCTCCTATAGTATCACTATAATACATAAATAAAAGTTGGGTAAACCACTGTATAACCTCCAATCAGTTTTCATTATAAGGCAAACAATCACCAGTCTAAACAACAATCAATTAGACAATGTTAATGTGTGTTTCTTCAAAGACCCCATCTTTATATACAGTTGTGAGAAAAGGCTTGTGAACCCTTTTTTTCTTCTCTATTTTATATTGTATTCCTGACCGTTGCCTCTACAGTACTTGCTTTTATTCTTGGTTTGTTTTTATTCTTCTATGTTTGTTTATTGTTATGCACCAATCACCAAGACAAATTCCTTGTATGTGAAAACATATTTGGCAATAAACCTGTTTCTGATTCAATTACTTGCATTCTGTATAAAATACTGTCTGATCTTCATCTAAGTCGTAACAATAGATAAACAATGTGATCTAATCGAATAATAAAAGCATGTTAAAGTACATTTTTGTGTTAACAGCTTGGATTGGAAAAAAGTAAGGTCAGGACTCCAAAATGTCAATTTTCCTGTTTACCCAGTCTGTTGTAGAATTGCTTTTGTGTTTGGGGTCATTGTCATGCTGCATGACGCAACCTTTGTTAATGAATGACTTATTGACATTCTCCTGTAGAATTTCATTATACAGTTTGGAGTTTATTGATTCCTCAATGATTGAAGCCGCCCAGGCCCGGAGGCAGCATGATGCTCCCTCCACCACGCTTCAATGGTTGGGATGAGGCTTTGCTGTTGGTTTGCAGTGGGGTTTTTTTCTCCAAAGCGTTGTCTTGTCCACAGAACATTGTTCCAGTAGCTTTGTGGAACATCCAGGTGGTCTTTGACAAACTTGAGACGGGCAGCCATGTTTTTTTTTGTGGAGAGCAGTGGTTGTCCTCCTTGGTATCCTCCGCGAACACCTTGATTTTCTTAGCGTGGACTTGTAGACACAGAACGTTCAAGAGACACAAGCTACACTTTATAACTTATAATTTTTATACTTGATAATTTATAACTGGTACTTATAACTTTTTGTACTTTATAACTTTTTCTATTAGTTGTACTTATAACTTTGTAACTTTGAACTTTATAACTTTGTACTTTTTCTATTATATTTTATACTTTTTCTATTATATCTCTTGTGTTTTTTTTAAATTATGTGTTATGTCCTTAGCATTAGCGTTAGGTGTCGGAGAGACACAGGAATTTCATTGCATACTTTTGCTTCTTGTGAACGTTGTGCATATGACAATAAAAAAACCTTGAACCTTGAACCTTGAGATGCCTGCAGATCCTCAGCTGTTACCTTCAGGTTCTCTGTCTCCTTCTTGACCATTATGCAGCGTGCTCTTATCGTGGTCTATGCTGGACGCCCACTCTGAGGAAGAGCAGCAATGGCACTGAATTTGCTCTATTTGTACACAATCTGTATGACTGGAGACTGATGGGGGGAATGCCTCAACCACTCTTCTCTCTATCTTTTTTTTTTTTTAGGAGAGTAAACTTTGTGGGTGTTTTTTTTTATGAGAGGACACATCTAACCCACACCTGAATGTCATCTCATTGATTGGATCACCTGACTTCAATCACTCCCTTTCATAGAAAGGGGGTAATCATTATCCTAGTCATTATTGTAGATGTTCACATACTTTTTCCATCTTAAACTGTTAATGTTTGAACAATATGTTCAATAAAAAGGTGTAAATGTAATTTTTTGTGTGTGTTATTTGTTAAATCACATATGACTCAAAGTAATTCAAAAGGGTTCACAAACTTTTTCTTGCAACTGTAACTTACATCAGTTTGTTATTACTTATGATGGTGTATACTGTAAATGTACATCATAAGGATTTAAGTGAACTGAACTCTAATCCGCAAATGAAAATGAATAAATAAATAAAGTTTTCTTTCACTGGGTTTAAATGCACAAAAAACGTAATGTATGGGATGAGAGAGGGAGATAAAGGGAGAGAGAGAGTGAGCGAGAAAGACAGAGAGAGAGACTAAAGTAAAACACACCCCCTTTAGCCAATCTCTTCCTGACTTTCTCCCTCCCTCTCTCATTCACTCACTCAGTGCTATCTACCGCTGCGCTTCTCTCTTTCTCTCTCTCTTTCTCTCTCTCCTCGGAATCTCTCTTTTTTTTCTCTACGAAACATGCAGGGAGGAGCGGAGGAGGAGAAAAGAAACGCGTCGAGGGCGAAAAGAGAGAGAGGAAGCAGAGAAAGTTGGTAGAGGAGAGGGGCAGAGGGAGGAAGAAGAAGAAGAGGAGAGAGAGAGAAGGCGACCAGATGGGAGGAAGGAAGGAAAAGATCTCTCTGCGGGCTCAAGTGCGCGATTAAAGGATCCTGCATCAATAAACAAATATATGAATCAAGGCCCATAATAAAAACGGGGTATTATAGGCGCGCCACCGCGTCACGGGGACGCGGACAGGGACTAGACAGCGGCAGTGCGCGGTAAAGCAGCCAAATCCCGTCTTTCTGTCCTCTCTGGATCACTTCTCATGTAAACTCTCACCGTCCAAATGACTCTCGGTGGGGTTTACTAACTTTCGGGCAGTGCTTTAAAACTTTAAAGCCTCTCCCTCCCCCTCCCGGCAAGATCCAATTAACTTTCTCCCCGGAAAAGAAAAAGGATTCCGAAGTGGTGGAAGGAAGAGGGGAACCAGGGAGGGATTTTTTAAAAAATTATTTTACCGACGGACTGCTGCTCGCTGTAGCCGGGGTTTAGGCGTTGGCACCCGGGCAGGGAGTCCCTCGCCATGGCCGGGGCCAAGCCGGGAGTCCACGCTCTGCAGCTCAAACCCGTGTCGGTCCACGACACGCTGAAGAAGGGGGGCAAGTTCATCAAATGGGACGAGGTGAGAGAAAATATTTGTTTTTATTTGCTTCCTGCCCAGACGGGACAGACTGTAGGCGCTTGGCGCGGTTTTAACATGTAGATGTGAATCGCATTCTCCTTTAGAGGCAAATCATGGATCTAGTGATTTACTGTCAGTAGTGGATCATAGTGTGACTGTCCGCCGTGACTAAGACAATAGTCACCTGATTATAGACGGACAATATGAGAAATGACAGTTGCTGTTGTGAAGCTTCTGTAACACACGAGGGTGAAGTGTGTGTGGGCGCGCGCGTGCATTGTATTATAGTTATAGAGAATTATAGAGTTATAGAGAATTCCCCCATAGTTGTGCGTGTGTGTGTGTGTGTGTGTGTGTGTGTGTGTTCTCATCAGATATACTCACAACCCTGCAAGCCTAAAGAATTCCCCCATAGCCGCCACCGGGCAGCAGGGGTTGTGTGTGTGTGTGTGTGTGTGTGTGTGTGTGTGTGTGTGTGTGTGTGTGTGTGTGTGTGTGTGTGTGTGTGTGTGTGTGTGTGTGTGTGTGTGTGTGTGTGTGTGTGTGTGTGTGTGTGTGTGTGTATTGTGCTGTATTGAATTCTTGTCAAGCCAGTTTTTCCTCAGGCTCAGGTTCAGACGCCTTCTCACCCCTCTCCCTCTCCCCTCCGTTTCTCCTCTTTCTTTCTTTCTTTCTTTCTTTCTGTTCTTCTCCAATCCCCCTTTTATCCCAGTGGAAAAATGAGAGAAAGCACCTGTCTGAGTGGGAGGCACTGGAGTGATTCGAGTCGTAAATACACTCTGAGCTCCAAATTGTTGCGTTGGCGGTTTTCTACACCTTTAAACGTTTTTCTGGGAATGTGCTGTCTTGCTCCTGATACTTTTTTTTTTCAAATCAAGGTTTGAAGTCTTTGCTCTTCCGCGTATTTCTGCAGCAGCACGCACGCACGCACGCACGCACGCACGCACGCACGCACGGCAACCCTGACATGCGCCTGGTCGAGTCTGTGTCATTGGCCGTAATGACTGTGTGTGTGTGTGTGTCTGTCTGTCTGTCTGTCTGAATGGCCGTCAATGATTAACTGAGATGCTGACTGATTATGGACTCTCAATGTAGGCCTGTGTCTTGCATTTGCGAACCTCTCTCTTGGATTTGCAACAGATGTTCATGCAAAGTGTGTGTATGTGTGTGCGTGCGCGTGCGCATTGCCCTGTTGTAGATCTAATAGAGCCTTTATCATAAGTATACCTTGTAGATTAAGAGAGATATCAAGTGTGGTGTTGACACTTGCACACACACACGCTGCTATTGAGGGCTATTAAAAGAGGGATAGGATAAGTGATTGAAAGTAAACCAATTTATAGCAACAGGATCCACACAGATGTTAGTGATGGTGTGTGTGTGTGTGTGTGTGTCTGCCTATCTGTCCTCCTACGAAGAGTCTTGTCACGCAAAACAGTAAATGGCATGTCATTCTGATTTCCTTTTCTTTCTGTCTCACACACTCTCTCTCTCTGTTTGACCCTCAAAGGGAATTCCCAGGAAATAGTTATGCTAGTGATTAAGTGTGTGAACAGTCTCAAACATGTGCTGTCTTTCTTTCCCCTCTCTCTTTCATCCCCTCTCACTCCATGTTGTTCTCTCTCTAATTTTTTTTTCTTCTTCTTTTCTAATTCCCACCAGAAACAACAACTGAAATATGACTAAGGAATGATAGAGAGGAGGAAGAGGAGAGAGGGAAAATGGGGGTGGGGAGGAGGAATGTGGGTGAGGATGAGAGAGAGGGAGAGACTGAAATGTCTCGTTCCAAATGAATGATAAAAGGACAGTTTCTGGGGCATTAGTGCGTTGGTCAACTTCTCTGTTAAAGGCGTAGCGTTTTATACATCGATAGATCACTGTCAGATGAATTGTGATACCTTGGTGAAGTTACGTGAACAAACGAGACGATTGGTAACTCTTCAGCATCCATTATGTATGCTAGCTGCTTGTGCTTTCCTTTCAGGATTTATCAAATTGGAAAAAAAAGAGTTGAGAATATGGATTTATATGGACTCCAAGAGACACACACACACACACACACACACACACACACACACACACACACACACACAGAGAGAGAGAGAGCCCGAGGGCACTCCAGTTTGTTTACATGAAGACCCCACTTTTGACCCCCATCGCTGTCTCTCTCTCTCTCTCTCTCTTTCTCTCCCCCTCTTATCTACCTCTTTCGGTAGCATCCCTCCCTTCAGTCGCTTTGTTCTCGTTTTGTTCTTTGGGAGAATCGTTTTTTTTTTCTTCTCACAACATAACCTGTGTTTCTCAGTGGCTTGGGGAACTCTGTACTGTATAGGCCTCTCTAATGTCACAGTTGCACAGTCACACACACACACACACACACACACACACACACACACACACACACACACACACACACACACACACACACACACACACACACACACACACTCTCACTCACTCACTCTGACTCAATTCAGGAGGAGGAGGAATAGGAATGCACTGCAAATTGACCCTCTGTCTGCGTGTGTGTGTGTGTGTGTGTGTGTGTGTGTGTGTGTGTGTGTGCATGCATGTGTGTGGTTGTTTTGTTCTGGGTGTGTGTTACACATTGAATGACTTCCTGTTCAAGCTTGTTGTGAGCTCCAGAGCCAAGCCATTTCCCCCCCTCCCTCTCCTCTCCTCTCCTGCTCCACCCTACTCAGCTCAGCCTCAACTGAATTTATATGACTGGAGCTAACTGGAATTCAGTTAAAATTCCTCCCAAACAACCAATTTAGACGAGCACAGACGGACGATACAATTTGGTCCTGGACTGATGTGCCCTGGAGCGAGCCGCGGCGCGCCTTGATGTGACTCTCACATGTTCACCGGACCCCCCTTCACACCCGAAACGATCATTTGTCTCCCATCCAGGTTGTGTTACCGATACGATTCAGCTGGATTACATTACATTAAAATATGTTTCCGGTGTCCGCGGTGACATCAGATTGCACGTGCCATCGCAATAGTTTTGCCAAGTTCTGAGTAATAACTGGAGATGTCGACATCTCTCTACTTAATACCCATAATCCTGTGCGTTTTGAGCACAGGATTTAGTGGGTTCGGTTGGTGATCTGCTCTGTGTGGGTGCTTCCTATTGGAATGCCCCGCGCAAAAGTTTATTTCCATTCACATAATCGATGCGTTGTAAGTGGTTTGGGAACACACTTGCATGTAGACTTTGTTGTTAAGGCGGGCCAGACGGGTCTCTGAACACTTACGGATGTTTTTAGGTGATCGGTTCTTCAATCGGAGTGTGTTTTTACGAGGTGGAGCTCAATCCAAACACACCCTGGGTGTTCATGTCAGATGCGAGGCGGGGCTTTGTCAAATAAAACGAAAGATTGTACGCGCTCATAATGAAATCGTTCAAGCAAAGCCGATGCTGCCTGGGCCAAATCCAGCCGCTCTTGTTGGTGAATTATCATTAAAGGCTTTGTGTGACTTTTTTTGGTTTTTTTTAAAGCGGTCGATAATTCTGAGTTGAGTTAGTATCAATAAAGTCGAGGGCTGCTGGACCGGGATGGATAATCTCAACAAGCGTGCTGCCGAGTAAACTTCCTCAAGATTTCACTCAAATTTTAAAGTCTCTGTCAAACAAAGATTACGTTATAAATCAATTAAAGGTGATTTCACCAACGTTGACCTTTTGTGTCTCTTTCAAGATAAAAGGATATTTCATTCTATTGCTCGGGTGTTTTATGGACAACCATGTTCACTAATGTTTGCTTATATTAAACATTTCTTTCCCCCCAAATTTGAGATGATTCATGTAGATACAGTAACTGTTGCTTCAAGTTTTCTTTGTACAATCTCAGTCGATGCGATGTTACAGGACTGGGGGGAAAAAATGTATTTGGAAGTTTACGGAAAATGTGTTTAGCTGAAAAACTACCTAAATTTCAGGTGAATTTCCCCTTTAAACCGCTTCACGTACGCTTTTCCTTTGCTGCAAGTCGGGACCTGCTCGGCAGCTCCTTGTATTGTCTGTCTACCTTTGTGGTGTTTTTCCTTTTTCGGCTGGGCTGAAGCCACTTCCTCGCAAACAATAACTTAACCGTGCTACGGAGTTTTATGTCTGGTGCCACAGAGAGCCGCCAAGAAAGTTTGGCATGCGCCGCCGTAGCCTTGACCGTTCCCTGCTCTCCTAAAAAAAGAAGTTGACATTCTCAGCACCTCGTTGAGCGAAGCGTTGAGCTGCGCGCTGCGTCGTACACGTGTCGACCCGCAAGCACTGACATAACATGAACTACTCGCACTACTCCTGACATGTGGAGTGTTGAAAAGTCCCTAACAAGATTTCGAAGTGTTACGTAACCGCTCGGAGTCAGATTGACTTTAATAGTAACCAGTGATGAGCTTTACTTTCGTGCCATTAATCATTTTGTAATCAGCTTTATCAAAACGGTGGATACCCTCGGGCTGGAGGAAGAGAGGGAGGAACGAGAGAAAGAAAAGAGAGACGAGGAGGATTGGTAACGATGGAGGGGGAGGGAGGGAGCAGATGGAGGAAGCGCGGGATTGTGTGAAAGAGTCTGACGCCACGCCGAGAAACACCGCCTGACATACTGACAGAGGGGTGAGAAACGAGGGATGGAGGGAGGGAGGGTGAAGAGACAGAGGAGCGGCGATGGATGGCCACGGATGCTGAAGTGAAACTGATTAACACGCCTGTCTGATTTTAAAAAAAGAAATAGAAAGACAACGTATTTCCTCACCCCACACTTCCATCTATTGTCAGGGTGCAGTGCCTCTGGCCATTGCACTCCCTACTGCGGGTTGCTCTTAATGCTGGGACTCAAGGAATGCAAGCCTGTTTTGCTCACTCATTGTAAGCTGCTTTCGATAAGAGGGGCAGGTAAATGCCAAAATGTAATGAGAGAAGTAAAAAAAAAAGTTAAAAACAAAACGGGAGGAGGAGTAAGAGAGAAAGGCATGAGAGACGGGAATCGGAGGAGATGACAGTGAACAGCGCAACGGGATTAGAGTGAGAGACATGTACAGGGATGCAGCCTGGAGGAGAGAGAGAGAGAGAGAGAGAGAAAAATGTCATCAGGGTGAGATAGAAATCAGAGATTGAATGATTTTTGAGAGAGAAATCAAAAGGGAGCGATGAGGAGAGTGAAAAGGATGACCGAACATCCTGCGGGCGACGGAGGGGGGGAGGGAGGGAGGGAGGGAGGGAGGGAGAAGAGGAGGTGGAAGGTCAACCACAGCCACATGTGAAGTTTGGGATTGACATCTGGACTTCTCCGTCTCCGCTCCTCCTCCTCCTCCTCCTCCCTCGCTTCCTTCCTACGTTCATATTCACTATCTGCCTCTCTAGTATGTGATCTCTCATCCCTGTTCTTTCTCTCAGCTCATTCTTTCTTCGTCTCGTAATCGTTGTTTTTTTTTTCTTCTTCTTCTTCTTCCTGTTGTGCTCTTTCTCTCTTCTGTCCCCTCCCTGTCTTCTTCCTTCTTTCTGTCTTTTCTTCTTCTTCTGTTTTGATCTCGTCATGTCTTAGTTTTTCTGACACGCTTGTGTGGTTGTGTGTACTAACACTGCCAGGGTTAGCGGTTCCATTCCCTGTGTATTCGCAGGTCCTTTTAAAAAGTCAGAAAAAAGTCTTAATTATCTGAATTGAATACCTTTTTAAAAAATGTCTTAAATACAGTTGGGGTTTTTTCTCCAACATGCAGTGACAGGTTACCTTGTGCTGCATGTCCACTCTTACATTAATACAGAACAGGGTTAGTAGTACAACATTCAAAACATCATATCTGCTTTACTAAACACAGTTGGATTTCATATCCCTTAACACTTCATTTCCTGTGGCACTTTTTTCTTATCCTGCCCATTTATAGTTTCAGTTTTTAGTTTCTAGTTTGAAACGTAGCTTCCACTCGCTACGATCAACCAGAAATTGTTTCGTTTCTTTCTTTAGTTTTTCAAAATTGGTCTTTAAATTCAACTCAAGGTAGAAAAAGGTCTTGGTGAAAAGGATCCTGAAAAAGTTTTAAATGGGCATTAAGTACTCTTTGCATTTACCAATACACAGAAGTTCAGATGTCAGAAAGAACGATGCACTAACCCACAAATAGACTATAGAGGACATCAGGCTACAGCACCATTCACTAGCCACCTAATCTAGATGCTACAGGGTTGTGTGTGTGTGTGAGTGTGTGTGAGTGCAGGTATGTCACTGGGGTTATCAAGCGGTCTCGTCCCATCACAAACGTCCCATTGATTTCAGCCCACAACACCCCCAGAAGGCTCAGCAGTGATTTCTGGCGTCCCAGGACCCCGCTCCTTGACACCCACACTCACCCCCTTGAGCTACAGTGGCCTGCCGTTGACAATGAAGCCATTGTAACGAGTAACAGATTCTTGGACACACAGTCTTTATTTGCACTATCACACACACACACACACACACACACACACACACACACACACACACACGACTTGGTCTACTTGTTCAGGCCACCTACACAATTCAAATAACTGATACAATAAGTCCGTTTGGCAGTTACTCTTCATCGAGATATCAGTCGTTCGTCCCAGCGGAGAGAGAGATTGGGATTGGGTGGGGCGTACAGGGAGTGAGTTTTGAAAGTGGTGCGGCAGGGTTAGAGGTCCCATTCAAACTCTTCCTATAAAAACATCCACCAAATGCCGTCTGTCACTGGAGTCACATAGTATTTTGCTGACATACTCGTTCCATTGAGTATTTTTTGACGTGTTAGTCATCGGTTGTTTTTTTTCATTCCGTCTTCTTATTTTTTTTACGGCCTGTTTTCCCTCTCTTTGTTCTCCCTCTTTCCTCCGCCTCTCTCTGGAGTCCAAAGGTTAGCTACTGTCATGGACCATGTTGCCAAAGCAGCAGCGCACACGCACACGCACACACACACACACACACACACACACACACACACACACACACACACACACACACACACACACACACACACACACACACACACACACACACAGCATTATGCGGTATGGCCGACCAAAGGTGCATTTGGAGCAGGCACTCTTATCAGTTTCTCTCTAATGGCTTTCTCCTGACTGGTATTATGCAGCACACACACACACACACACACACACACACACACACACACACACACACACACACACACACACACACACACACTCACTCATCAGTGGTGGTGACAAAACATAGTGTGTACGTACGCATGTAGTGTTTGTGGGTTTGGTTTTCTGTGTGTGTGTGTGTGTGTGTGTGTGTGTGTGTGTGTGTGTGTGTGTGTGTGTGTGTGTGTGTGTGTGTGTGTGTGTGTGTGTGTGTGTGTGTGTGTGTGTGTGTGTGTGTGTGTGTGTGTGTGTGTGTGTGTGTGTGTGTGTGTGTGTGTGTGTCATGAGGGTCGGGTAATGAGGGTGTTGTTTAGAGGGCCAGAGCATCTGGAGGGGGTCTGGAAAGAGAGGTGGCCTTCACTCAATTAAGGGGCAAAAAAAGACAGAGCAGATGAGTGAATGGATAAGTTGATTGACACCACAGGGGGGAGGGAAAGAAAGAGAGAGAGAGAGAGAGAGAGAGAGAGAGATGAATGAAAAAAGGAAGGAAGGAAGGAGAGGCTTCAGAAGGTTTCTACACATGGTGGTTAATTAGGGAGTGAGTTGAGGCCCAATTATAGACCTGCCACCCACACACACACACACACACACACACACACACCATAGGGTGCATGGTGTTTATGGGAAACAAGGTGTGTGTGTGTGTGTGTGTGCGGGGGGTGGGGGTGGGGGGAACTCCTAAGGATTTCCTGGCCGAATCTCTCTTGACCTTTTAACAATAACTACATAAAAATAAAGTGACCCTTTGCTGTATGAAACACACTAAAACATGCAGGAGCTTACACACACACACACACACACACACACACACACACACACACACACACACACACACACACACACAGAGGAGAGGGTGGGGGAAATGGAGGTAGAGAAAGGTTCTGTGGTTAGAAAGACAACGCTAGAAAGAAACTGCCAAGTATGTAAAACTCAGCAGGCTTAACATGCAAATATGTCTGACCGCAGTAGACTGTGTGTGTGTGTGTGTGTGTGTGTGTGTGTGTGTGTGTGTGTGTGTGTGTGTGTGTGTGTGTGTGTGTGTGTGTGTGTGTGTGTGTGTGTGTTTGCATGCCTTTGCATGAAAGCAAGACGGGAAACGTTGTCATGCCGCTGTTCACGGGAGTATACGGGTTCCGATCGTGTGTGTGTGTGTGTGTGTGTATCTGGTCCCAGAGGAATTCCCCATCTACGGCAAAGTGTATAGTGACAGTGGATACCCAATCTGTGAGGAGGGGGGGAGAGAGTGTGAGAGAAGGGGGGGGCGGGGGGGAGAGAGAGAGTGAGATGAGGGCAGAACCTTGACTACTGTCCTTACATAGACACGCTCCTCTCTGCCCCTCCATCCTTTCATCTCTCTCCTCCTCTCTCCTCTTTCTTTCTCCTGTTGAGTGTGATGTCACTTGATGGATGCTCTTCTCCCTCTAGCCTCTCCTCTCAATCCAAACCCGGGTCACCAACGGTGCACGGCAGGGCCAGTGATAGAAGGTTTGTTTAGGGTGTGTGTGTGTGTGTGTGTGTGGGCGCCATGTAGTCGCCTCTACTCAAGAAGTGTCGGCTGCAAAATAACCATGCCCTCCATAGTGTCATCATGCACTGTAAACATCAGCTGGTATAGATTCTTAAGTGCTGATGAACAAGAACGGCTGTCGAAATGTAACGTAAGGCCGTGTTCACACTGTTCCGCCATCTCAAGTCGGTGGGGACAGAAAGCAAGTCGGTTTTTGTCGACCAATCGCAGCAAAAGGAGAGATTTCACGCTATGCAGGCAGCTGATAGGCTCCTCTGCATGCCTGTGTCTCTTGTTGGTTTAGGTAGCCTAGCCTTTTTTTTTTTTTTTACCATGGGAACAAAACAGCGCATGACATCACTCGCAGAACAGAGACAAACCAAGTGCTTTTTCACATTATCAGCACAAGCCAAGGTTGAGGCAATGCTTTCTATACTGACTAGTGTGAACATGCCACAAGAAAACTCACTGATGGATGGGACTGTTGCTCAGAAATGTATTATATCACAGCCTTAAGGTGAGGTGGACAGTTTTCCAATGCGTTCATAACCGTTTGATCCCAAGTGCTATGAGCCTTGCAGTGCACGGTGTGTGTGTGTTTTTAAGTTAGATTTGGTTTAACTTTGACGTGTCACGCTTTTATTGGGGTTTCCATGGTAACGTTGCAACAATCTCTAACAATTGGCAGAGCGGTGTGCCATGTGTCCGGTCTCACCACTGCCCAGCTCTGAGCTCAGGATGTCCAGTCTGAAAAAGCGCTAATTCCACTATTGCTTATTAAGGTCTCATGATGTGTTTGAACACAAGACTTTCATTTTATCTTCTCTCCCTCCTGACCTTTTTGTTTTTATCTTTTCCACTTTACCCTCCCTCCTTCCTTCCCTTTCTCTCTATTCTTTTCAACCTTAACCCTTTTCTTCCAACCCCACCTCCCTCCTGCTCCTGTCCTTCTCCTGACCCTCTTCCTGTTAGCCCACCTTGGAGCCTAAACTGAAGGTATGTTCAGTTGTAGACACACTGAAAAATGATGTGCATTTACCCCAGGAGAAAACTTGGGTATATCTATCTAGAATCAATGGCAATAACTGGCTACAATGATTGATAGCTCCAGGCAAAGAGACGTACAAATCTGAGGTGTTTTGAACATCCAGCGTAATTGGATGTTCAAAAAAGTCAATCCAAATAATTGGATTGACAAGTGTGATTACTCTACATCATCTGAAACAGCCTCTAACTATGAACGTTCACAGCCTCTACTGTCTTAACTATGAACGTTCACAGCCTCTACTGTCTAACTATGAACGTTCACAGCCTCTACTGTCTTAACTATGAACGTACACAGCCTCTACTGTCTTAACTATGAACGTTCACAGCCTCTACTGTCTAACTATGAACGTACACAGCCTCTACTGTCTTAACTATGAACGTACATGGCCTCTACTGTCTTAACTATGAACGTACACGGCCTCTACTGTCTTAACTATGAACGTACACGGCCTCTACTGTCTTAACTATGAACGTACACGGCCTCTACTGTCTAACTATGAACGTACACGGCCTCTACTGTCATAACTATGAACGTACACGGCCTCTACTGTCTTAACTATGAACATACACGGCCTCTACTGTCTTAACTATGAACGTACACGGCCTCTACTGTCTTAACTATGAACGTTCACGGCCTCTACTGTCTTAACTATGAACGTACACGGCCTCTACTGTCTTAACTATGAACGTACACGGCCTCTACTGTCTTAACTATGAACGTACACGGCCTCTACTGTCTTAACTATGAACGTACACGGCCTCTACTGTCTTAACTATGAACGTTCACGACCTCTACTGTCTTAACTCTGAGCGTTCACGGCCTCTACTGTCTTAACTATGAGCGTTCACGGCCTCTACTGTCTTAACTATGAACGTACACGGCCTCTACTGTCTTCACTATGAACGTACACGGCCTCTACTGTCTTCACTATGAACGTACACGGCCTCTACTGTCTTCACTATGAACGTACACGGCCTCTACTGTCTTAACTATGAACGTACACGGCCTCTACTGTCTTCACTATGAACGTACACGGCCTCTACTGTCTTCACTATGAACGTACACGGCCTCTACTGTCTTAACTATGAACGTACACGGCCTCTACTGTCTTAACTATGAACGTTCACGGCCTCTACTGTCTTAACTATGAACGTACACGGCCTCGGCCTCTACTGTCTTAACTATGAACGTACACGGCCTCTACTGTCTTAACTATGAACGTTCACGGCCTCTACTGTCTTAACTATGAACGTACACGGCCTCGGCCTCTACTGTCTTAACTATGAACGTACACAGCCTCTACTGTCTTAACTATGAACGTACACGGCCTCTACTGTCTTAACTATGAATGTACACGGCCTCTACTGTCTTAACTATGAACGTACACGGCCTCTACTGTCTTAACTATGAACGTACACAGCCTCTACTGTCTTACACACCAAGTCATTGTTTAAATAATGACACGGAAAACATTATTTCTCTGAAAAACGGAAACCGCCTTCTATGGTTGTTAGTCCTGGGGGATGCAATTAGCGACTTTGCTTCTAGACCTGTTTCGTAACGAGCCAGTGAAACCATCCCTCTGTTCAAGGCGAGTGTTAAGTCCTTGAACAGGCGCTTCAGCGAGCCCTACAAAGTCGTCACAGTTGCCCCGCCACTGCCTCCGTCTCCCAGTTCATCAAGTTTATTGCCTCCATCATTTCGTGCCAGGTTGCGTCGGCGCCGCAGAATTCGGAAGCACATTCCCGACTGGCCGTTTTGGTCGGCGTGGCCACCGAGGCTTCATGCGACAGCTCAGTCTAGTGTTGTATACATGACGCATTGCTCATTGACACTCTTTCTAGTACCGGCTAACTCAGAGGAGACGGACGGAGATTAGCATCACGCCTCAGGACACGTTTGCGTCTATTCAAATGATGCTGTCATGATTTCCATTAATGTTTGTGTGAGGGTTGCCAAGTAGTGTCTTTCTCTCCTCACCCCCCTCTAGCCGTCGGTGGAGCTCAGACTCAAGGTAATGATGGTGACGATGACGATGATGCATCTGCACACGGGTCATCTGTCACTGTAATAACAAACTGTCTCGGATCATCACGGGCTGCAGGGGTGTCTGGACTGTGTGTTTGTTTGGACCAGAGTATGACCATTCACCACTGTAATTACAGAGCCAGTAGCTGTGTGTGTGTGTGTGTGTGTGTGTGTGTGTGTGTGTGTGTGTGTATGTGTATGTGTCTCACATATGACCCCATAATGATGATGTTGATGACTACGCAGGCTCGGGCGCCATCATTATGCTGTACATGCTAGCCAAGCCATGTGGTTCCACTGCTTTCCACCATGAAAACGGCCACACACACACACACACACACACACACACACACACACACACACACACACACACACACACACACACACACACACACACACACACAGTCTCCCAATCATTTCACATTTCTTTTTTATGACTCGTCTGTGCAGCTTATGGTCATAAAGCAGCTGATACAGCCATTGCTGCCTTAAACAACATACTTCATGTCACCCTCTCCTGTACGGTCATTAACCAGAGGAACACTGCAACGCTTTCTTCTACACCCGTGATTACGTTTCTTAAACTATGGCTCGGGACCAGGAATGGGTCACGTGGCCTGCTTCCTCTGGGACCCCTTCTCAAGAATACTATATTTAGTCTCGTGGCGACCAAGCAGAAATGGGGGGCGGCCCGTGACACGTTTAGGGTCCCGACCCGTAGTTTTAGAAACACCGGTGTAGTGCTTTAAGTACTTTAAGTGCTCTGTGGCCGTTAGTTTCAAAACCAGCGCTCGCTTTATCTCTCCACGTGCTCAACTGTGTGGTGTGTTTGGTGAGAGAGAGAGAGCGAGAGAGAGAGACTGAGAGACTGAGAGACTGCATCCATTATTAGAGAAACGAAGAAGGTGTGTGTGTTCGTCCTCCTAACTTTTTTTTCATATGTACGTTGTCGTCTAGGAGCCCAACAGCGGTCCGCCCACCCTGGTGACGCTGAAAGTCGACCCAGAGGGATTCTTCCTCTACTGGACTGGAGGAGCCAACCTGGTGAGGCGCGCACACACACACACACACACACACACACACACACACACACACACACACACACACACACACACACACACACACACACACACACACACACACACACACACACACACTTACACTCTCTCCTCCTCTTCCTCCTTCTCCCTCCTTATCTCTTTGTGGTCTTTTTCAGCCTTTTAGTCAAACCAGAATATCCCTCCCTCCATCTCTCCCCCTCCCTCTCCCCCTCCCTCCATCCATCTATTCTTTGCCATATCTGTGGTGGATGTACTCAAACCATTAGATTAGCTGGAATATTAAGTTTTGCATTTAGCTCTCAGCCGGAGCAATGAGTCAGCAGGGTTCAGCGTGGATGAAGGCACTGTATAGAAAAGGTGCTACATGTAGCATTAAATAAATAGTCATGACAGGAAGCTGCAGGGTTTATGGGAATTGTGCTTTTAATTTGGAGAACCGCCGTCACTAACACTAGTGTGAGGTAGAGGCTACAGGTCGTCTGGACCACGGTCTCAGTTGTTTACGGCAATTATACCAAGGTAGCTCTATTAATTTGACAGTGACATATTGGTGTTTACAACTTGTACACATAGCGCCTCCAAGCAGATTGAACCAGTGACCCTGTTTTTTATGGGAAGGTCATTCTATGGGAGCTGGGAAAATCTCTTCTCTTCTCTTCTTTCTCTCATCCCACATTTTTCTCTCTGTCTCCTGTCTTGCTGCTCCCCCTCCCTCTATCCCATCATCCCTCCGTCTGCTGTTATATATCGGTGGGATGTCTGCCTGTTTCAGACCGTTTTGCGAGGCCTCTTCAGATCAAGTGACATTTCAAGGGAAGTCAATTAAATTAACTCCCTCCCCGTCCCTCGTCTCGGTCTCTTCCTCAAACACACACACACACACACACACACACACACACACACACTCTTTATTTTTGGCTGTCTATTTACGCTAAAGGAATGTATGGAATGACCTGTTGATACCCGGTGTTACCACTGCCCTGTGTCGGCATGTGTGTGTAAAGGTGTGAGAATCTGTGCAGGAGTGTGTGTGTGTGTGTGTGTGTGTGTGTCCATATCTGGGCCAGAACACACGTCATTTTGTCTGTCTCTGTGTGTGTGTATATATGTGTGCGTGTGCGCGCGCAGCATTTGGATACTAGGCCATTCATAGCCTGAGGAATATCTATGACACTGTTTAGCACAGAGTCAGACCTCCATCATTACGACAGCGGGAGTTATTTTGTAACGTCTCAGTAGCCGTCACATGACTTGTCTAGAGACAAGCGGCCACTGAGAGACGAGAAGAAAAAAAAGGCAAGCACCGAAAGAAAGCAAAAGACAGAAGGAGGAAGAGAGAGAGACAGAGAAACTGAAAGACGAGAGGCAGATCAGCCCCAATCCCTCATTTCCACTTATGTTTGCTTGTCAAATTGTATGTTAAAGCTACAAAATGCAACTTTTTTTGTTTTACCTTGAGGCAGGAAGTCCCGCCCTACTCTCGTGACTTGGTTGAGTTCACCCCCTCAACACTTGTTACTCATCTTGAAACGGCATCTATCTGTTCGGGTCCTTTTTTGATTTCTTTCACCCGTTTCCCTGATCTCAATATGCTGATGCAGGAAACCAGAGTGTTTTTTCACTTCAGGTAATGAAACAAACACCAGCGTGACGTTCATGCTGATTGATACTTTCTGATATTACTTGATACTACCTTTTAACGTCTTTCGTAAAGAAATGACTCAGTCTAACCGCGAGTACTTAGGCCACATCACACTAGAGGAAAATTCAAGTTTTGTTTGAATATGACAGCAGTCGTAGTAGGTCGGTTACGATGAAGCTTTAAAGATTCAAATGAAAAATAAATGGATGAACAGAGTAAACTGCTGCTTGGATGGGAAAAAAAAAGACAACTCAGCTGACTTCGAGAGATAACAGTTTAATTGCCTTTTCGGTAATCTAGGTCTGGAATCCAATTTATGTAGGAGCTGTAAATCATAATGTAACCTAGATAATGGTTTGGACTTTTTTTTTTTGTAATGCGGCAAAAGGTTGCACTACTAACCTTCAAACGTGTCAATCAAAGTTTTACAACAATCAGAAGGTGACACGTCGTTCTCAGGCGGTGTAATCGAAGGAACTACACATTTTTACTGTTATATATTATTGTTATTTTAATGTCAAAGTTGCATGTCGCAGCTTTATTTTTATTTAGTCTAGTCGTGTTTCTGCACTGCACTTCCCAGAGATGACCTGTCAATCAAACGGTGTGTCCAGTACTGTGACGTAATCCTCCTTCCTCTTCATCCACGCCGCTCGTGCTAACTACCCAGTTCTTCTTCTGTTTACTCCAAAACAAACCGCTGTTGCTGCGGACGGGAAACGTTAAAAGGAGGATTTTTTTTTTTTCCCCCCTGGAAAAGACCGACCAGACACCGGGTGTTAAGGAACAGCACATGTAAACGCTTTCATCACCTGGCTATCAACCATCGTGTTCTATCAATCAGCAGCAGAGAGCAGCAAAACTGACATTTATTTATATGAAAACGTCTCGGGTTAATCCGGAGGGAGGAGGAGTAGAAATGAATAAGCCGAAACACCGCAAACACCTCCAGCTGATCCGGCGGAGCGCCTCAGGTAGCCAAGTTGGGAACACCGGTCCCAGTGAAAGTGTACGCGCTAGTGTAGCTTAGTCTCAGTTTTGCACGAGGCCCATTTCAAAGTGAGCGCGTGGTGGTTTCAGCTATCCGATGCAGCTTTTAACTCACCGGGTCCCCTCGAGGTTTCCAACCGGAGATGAATAGAAAGAGGACACGGCAGCACAGATATCCAGCTATTATTAATGAGCGCAATTAATACACTTTTACACTGATGACAAGACTATTCTGGATGGAACCCACTTCTCTTATTAGAGGCGCCCAAAATATTTGCACAGCAGGACAGTTTTTAATTTTGTGGCTCGGCTCTCTTATTACTTTTAGATCAAGTCAAATGCTGTTAAAGGTTCAAGTACACATCGCTCGTTTTGACTTTCCTGCAGAAGGAAGCAGGTGGATATAATGCTTTTTGTACATGGTTAGTGGAATTTAGGGTGCCGGAGTTTACGTGAGTCAGTTTCAGTGTCTTACTTACTTACTGAGTCGCGAGGACGTCTAAAAGTCTGCGACCCAAAAAATGTCACCGGCGCCTTTCAACGAGATGTATCGGGATACTCAACAAAGAGGGTAGAGTGTGCCGCGTGTAAAGGTGAAAAGGACACGGCACTTTTATTTAGGACGCACACACACACACACACACACACACACACACACACACACACACTTCAAATGAAAGCTCAGCCCCGTATGGATTTGGCCTGTTTCAGGGCTCAGCAGTCAGACCTTAATCTAAGCACTTTTACATCAATTAGGGCTCGACCGATATCGGCTTGTGTCTTTACCAATAGTTTAAAATGTCCCAAATAGCCAATATTTTGTTCCAATATTCTTTAAATTGCCAAATAATAACATGGATTAATTCTTTCCCCCAGAATTTGAAGTCTTGTCAGGGTGGAAAAGCCTTTAGACCATCTTGGGACACTAAAAAACAACAACATTTCACTGCAGGTTTTTCAGTGACGAGGCTGTGAGCTGGATTCAAACCCGCGGCATTACAAGTACATGCGCCACCCTATTAGATCATGCCATGTTATGAGGAATTTCACAACAAGTGCTCTATCGTGTCGTCCCTCTCTCGCTCTCTCTCTCTCTGTTTCTCACTCCCTTCCTGTTCCTCCTTCCATCATACTGCTATCAGGCCTCGTTCTATTCCTCCCCCTTCCTCCTCGATGACTCTCTCTCTCGAATTTGGATCTCTGCCTCTTTCTTCTAACCTTTTTATTTTCGGCCCTTCCTTGACCTTTTCTCCTCTCCCTTTTTTTTTTTTTGGTATCTTTCCTCTCACCCGTTATTCTCCCTGCCTGTCCTTATTATGTTTATATGCCAACCTCCTTCCATTCTACCCTCCTTTCCATTTTCTTTTGTTTCTCTTGTTGCTTTCCTGTCACCTTCTCCTCACGTTGCTTTAACCTTTTTACCTTTTAATCCGTCTAGACGTTTTCTTTTGTTTCCTCTATCTCCGCCTCTTTCCTGCCACCTTTTCTTCACTACTCCTCCCGCCCTGCCTTGCATCCCTCCCCCGGCTGATATTTTCTTTCCATCATTCCCTTTCTCCATCCCTCCGCGGTGACCTTCTCCTTTGACGTCTCTCCCTCTGCCTCTCCTCCTCTCCCTCCTTCCTTCCATTTCCTTCCTCTTTCCCTGAGTTCTCTCTCCATCTCTGTGTAATGTTCAGTTGTACGGGCCTACAAGAACCTGTGTGTGTGTGTGCGCGTGGGTGTGTGGTGTGTGTGTGTGTGGGTGGGTGTGTGTACTTAGAGCACAGAATTTCCCATAATGCCTGACTCAACGGCGATATCAACCAACTGTCAGTAACACACACAGACACACCTCTCTCTCTCTCTCTCTCTCTCTCTCTCTCTCTCTCTCTCTCTCTCTCTCTCTCTCTCTCTCTCTCTCTCTCTCTCTCTCTCTCTCTCTCTCTCTCTCTCTCTCTCTCTCTCTTCCATTTTTTTTTATGAGTGTAATATTTTAGAATGACAGCAGGACTCACAAACTTGCCCAAGCCAGGCCAGACAGAGCATTAGTGTAACACTGTTGATACTGCGTGATGTAACACCTCCGAGTGATGGATTTCTTCCAAGCGGATTTAATAAAACACACTCCAGGGTCTTGATGCTTGTCTTGACTGAAAACCTCTCCAGATCTCTTTTAAATTGATGTGTCATTTTGTTGGGGACCCCCCCTGGAGGGCCCCCCCCCCCCCCCCCGAGGGTCCGCGCCCCCCCCCCCCCCCGTGGTTCGGAAACCACTGGCGTAGTTTCGACTTCTGCGGCTGTGCAGGGCCGGTAGTGGTGGGCGTTGCGAGTGCTGAACACAAAGTGCATTCCAGTGGCCGTGTGGGTTGCACAAGCTCCCCGCATGCAGATCCCAGATACACACACACACACACACACACACACACACACACACACACACACACACACACACATACATCTGTTGCGACACATGTGCTAGCGTCCTAACTGCTAATCCCCTCAACGTCTACGTCCTTCTTCTCCTCTTGGCGCTTACAACTTGAATGAGATATTTTAGGCAGACGTTTAGATTGGTGTGGGGGGTAAAGGGGGGGGGGGAGGAGGAGGAGAAGAAGGAGAAGGAGGAGGAGGAGGAGGAGGAGGAGGAGGAGGAGGAGGAGGAGGAGGAGGAGGAGGAGGAGGAGGAGGAGGAGGAGGAGGAGGAGGAGGAGGAAGAATCTAAAGAGATTGGTTTACAGGGTGCGATGCATCTGAAAACACAGCATTTCAACTCCTTTCACCCTGACGAGTTGGTTGCCGGTCCCAGCATCGAGGTCCGGGTTCAATCCCCCATGTGGGCCCCAGACCTGCCAAAGTACCCTTGAGCAAGACACCTGACCTGTACCTGCTCTCCGCCAGCCAGAGGGTGAAAGGACGGGAGACGCTGGTGGAAGGGTTTGAGACAGAAGAGGGGTTGTGCCAACGGCGAGGGTCACTCTTGATACCTCAGACCGTTGCTCCGTATCTTTTTTCACTATGAAGACATTTGTTGTGGTGATTCATCGAGCTGCCGAAGACTATCGGCGTGTACGTACAGAAAGAAAATACCCTGCTAAACCCGAGAGAGGGGATTTTTTAACCGAAAGGTTGGTGCATCCTCTCGTTCCTAAGAGGCTCTATTGTGGCGCGATGGAGCGACCTTTCAGAACAAAAGCGCACCACCGCTGAGTTGAGCTGGCATTTTCAACAAAACGTCTGACGAGTCTTCAGTCTGTCTGAGGTGCACTTTCAGACAGACTCGGTGTATGGCAGTGAACCAGCGCAAAAAGGACTAGATAGTAGTTGAGAAAGTTACTGAGCGGTATTCTGATGTAGGTCGCACATGTCAAAACCACTGGGATCGTGCTTTAAAGAGATACGTCACATCATTTTTCATACTAAAAGTGAATTGTTAGCCTGTTAGCATCGGAAAAGCGGAGGAAACAAACTGATACCGGCTCTTTTTAAGGTGAAATACCTAGCGTCTTTGAACACCGCAGCGTCTCCGGCCACTAAAGCTAGGGCAGCGCTTACGTATTATCACGGCACCCGTTTTTTTTTTTTCGTCAGACATAAATCTCTGCGTGGTGGTTCCCAGCACCGGCGATTCGCCAGTCAAGATGCAGCTTTCCAATAAGCGAGCAAGAGCTTTCTGACGTGACGCCGGTTGAGCTCATCCCGGCCCGGCCTCTCTTGGCGCAACGGAGACGAGCCGAAGCGGCACTCCGGCTAATCCGCCCCGTCTTTCTGTTTTCTTTCGTCTGTCCCCTCGTATTTACGCCTTTCACACTCCTGCCGTCGAGCCCCCCCCCGCCTCCGTTCCACTCCGCTAATCCGCCTTCCATTCGTCTTCCTCTGTCTTTGTCTCTCTCTCTCCGTCTCTCCGTCCCGGGGGCGGCTGGTAGCCATCAGAGAGCCCGAGGCGACAAAGTTACTCCTCTAATATAAACTGAAGGATGACACTTCCTCCGTCTCTGCTCTCCATCTCTCTCTGCTCTTCGTCTTCCGCCTCCCTCTTCCTCGTGCTCTCCGTTCTTCCCCCGCCGGTTGCTCGCTCTCTTGCCGTTTCTTGCATCCTCCCCTCAAAAAAAAAACCTCTCCCTTCCTTCCCTCTGCTCCCACCCTTGCCGCCTGCCATCGTTTTCTCCCCCCCCCCCACCCCACCCATGCTCTCCCCCTTCCGCTCGTCAATGCGTTTCCCCTCCGTGAAGTTATTGCTCTTTAATTTCTTGCAGCAACACTTCTAATCCCCGCTCCTCGTTCTCTCCCGGCGTGGGAAAGTTTGCAGGAAGTTATTCAGACTTGGTGAAGGGGGTTCTGGGGAATCGGTGTTGCCCCCTCTTCCCTCCTCCTCTTCCTCTCCCCGTTTCCTCTTTTCTCAGAATTATGCTCTCTCTCTCTCTCTCTCTCTCTTTCGGTCTGCCTGTCATCGATCTTGTCGTCTGTCTTGCTCTCCGTCTTTCAGCTGTAATGTCCTGCAGGCGGGTCGTGTCAGTCGTACCTGGGCTGTGACTCGTAGCGTTTCCCCCCCCCCGAGGGATGTAATTGTATCGCGACCCAAACTCCCATTTAGCCTCGAACAGTGTGAAATTGATTTTATACACGCCGACCAGGGGCAGGACACACACACACACACACACACACACACACACACACACACACACTTCTCTGTTCAGCGAGGTAGTGTGTGTCGTACCTGTGGTGTCATTTTAACCCCCCAGGGTCACCAGCGGCTTTGAAATGTGAATTTGGGTTCTAGTGTATAACTATCTGGTTAAACTGGTAATATAAGGTGTGTGTGTGTGTGTGTGTGTGTGTGTGTGTGTGTGTGTGTGTGTGTGTGTGTGTGTGTGTGTGTGTGTGTGTGTGTGTGTGTGTGTGTGTGTGTGTGTGTGTGTGTGTGTGTGTGTGTGTGTGTGTGTGTGTGTGTGTGTGTGTGTGACAAGCCAGCTAAAGCTCTAATAAAACGATTGTTGGCAGGTAGAAGTGGAGATTATCCCTGGCTGAAGTCAAACATTCACAAGGAATTAACTTGGAACAAGGGATTTACATAACACACACACACACAGAAACTCTCTCTCTCACACACACACACACACACACTCGAGGTCACTGGTTTGCGATCCGTAGGGGAAGTTCAGTGTGTCAGTTGATAATGTGACGGCTTCCTCCCTCTCTCTCCTCTTTCGTTTCTTTTCCTCGCTCTGTCACTTTTTCTGTTGACATTATCTGTCACCGCACATGGCACAAGACTTCTGTTTCGTTCTCTCTCTCTCTCTCTCTCTGCCACACACACACACACACACACACACACACACACACACTTTGGAGGAAGCGTCTGCTCAGACAGTGGATGTGATACTGTACAGTGTCTCCATGATAGAGAGGAAGAAAGTGTGTGTGTGTGTGTGTGTGTGTGTGTGTGTGTGTGTGTGTACGTGTGTACGTGTGTGTATGTAGTCCCCTGTTTCTCTTCCTGATAGCTGATGAACCCTCCACCTTGTGTATGACAAGGCAGACACACACACACACACACACACAAATTCTCTTTCTCTTTCTCCTCTTTCTAATGTTTTCATTTGTTCTTTTGTGCTTTGCTCAAACCTGTGTGTGTGTGTGTGTGTGTGTGTGTGTGTGTGTGTGTGTGTGCACGTGCGGTTGTGGGTTTGTGTGTGTACACAATATTACGTGTTCACCCTACCTGACCTTTTTGTGTTTTGTTAGTGATCTTTGATAACTGCAACTATTTTTGCCGTGTGTGTGTGTGTGTGTGTGTGTGTGTGTGTGTGTGTGTGTGTGTGTGTGTGTGTGTGTGTGTGTGTGTGTGTGTGTGTGTGTGTGTGTGTGTGTGTGTGTGTGTGTGTGTGTGTGTGTGTGTGTGTGTGTGTGTGTGTGTGTGTGCGCATGTTTTATTGATTTGTTTCAGTTTTGCTTCAATTTCAGTTTCTCTCTCTCTGTTTATTTGTCTCTCTCTCTCCTGTCTCTCCTCTCCACTCCCTGTAGTTTCTTGAATTTCACTGATTACAAGTCGGCTAAGAGGCTCAAATGTAAATGTTAACGCGCTCGTTCTCGTGTTTACTCTCTGTCTTGTCATGTTCCTCCAGAAGAGAGAGAGAGCTGAGCTGATGGAAGAGAGAGGATATGAGAGAGAGAGAGAGTAAGATGAGAGAGAGAGAGACAATGAGGACGAGAGGTAAAAAGATGATGAAAGAGGAAACTGAGGTGAGAGAGTAGAGGAGACAGGGAAAGAGAAAATAGAATTAGAGGAAGGGGGTGGGATCGGGTAGAGGAGGGAGATAGAGAAGGTGGATGGCACCGACTGGAGATAGGGAGAGACCGGTATGAGAGAGAAGTGAATTCTGGATTAGGGAGAGATGGGGAGTGTGCTGGGGTTGTAGGAATGAGAGATGTGGGAGAGGAAGAGAGAGGGAGTGAGTACGGGGAGAGTGAGATGCACAGAGTAAAAATTTTAGGGGTGAGAGAGGGAGAGACAAAAGGACAAGAGTTATAGAACGTGTCCCATGCTTCACAGGGGTATTAAGTGGTGCCGCGTCTCTCTTCACTGCTCTACGCATAACACCTTGCCAACTCTCCCATCACAGACATAACTCTCTCTCTCTCTCTCTCTCTCTCTCTCTCTCTCTCTCTCTCTCTCTCTCTCTCTCTCTCTCTCTCTCTCTACACGTTCCACCATGTGTCTTCTTCACAGCAACACTAAACGTATACTGTTACGGCACTGTGTGTGTGTGTGTGTTCAGTGAGAGAGGCTGACAGATCAGTTTCCTGTGTGCCGTCATTACGTGCCATTTGATATCCGCTTTGATTGGTCATTCAATATATATTTAGCCAAGGTGATCTGGCGTGCGCACACACACACACACACACACACACACACACACACACACACACACACAGGAAAGGAGTGGTGCCTTCACGATTGTTCTCTTGCCCCTTGATATTTGCTCAATCTTTTAGAAGCTGAATGGAGGAGAGGGCAGAGCGGCGGGAGGTGAGTGAGTGAGTAGGTGGAAAGTGATTCAAAGAGATGAAGGAAGGAAGGAAGGAAAGAAGGAGTAAACGAACACGGGTCCAACCAAAGTGCATTTAATACTTGCGGAGTGTCTAAACGTAGTGTGAACCTGAACCTGATAACCACCGCCGGGACAAAACAATACACGGGGGATTTCCCCTCAGGACGTCCCTGTCTAATGAATTGTGATGAAGACCGTTGACATTCTCGGTGACCGTTGACGTTCTTCCCGGCAGGCGGGGAGGGAGAGTGCCAAGCGGTATCGGGAGTCCATCCTAGTAACAGAAAGGTCGCGGTTTCAATCCCCCCCCCCGCGACAACCTCACGTGGCCCCGTAGCGCTGACACACTGACACACAGAGAGGTTCCAGTCCCACCCATGTTATGATTTTGAGTCAGAAAAATCACCTTTAGGATCGCACAGGGAGAAATCCATCATAGAAGAAGAAGAGACGCGCGATTTCTCCAATAGACCAGAATGCAATGCAGCCGCGAGGCGTGTTGAGTTTTGGAGTAAGGGGGCTCAACTCTGCTGTGGCCGTCACTAGCACTCTCTCCACCTACGCATAAAAACCAAGAGTTGGATGCAACAATTTCTCGCCCGTTCACTGGGGGTTGTCGCATGGCATTCTGGGAATTGTAGGAAAATCACTAACTGAAGTGGAACGAGGCAGGGAGAGGGAAAGTGAGCGCGCCCCAAAAAAAAAAAAAAGAAGCAAATTACAACACATCACAAGATAACTCCTGGAATGCTTTGAACGTTGCAAAATGATGATGCATGACGGCGTAGGAGGATCTCCGGGAGGATTTTGAATTTCAAGAAAAGCCGACAAATCGTCACGCTGTTATCAAAATCGTTTTGCAATGAAACTTATTTCACAAACTCTCTCCAGGAGTCACTTTGACCCACGGTGTGATCGCAGTCGAGAAAGGAGCGATTGAGGAATGGAGTGAGTGAGATGGCTTTGGGCTCCTAGGGGCTTAGCACTGGGAGATGAATGGGCTAGTACAGCTGCAATGACTAGCTAAATATTACACACTGAAACAACACAACACACACACACGCGCTTACTGGGCAAGAGAGGGGCCAGAATGTTAGGAATGTGCTCTCGGAGATGACCGACCTTCACACGCACTTATGCACATGCATCCGGACACACACACACACACACACACACACTTCTATGGTCACACACACACCCTGACACAGCTGACACATTTGTAGTCTTCTCCTTGAGTGAAGATGCACTCATGAAGAATTGTCACATGCTTCTCATTATGCATCTAGATACACTGTATGCCAAACACACACGTACTCACAAGCCTTTTTTCACCAGACAGCAGGGGTGACTGACACACACACACACACACACACACCCTGTCTTGCTCAACAGGTCAGGATGTTTCACAAGTCAGGACCTGCATGTGGAGCGTATGCCTGTCTGCTCACTGCTGCACTGCTAGCTGTGTGTGTGTGTGTGTGTGTGTGTGTGTGTGTGTGTGTGTGTGTGTGTGTGTGTGTGTGTGTGTGTGTGTGTGTGTGTGTGTGTGTGTGTGTGTGTGTGTGTGTGTGTGTGTGTGTGTGTGTGTGTGTGTGTGTGTGTGTGTGTTTTCAATCTCAGGAAGTGCTGTGGTTACTAGCAAGTAACGATAATGTTAACTTTCAAACGTGCGCACACACTCACACTCACACTCACACAGACGGCAGGCAAGGTTGTTAGTCTCATTGCTGTGGTCTCCAGGGAGTCACCATGGCGATGGCAGAATGAAACCACGGCCTGTGGGAGAAATGCGTGTGTGCGCCTGTGTGCGTGTGTGTGTGTGTGCGCGTGTGTGCGTGTGTGTGTGCGTGTGTGTCCCCTCCGGCCACAAACGTCCTACAGACCCAGAAGCGGTTTATTCCCCCAGGAAGTATGTCAGTCCCCCGCAGGCCAATCAGAGCGCAGAGTTTAATCCCATTGGTCGACCGTCTCCGACCTTCATCACCCCCGACCAATCCCAGGGGAGATAACTGTCTGCAGGGCGATGACATCACAGCGGGAGGGAAACGGCAAAAAGAAGGAATGAGGAAGACAGAGAGAGAGAGAGAGGGAGGGATAGAGAGAGAGAGAGAGGGAGAGAGAGAGAAAGACACATTAAAAGATGATTATGAATCAAAAGAACAGACTGTCAGCTTTTACTGGCCTCCATGTTGAACAAGGTCCAACTTTAGCTCACTGTCACAATACAACAAATCTTAAGTGAAGTATACATTAGTGTTAAAGTTTACAATCAACCTCAGTGCCCTTGTAATGTGGTTATGATGCCTTATAATGCCTTATGAGCACCGCTTCAAGGAAAGTATTACTTAAGATGACAGGTCACCTGTTATCAATTGATGTTATAGAAAAGGAGAAAATTGGGGAAAAAATGAACTGATAGATAAAAGGGAGACAGATGGATGCGGAGTGAAAGAA
>JAXDDW010000120.1:592500-637500 GCA_034670385.1 Hoplostethus mediterraneus | reverse complement strand
GGAGGTAAGACTCATTTAGTCTACTAAAATTAAGCAGCCTAATTGCAGTGGGGATAGACGAGTCCCTGGTTGTTTTAGCCTTGATTCCAGACACTTTAGACTCAAACTGCCCTCTAAGGAGGTGACCAGGATACTGGCCTTCCTCGCCACATACCTGACTCAAGGTCATCATCTTATCACGCATACGTTTCACCTCAAAGCTGTTGCAGTGTAGTTTTGAGAACGTTCAACTCGAGGAAGACTTGTTTGTGCGGATAGACATTTTATCAGACGTTAGTGTGTAAACTGTAAGAGCAGAGATAAAAGCACAACCCCCGGCCATCAGATGAGCCACTCTGATAGGGAACCATTAACCCAAACACACTGAGATCTGTAAGAAAGTCCATCATGTTTCAACTCTAATATGAAATGTGAGAGAAATAATCTCTTGCATGGGTCTTCAGTCACTCTACTCGCTGTACTCGTGCAACAGATGAGATAAAGTAAGTGTAGGATCGTCCACCCCCCCCCCGCTCCCCATGAGTAAACCGTAATGGGTCTAATGCAATTATCCCGACCGCCATTAGCAGATGGATTCCGGTTAATCCATTTAGGCTGATTGTGAAAACCAATTTTGAGGGTTTTCATCTTCTTTATCAAAGCAGACACACTCACATGCACGTTTCATTCAAAACCCTCTGCACAAATTTCCAAAATGCATTAATAATGCAGCGATAACCAAGATGCATTATTTGCTGTAACCAGAGACGGGCACATCTTTGACCAATCAGATGGCTTGAAATTACCCATATAATACAGAGACTACCGTGTAATATGAGAATAAGCCTGTTTTCTTTACCCTTGAAAAGCTGCTGTTTTAGAAGATGTAAGGCCTTCATCCTCTCTCTCTCTCTCTCTCCCTCTCTCTCTCTCCCTCTCTCTCTCTCCCCTCTCTCTCCCCCTCCAGACCAGATCAGTTTGTTGGGCCTTCAGTCGGTATCTGGGAGGAGAGGAGAACACCATCGTGCCTCCAGAGCGACTGGACGTGATCGACGACATGAACCAACCGCTGGCTCACTACTTCATCAACTCCTCACACAACACATACCTCACAGGTAAAGGCACGCACACACGCACACACACACACACACACACACACACACACACACACACATATGCACAATACATTACTAAGACCATGTTTTGACTTCATACCGTCTTGATCTCCTCCGCCTGTCTCCCTCCATCCCTCCAACCTGTCTCCCTCCGACCTGTCTCCCTCCATCCCTCCGACCTGTCTCCCTCCAGTGGGTCAGCTGACCGGTCTGTCGTCAGTAGAGATGTACAGACAGGTGCTACTGACAGGCTGCCGCTGCATAGAGCTGGACTGCTGGAAGGGCCGGCCGCAGGACGAGGAGCCCTACATCACCCACGGGTTCACCATGACCACCGAGATACCCTTCAAGGTGAGAGCTGTGGCCGTTTTTCTTTTCTTTTGTTTGTCCACGTGTCTTTGCCGGCTTTCATTTGAGTGAGTCGTTGAAATGTAAACACGGTGATACTCGTTCATCCCCGCCTTCACTCATTCTTTTTAACGTTCTCGTCCTTTCTGTGGCTGCAGGAGGTGATTGAGGCGATAGCAGAGAGCGCGTTCAAGACCTCGCCCTACCCCGTCATCCTCTCCTTTGAAAACCATGTTGACTCGTAAGTAGTGTGTGTGTGTGTGTGTGTGTGTGTGTGTGTGTTTTCACCAGTGGATGTGTTTAGGTCAACTAGTTTGTCTCAATCTCTCCCTCTTTAGTTTCATTAGGATTTACACTGATTTATAACCAGACCACTCTGAAACACAGATGATGTGACGTCGTGTCATATTTCCGTAGTGCAGCTACATTGTAGTTTAATAGCAGAACATGTTTCAGCGATCTACAACAACAATGCAAACGTCAGGTTTTGGTTTCAGTCACTCAGAATCAGAGAGCATGGTCTTCTTCCTATTTTACATCAACGTTCAACAGCCATACAGGGAGAAATCCATCGTAGAAGAGGAAGAGAAACCGATTTCTCCACTGACAGTAGCCTCAATAGACCAGAATGCAATGCAGCCGCAAGAAGAGTTGCATTTTGAATGTTTGCTCTCTTGCTTTACTACACTATCTCTATGACTGTCGCTCTCTTCACCTACACGGAAAACCCAACAGCTGGATGCAACATGCTCTGGCGCTTCTTAAAAGGCATTCTGGGAAATGTAGGAAATCACTAACTGAAGTAGAAGTAGATGAGGCAGGTTAGGGTAAAGTGTGTACACCAAAAAAGTCAACAACAACACTCCTGCAATGCACTGAACACCACAGAGTAAGAGTGGCAGATTTTAATTTCAGAATAAAAGCTTGTTAAAAGTAACAAAATGCCAAACCCTCCTGTCTCCTGCTCTGCCAGGGCCAAGCAGCAGGCCAAGATGGCCGAGTACTGCAGGACCATCTTTGGAGATGCTCTGCTCATTGATCCGCTGGAGAAATATCCGGTAAGATCCGCTCAGACCCTCGTCTGTATTGTTACTTTCTTTGCCATACTAAGTGATGCACGTGTACTTTTCATTTTCTTAATTTGGGTACCATCTCATATGTTACTTTTCTGATGCTATTGTCAGGGTTACACCACAGGTCTGGAAAGACTGGATACATTTGATCATTTCCAATTGTTGTGAAGAATAATATTCATCTATAGATTGATTCCTAATTGACAGTATGAGTATATATTATAGTGAACACTGAACAGTTGTAAAATGTAGACAGGGAATCAAGGTGTGGAGAAAGTACCTGAACTGAGCAGGAGGCCTGGACCTTTCTGGCTCTCTTCTGAGTCAAGTGCTTGAATGCAACAACTTTAATGTCCCACATGTACTAAACGGTGCAGGCCCTCCCCATCAATGCACCTCCGCCTCAAAGAACAAAATACTTTGGAACAACAAACTTACCTCTCTCCTCTTGAAGGGGAGAAAAAAAGAAATGAACACGCTAACACTTTTGATCCTGCAGTCACAAGTATTTAATTAATTAGCCAATCCGTGGAGTTTGGCAGTCGCATCAAACGGCGTCTGATATGCAGATCAACTCATGATCTGATGTTTTGGTGCTAAGCTCGTGATGCGCTATTTCTGCCTCTCCCTGTTCACAACTCCTGAAGTTTTTTTTAGAGTTTTTGGAAGATAATTTATTTTGCTTGGGCTTTTTGTTCATGTGATATTCAGGCGGTTGTTGGCCTGAAAGTAGTTTAAGAAGCAGGGGAAACTGGAATGTGTGGTAAAAAAGACTTAGGTCAGATGTGATTTGAGCATCAGTCATGGGGTTCAAGTGTGGCAACTTTCAAAGTTGGTGCACAATGAGGCAAATATAGAATAAAGCAAAGTGTTGTTGTTGATTTAAGTTGATTTCAAGGTTTTTTTTACCAAGAGTTATGCAACACCGTGGTCGGCCCTGTGACTTTTATTCTTTTCAGCATTGGTAGAGGCTAAACTCTGCTTATATGTTGTGGCTATTGCCAGAGGACCAAGCAACACTTCCAGGTTCCAGTTTGACCCGGTTCAAAACACATTATTCACCGTCTGTTTCTTTTTCTTCTCATTTAATTTCTGTTTTTATTCATCCCTTCCTCCATTCTTGTAAAAGGTTCCTGTTTTCCTGCCTTTCTTAAAGTATTTTCTGACTTTCTGACTTTCACAACCCTTGGACTTTATATATATCTGGTGACTGATTTCTGAATTCACTGCTATAAAATAGCACAATGAGTAAGAAAAGTCAACAGAAAAAAGGGAAAAGGAACAACATAGTTTAACAGAAACAATGTAAAGGTATGAATTACTGAGTTTCTAGCTGCAGTACGGTACAAATTGACAAAAAAAAGTACAAAATAAGGACTTTATACACCTGATTTTAGTTCAGTTATTAATCCAGCCCTACCCCTGTGTTTTCCCGTCGGGTCTCCCCTGGCTGTAGCTGGTCCCAGGTCAGTCCCTGCCCTCGCCACAGGAGCTGCTGGGGAAGATTCTCATTAAAAACAAGAAGAAGCACCACCACCACCGACCGTCCAGCGGAGGCAGCATACGCCGGAGGGAGCTGGAAGAGCAGTCGTCCCCCAACAACGGTACGTACAGACAGACGGACGGATGTTGGGTGGGGGGTTTTTTTTGTTTTGTTTTGTTTTGGACCCTGTCATTTTCAGAAAGTACCACTGTCCGTTGACCCCATGCCGTTGCGTTGCTTTCCGTCTAGACTGCCCGTTGACGGACGGCGACGGAGGCCACATCCTGTCCAACGGGGAGGAGAAGCTGGCGGAGAGGATGCTCAAAGACTCTGAACCTCGCAAGTCCATCGGTGGGTTCGAGATAGAGGACAAGATATCGTACCAGTGTGCCAGTGTGCCAGTGTGGTGCGTCTTCATAACAGTGTGTGTATATGTTTATTCCATCCCACCCAGGAGGGGAGGGGGAGAGCGAGGAGGATGAGGAGGACGAAACGGTCGCGGAGCTGAAGAAACCAAACTCTGACGAGGTAAGAGTCATCGATAAGCGGATGGGTTGATCCATGGGTTGATCGATGGGTTGATGGATGAGTGACTCGTCTGTGCTCGGTGAGTGTAACAAATAAAAAAAATAAAAAACCCTTTCTCTTTTTTTTTTCTCAAACGCCGTCAGGGTACGGCCAGCAGTGAGGTGAACGCCACGGAGGAGATGTCGACTCTCGTCAACTACATAGAACCTGTCAAATTCAAGAGCTTTGAGGTGGCAACCAGTAAGTGTGTGTGTGTGTGTGTGTGTGTGTGTGTGTGTGTGTGTGTGTGTGTGTGTGTGTGTGTACAGATAGAGAGTGAGCAAGAAAAGACACTCTGATGTACTAAATCCAGTAGACATGTTAGCTATGGCGCCACAGGCAAACTCAGTCCATTCTAGTGGACTCTAATGAAGTGTCCTTTGGTTGGATGTGAAAGTGTGTTTGCGCGGGAGTGTGTGTGTATTCGAGTGACAGAGTGTGATGCATGACCTTGACGTCATGTACAGTGTGTGTGTGTGTGTGTGTGTGGGAGGACGAGGCTCGTTAGTTCTTAGCACCTCTCCTCTGCAGCTCATTAGGCTGACAAGCTGGCGAAATGACTCATTTGCGGTTAATGATCAGTCCCGTCGCCCATAGATCTTAATCAATTCCTGCACCGCGGGTTCGATTTTTGTCATTAGTTCTCATTTTCTGTCACTTCTTTTTTCTGCCCCCTTTTCATTCCCTCTCTGTCCCTCTCTCTTTCTCCCTACCAGAGAGGAAAAAGTACTTTGAGATGTCGTCGTTCGTGGAAACGAAAGGCATGGACACGCTGAAGAGTGCCCCCATCGAGTTCGTCGAGTATCCTTCCCGAAGGTTGTCGTCCCTTTTGCGATTACAAAACCAACGAGCCGCCACTGCAAAGCTCATCTCCTGTCCTGGAAGAAAAAGTATTGGTGACACACACATGACTCGCGTGTCATTAAAGGACTTTGTTTGGCCCATTAGTTACCCAATATGCGCTGAGAGGATTGGCGTGTCGATGTCTCGGTCCGGCGTGCATGCTAACACTTTTAGCGTACGGCGCGTTGAGTCATTTGCTGTGCGCGTGTACTCTGTGTAGTCCTTAACGGTATTCCTCCAGGTACAACAAAAACCAGCTGAGCAGGATCTACCCCAAAGGGACCCGGGTCGACAGCTCCAACTACATGCCTCAGCTCTTCTGGAACGTGGGCTGCCAGATGGTGGCGCTGAACTTCCAGACTCTCGGTAGGTCCTGCCTCCGACGGCGAGAGGCTAGAGCTCTTACTTGGGGAGGGTTGGCGTACTGGGCGGCCAAGTCTTAAAAAGTATTAGTATTCTTTGTCTGCTCTTATGTACTTTGTTTTTAAATCAGTCTTCAAACCAATTCCCAGCTAGCATTGCAGCAACCTGCAGATACCCTGGGGTACATGATATCATATGAGTCTCCTCAGTCCCATCAATAATTCAGTACTTGAGTCTCGGGCCACGACTCTGAAGGCGTCTTATTCTCTCTATTCCTGTATCGCTCTAATCCCTCCATTCCCCTCAACCTCTCTCTCTTCCTCCCTCCTCTCCTCCCCCCTCTCTCTCTCTCCTCCAGACCTCCCCATGCAGTTGAACATGGGAGTGTTTGAGTACAACGGTAATATTGGCTACCTGCTGAAACCCGAGTTCATGAGACGGACGGACAAACACTTTGACCCTTTCACCGAGAACATAGTGGACGGGATAGTCGCCAATACGGTCAAAATCAGGGTAAGGAGAACGTTTTTATGTCTGTGTGTATTTACGTGTAGTACATGTGTGTACCGGTGTGATTGATGGGAGGTAAGTGAGTAAAAACACTGCATCTTCTCATTTTTTGAGCGTGTCAGTAGTTTTGTCATGTTGTCTCATCTCAACGCGCACCAGGTGATCTCGGGTCAGTTCCTGACGGATAAGAAGGTGGGCGTGTACGTGGAAGTGGACATATTTGGACTTCCTGCCGACACCAAGAGGAAGTACAGAACCCGAACGTCCAATGGGAACTCGCTCGACCCCGTCTGGGACGATGACATGTTTGTCTTCAATAAGGTAGCGCGGACACACACACACACACTCAAACACACACACACACACACACACACACACACTCACACACCTTTCTCACTTCCCTTTATCACCATAAAAGGGATATAAAGATGATTTAAATTAATTTTTTAGTTGATTTTCAAATATCTATCAAATCAATCTATCATCCTCTCATCTTCTCCACCTCCCTCTTTTCTCCCCTCCTCCCTCCATCTCTCCAGGTAGTCCTGCCTACCCTGGCCTCTCTGAGGATAGCGGTGTTTGAGGAGAACGGCAAGTTTATCGGCCACCGCATCCTCCCGGTGTCCGCCATCAGACCGGGTCAGTACACACACACACACACACACACACACACACACACACACACACACACGCGCACATGCACACGCACACGTTCCTAAACCGCAAATGCTCGCAGCATCTAAAGCATCGGGAGGGTTCGGGTGCAAGTGTTTCCTGTTCAAAGACTTGAGTCGATAAATCTCAATTAATGATATCACACCTGTTAAAACAATGAATGGTTGAGCTCGACTATCCAGTAGACAGCCGTTAGTTACGTAGCTGTGTGTTCCAGGCTACCACTACATCAACCTGAAGAACGAGCTGAACCAGCCCCTCCTCCTGTCCTCCCTGCTGGTCTACACCGAGGCGCAGGACTACATCCCCAATGAGCACCAGGGTAAGAATACTACGCTACCCATAACCCTCTACATCAGCCCTGCTGGTCTGGGGCTGAGATGATATGGTGTGTGTGTGTGTGTGTTTTCCAGAGTACGCAGAGGCCCTGACCAACCCCATCAAGCACGTCAGCCTGTTGGACCAGCGAGACAGACAGCTGGCTGCTCTGCTGGAGGACATCAACGAGGTTTTAATAATACCAATCTAAAACTTTATCGACCCCCGTAGGGAAATTCTCTTTTTTTACATGCCCCCCCCCCCCTCCAGGGAGGTCAGTGTGTGCGCACATGGACTCAGATATGTTCCCTTATATTCCCAACACCCCTGATGTCATTTTTTTGGTCAATGAAGAGCAGAGAGAAAGTTGTAAGCTGACCCAGTATCAAGTATCGCTGTGTTTTGTAAGCTGATGCCTCTGGCAGCCTTGGATGAGTCTTCAATACGCCTCTTGATCAATAATTCACTGACTTGCTGTTACAGGCTTACAGATTACAGACTCAAGGCATGTCTCTCTCACTCTCTCACTCTCTCTCACTCTCTCTCCCAGCACGTCCCAGACCAGCCCAATCAGGGCGAGACGGAGAAAGAGAGCGACGTCAACCAGGGAGGTGGACTCCCCTCCCCTTTCAACAACCTCCCTCCTTCCTCGCTGGAGGAAGTCTCTGACATCATCGGCTCACCTGGACCAGGTAGACACACACACACACACACACACACACACACACACACACAAGCGCAGAAACACACCGAGGCAGAAGTGTTGTCTCGCTGACATCCCGCCTCCGTCCGCTGAGTCTCATCTGTGCTTTGGTGTGAAGAGACGTCCGCATCACAAATCAATATGAAGTCAAAGGAGGGATTCAAAACACCAGTCAGTTTACCTTCTGCACTCAAGCACACACACACATCCAAGAGGTGTTTTTTCGGGTTGCACCACCACTGGTATTAGATATTGGGGTAAATTGCACAGAGCCACAGCAGAAAGCAAAATCGGTTATATCCCCGCTGTCTGCACGTGGTCCATGTTCCCATCGCCCATTTCACACATTCTGTCTGTCTGTATCTCCTCCTGTACGTCTGTCTGTCTGTGTGTGTGTGTGTGTGTGTGTGTGTGTGTGTGTGTGTGTGTGTGTGTGACCAGGTCAGAAGGAAGACCTCATAGCTACCGTTCTATCAGGTAAAGTCATCCCAGCACATCAGTTCTCACCCACAAATGTGCTTGGTGTCGTTTTCTGTTTCACACTCGGCTGTTAATTCAAGCATATTGGATCGTCACGTAGAAATGATGTCTAGACGTGTGCAGTATATTAACGTCTGTCTGTCTGTCTGTCTGTCTGTCTGTCTCTCAGACCTGCAGGTCCAGTGTATAGACGAGTTGAAGCAGCAGAAGAACTACGCGAAGCTGCTGAAGAAACATTGCAAGGAACTCAAAGAGCTGCGCAAGAAACACTTTAAGAAGGTACACACACACACACACACACACACACACACTTAATGAAAACACTCATACACATCTGCATTTATGAAATTCATCATTTGTTAATTTATATGTAATTTGTCAAATCTGCACGTGAACAATAAGTAAATATTAAGATGAATAAGAGTTAAGAGAGAAGATCAGTTGTGTGTGCTTATATGTTGCAAATCAAATCTCTGTGTGTGTGTGTGTGTGTGTGCACGTTGTGTGTGTATGTGTGTGTGTGTGTGTAGGTGTGGACTCAGAGTAAGGACCAGAAGAGTCGGTGTAGCCAGCTTCACTCCGACACCCAGAAGAGGCGTAGTCAGATCCTCAAACGCAGCCTCAAAAAGAAGTAAGGATGGATGGATGGAGGGAGGGAGGGAGGGAGGGAGACGAACGGGGAGATCTGGGGGGAAGAAAGAACCTTAAACGCAGCCTCAAGTATGAACAAAGGATGGAGGAAGGAAGGGAAGGAGGAAAGATGGATGTATGGATCGTGTAAAGACAGAAAGAAACACATGAGGGGATGGAGGGAGGAAAAAAAATCACTCAAAATGCCTCGAGATGAAGAAGCAAGAGAGGAGGAAGGGAGGGAGGAAAGGAGGGAGGGAGGGAGGGTTCAGTTTCACTTTTATTTGTACAGGAAAGATTAAAAAATACAAAAACTGTTCGAATTACATTAGAATTGCAGTTGACAGAACCTGACCCAGTTCCATAACTCTGTGTGTGTGTGTGTGTGTGTGTGTGTGTGTGTGCATGTGTGTGCGTGCGTGCGTGTGTGTGTGTGTGCGCAGCGAGCCCCAGGAGCCGGTGCAGACGCAGCTGACGGCGCTGGAGCAGGAGCTCCAGAAGCAGACGGTGCAGCTGCGGGAGTGGCAGATGCAGGAGCTGCTGAAGCTACGGCAGCAACAACACACACTGGAGAGAGAGAGGAAACACACACACACGCAGCAGGTAGAGAGGACACACACACACCTACACACACACACACACACACACACACACACACCTCCCACTGTATTCCTCTTAGAAAGTCATGTAGATACACTCATACCGAGTGCGTTATGAACCGATCTCGAAGAAACTTTTGTTCTGTCACATACTTGGAAGAACTACACACACACACACACACACACACACACGCACACACACACACACACACCCTGACAGGCTGCTGCGGTGTGTTTCAGGCCTTCCAGAAGCTGAAGGAGACGGCTCATGAATGCCAAGCAGCTCAGCTGAAGAACCTCAGGGAGATCTGTGAGAAGTAAGCGCTGCCACTTTACTGTGTAGCTTTTATTCAGACTGCAGACGAAAAAACGCTTTGACAGGAAGAAGCTTGAGCCCGCCGGGGGGGGGGGCGCCCGGTGTCAGGTAGGGGTTTCCTGGGGGCGGGGGGGGTGGGAAAGGAAGTGACGCGTTTATGTTTATGAACGGGGTAGTTAGCATGAGCAGCGATAGCCACCGTGACTGAACAGACGGAGAAAAGAGCGCCACCCATCGACAGAAGGAAGAAGACGTCACAGTGCTGGACTCAGTTTGATTCATCCAGCCTGTTTTCTGTATCTCTCCCATCAGTAATTGCAAATGACTGAAGTTGTTTTCGTGATAAAAGAAAAACTGTGATTTCATCGCTGCGTCCAGTATAACGGGTGACTGTGTTGTCCAGGGAGAAGAAAGAGCTACAGAAGATCTTGGACAGGAAGAGAGTGAACAGCATCAGCGAAGCCAAGACCCGCGACAAGGACAAAGCTGAAGCGTAAGCGTGTGTGTGTTGTGTGCGTGTGCATGTGTGTGTGTGTGAGTGTGTGTGTGAGTGTGTGAGCTTGAGATGTCCGAAGTATTTAGATTCAAACCCATTTTTTTCCCTTTCTCTCTCTCTGTAGGGAACTGAATGAGATCAACAGGAAACATATTCAAGACTCAGTCACTTTAATCCGCAGGGTAAGTGTGTCTGCACACACACACACACACACACACACACACACACACACACACACACACTTATCTCCAACCGTCCTTGACAGTCCATTTATCTACTTTTCAGTACATTTTTCTGCCATTGTCATCACCATATTCCTCCCTCCCTCCCCCATCTCCCCCCTCCCCCCTTTCCTTTCTACCCTCTATTCACCTCTTTCTTCTCAAAAATGTATTTTTTTCTCGTACTTGCTTGACTTTGTGCCTCCTAATCTACACCTACCATCCTTCCATCCCACCTTTCCTCTATTCATCCCTCCAATAAATTGTCTTTTCTACTCTGACTTAATCCC
The DNA here is from genome assembly GCA_034670385.1 of Hoplostethus mediterraneus. Classification (NCBI taxonomy): domain Eukaryota; kingdom Metazoa; phylum Chordata; class Actinopteri; order Trachichthyiformes; family Trachichthyidae; genus Hoplostethus; species Hoplostethus mediterraneus. The sequence goes on along the minus strand of JAXDDW010000120.1, from coordinate 626,491 downwards.
TCTGTTGTCCCCTCACCCCGCTATCTCCCCCATAACTTCTTCCTTCCCTACCTTTGTCCCTCTTCCTCTCCTTCTCCACTCTCTCTCCCGCTTCACCTACCCCTCTTCCTCCCTCCCTCCCTCCCTCCCTCCCTCCCTCCCGTCTTCCCTCCCACCCTCCCTCCCTCCCGTCTTCCCTCCCACCCCAGTTGGAGGAGGCCCAGACCCGGAGACAGGAGATGCTGATGCTGAGGCAGAGGGAGGTGCTGCAACACATAGACGAGGAGCATCCAGTGGTGAGTCCACACACACACACACACACACACACACACACACTCCTCTGCTTGAATCACATTTGAATTACCTCAATAGTAGCAGGTCCCTTATTATGTGTGCACATGAACCTCACTTCACCGCTGTCGGGTGAAAACCTCATATCTGAAATGTCGACTAAGAAACAGCCTCGTTTTCAGCTCTCGTTTGTTTTGAGTTCCTCCACTGGGTTTTGAAAGAGTTTAGTCAGAGTTGTAGATATTTCTCAACCCATTGAGAACCAGGTGAATCTTAATTTTTTTTTAAAACAATGTGGTGTAAAAAGACACAGCCCTTCGTTCTCTCCGTCACCATATCAGCCCCATAGAGAATACACTGGCTCAGTACAACATAGAGGAATGACATTGACCACTTTTTTCTGTGAGCCGACAACAATAACCAGAAATGGAGAAGATGAGGGTACAAAAGTTGATAGTAGTTGTTCCTGTGATGATAAAGTACAGAGCACATTGGACACAAGTGCTGTTTGCTGATAGTGGCAGATGGTTGCTATGGAAACATGACCCGCCTTTTCATTATCAACCCAAAATGCAGTTAAGGCTTTTTTTCCCCCAAGTGCACCGTCAACAACATTGTCTCTCTTTCTGCCTCACCTCTCTCCCCTGCAGGTCCAGGCTCAGCTGGAGAGGGATTTGGAGGCGGAGTTTCAGCATCTGCCGGAGGAAATCTGCCAATTCCTGCAGGCGGAGCTGCAGAGCAAAGGTCTCCGTTGCGACGCCCTCTTCTCGCCCTCGTCCAATCACAGCAGCCCCAGCTCTGGCTCGGGCGTGTCGTCCAACTGCTCCACGCCCACTTTCCCCTCCACGCCCAATCGGAGCGCCTGGAACAGGAGCCTGGACAATAGCACAGCCTCATTGGCCGAATCCACTTCCTCGTCCATCACTCCTGTCCTATCGGAGGCTGAGATATCGTTCAGTTAAAATTAATCAATGTAAAAAAACAACACGCATAAACTCAACTAGGGTCTATAATGATAATAATGTGGGATAGTAATAATATGGGGTATTTACTTTTACTAACTAATTTTATTCTTTTTTTGTTTTATTTTTTATCACAGACTTTGTCTTGTTCTTGTCTACAGAGCTTTATTGTCGGTCTTTATCTTGCTGTTGATGTTTTTTGTCTGACTGTACATCAAGCGTCTTGTTGGAAGTCCATGACGAGTCACAACCAACTTTTTTCACATTTCCGTGTCTTTTTGTCTTGCTGCTTTTAAATATTTTACACCCCTTTACACTTTTTAATTTTTTTTTTGTCTGGTCAGTTAACTCGTCGGCTTTATGTGGATAGTTCTTGGTGTTGAAGCCACTCCCACACAGCTTTATCCTCTTTGACTCTCCTTTTTGTAATTTACAACTTCAAGCAGTCGGGTGAAATGTTCGGTTGTTCTTGGTTCAAGCTTTCATTCCTTGAGAACGACAAGTGTCCAAGTGTCCAAGTCACATGTTTGCATTTGTTCAGGAAGCATTTTGATCATTTGTAACATACAGATTTTACTTTTGCAATCAAGGAAACCACATTTTCTCCATTCAATTAGAATGATCAAATCCCAGAGAGCAAGTGTTGAATTTTCAAGGAATTTCAGTCCTATAGTCCTACAATTTGTGGACAAAATTGAAGAGGTTTGAGGTTTTAGAATCAGAAATTAGTACGAAGAGGCAAAATTAAGGAAATGGGGCTTGAAAAAGGTTTTCTAAAGTAAAGGTTTTTAAAATCTTCAAAATGTGAAATTTGTGTTGTAATGACAGGGGCTAACCAGCAGGGGGTGCTGCTGTCTTAACTGTGTTTTAATCGATTGCTGAACGGTATGAGTTATCTGTTCAATCAATTGTGCAGCCAGATTACTCTATTTTACACGCACACACACGCACACTCACTCCTGCCTAGCCAGGCTTTTCAGTGTCATTGGTCAGGATTAGTCTTTGGCCTTTAACCTCCAATCAAAATCTGGCCATGGTTGTGTGGGGAAGGGTCAGGGCTCTCCCGTGTGTGTGTGTGTGTGTGTGTGTGTGTGTGTGTGTGTGTGTGTGTGTGTGTGTGTGTGTGTGTGTGTGTGTGTGTGTGTGTGTGTGTGTGTGTGTGTGTGTGTGTGTGTGTGTGTGTGTGTGTGTGTGTGTGTGTGTGTGTGTGTGTGTGTGTGTGTGTGTGTGTGTGTGTGTGTGTGTGTGCAGAGAGAGGACAGAAAGGAGGGAGAGAGTAATGTAACACTTTCACTTTCGAGAGGCGTGCGTAAGCAGATATTCTCTCACTCACACACACACACACACACACAGATAATCATGGACATTATGCACCAAAGAACATACTGTACTGATGCGTCCATGAGTGTTGTGTCCACACACAAAACTCTCGAGGATGATCGTCAAAGTGAATAATCCAGTCTCCACATACGCACACACTTTAGGGAGGAGTCTTAATACTTTTGCAAATATCTGAGATTACTGAACTCTGCAGGGGTGGTGTGTGTGTGTGTGCGTGTGTGCGTGTGCGTGTGGGTCGTTGACAGGTTAATCCCTCCAAAAGACATCTGCTTTTTGGGACTGTAATGCCTCCTACTAAATGGAAAGTTGTTTGCTCGGTGCATGTGTGTGTGTTGGTGTGCTTGTCTTGCCGCTTTTTGCGCTGAAAACCATCATAGACTGTAAAGGCAAAGCCACTCTGGGACACGGTTGACATTTTCTTCCTGTGATAAGAAGAGGAGAGTGTCCCATCCCCCCCCCCCTAATTGAGACTTTTGTAGATTTGCCCAAATTATTATTTTTATTATTATTATTTTGGTGTCGAGGTCACTGGCAGGAAATCCTCTCGGTGCACAGGAAGTGACGAATCAGAACTTCTCTCCGACGACGGCTGAAGCGCTTCATGACCTCCAGCCCCGCCAGACACGAAGAAGAAGGAATTTACATCGGAGCAGTTTGCAGTTTGCTCCCTTCACATGATTTCTGGGTAGCAAAGAGTTCACGCAGTGCTAGAATATCCCACACAAACCAAAACGTCAAACGCAGCAATGTGGCGTTCAAACCAAACGGTACTTTAACTTAAATGTCTATGCCTTTTCTCTCTTTTATTTATTCCTGTTTGGTTGATGGTGAAATTTTTTTTTTTTTTTTCATTTTGAGGGTTGAAATGCTTGGTCTCTGTGTATATGTAGTCTGTGTATACGTTTAGCGTCACGAGTTTTACTACTGACCGCAAGTGCTGGAGGGAGAGGTGGAGGGGCGGATGAGGAGAGGAGGGGTAGTGGCTGCTTTTCTCTTTAGAAGTAGAGGTGGGTTTCAGTTTTTTGGGATGAAATTCTTCTAGAAAGACTATAAAATGAGTCTCCTCTCGCTCTCTCCTCCCCTCACCTCCCTCCCTCAAAGCACTAGATGCCTGTCTGTCTGATTACCCCCACCCCCTTGTAAACCACCACCATTCAGAATCACCATCTATTTAAATGGTATTTTAACAACTTTGAACTTTTCCTCTTGTTTGAGGCGTCCGTGCAGGTTGCTAGGACAACCGGGTGTCTCTAAACTTGGTCCCTAGTGGACCGACATTTTGTTTGTGTGGGGAAAAGTTGGAGAGAGCGTCCATTTCAACCTGATGTCAGATAAACGATTACAAATCTAAAATGTGTCTAAAATGTTCACTCAACACAGAGCGTCGCACAGCTTTTTCTCTCCCAGTTTAGGTCAGTCCAACAGTCCCTTCTTTAAATGAATACACTGACTTTTCCATCGTTGATAATCTTACCTTTGTGCAATGAGAAGACCGCTAGCCATTTCACCTCCTGCATCAGATGTTGACATTGATCAAAGGGCTTATTTGCCACATCACGCCAAGCTGCAAGGTGGCCGATTCCAGGTCGAGGGTCAAATCTCCGATGCAGCAGGACATCAAATGTGTCCACTCTGTTCACCAAAACCATCCTGAGCGTTCAGAATAACACTTCCTGTTGTGTTTGAATCTGACTTGTACATTATAACCAGGTACTTTTATCATGTGTATTTTTGGGATGAAATATCCCTTTTTTTAATAATGGGATTTAAGATAACCCCCCTTTGAGTCTTTTTATGTCCTTATTGCACTTTTATCTTCTATGTGTTCTGTGACATGGACGCCAATACAACCACTTTCCAATGATTTGTACCTTTTTGTCTCAAGTTAGTTTGTTTTTATTAGGTACTGGCCCGGGGCGAAAGAGTGCCTGAGCGCATTTTGAGTATTTGAAAACAAACTGGGGAGAGTTTATTTGCCTCAACGTTCAGAAAAGGTTTGTGATATTGGGCATTAAACATTGTCCCACAGAGCACAATTGCATGAACAACTTCAGAGCCATCTATAACCTTAGAAAACCAAGGTCAGAACAAGGTCACGACTTATCCACACAAAGCTCAAGTTTCAGTAGGAAATGCTCAACGTAATTGAAATTGACACCAGGCTGATACAGTGTAAACGTATAAAGAAACCTAGAAGAAAATGCTAGAAAACAAACTCGAGCTCAAAGTGGTTGAAATATTTGAAATGTGTGTTTTCAAGCACGCTTTGCGCCCCGGTCTGTAGGCTCTTACTCTACTGTAGAAAGAAACGGTTGTTGTTTCTATATAGCTGCCAGTGGCTTTTAATTGTAGAGGTAGGTGCAGCGGTCTGAAATTCAAGAAGACAACCACTGCAAATCGAAGACGGTTCACAGGTGGAACCGCTGGATTGATTCGTGTACAGTAGCTCGCGTGTCTGGACTGTCGGATAACGTTCTTCCGCTGCTGACTCACCTGCTGTACAGTGTCATATGGTGTTGAGGCGAAGAATTAGGTCTGGTCTTTACGGGCCTCCATGTTGAACCATGAGAACCCCCCCCCCAAAAAAAAGAGCAGCTTTAGCTCACTTTCTTACACTGAGAGAGAGAGCGGTGCACAGTTGGTGCGCTAACGCCGTTAGCCAGTTTCCTACCCGCCAGAATGGGGCCTTGGGGTCGATTCTTGTTAGCCGCGAGCGCTAGCCTCCGTTTGCTCTGCCCTGCTTATGTTGGAACCGTGCAGACAGACAAACACATCACACTTCTAATGTCCTTTGACACAAACACAGCACTAAACGGTCGAACACTATGCTCACTTCAGACTTTCACACACTCAACTCAACGTTATTAGACATTTGGTCGGACTGCCCTCCCTCAGGCTCACCCTAGGGCCTCTGGCAGTCTCTCTCTCTCTCTCTCTTTCCCTCCCCCTTTCCTCTTCATCGTCTTCGACCGTCTTTTACCTTTTGGACTCATTCAAAGCAGCAGAAGAAGTCCGGACAATTCAGTGGATAAAAGGAAGAGTGGAGGAAACGTAGACTAGGTAGACAAAGTTTTTTTTCTTGACACTGTACATGTAAGTGTATATGGTTGGCGGAGTTAAAGGGAATACTATACAAAGATCCAGATGTAATATTTTATTGTTCCTTCATAAATAATATAAAGTGTATGTCTGAACGTTCAATAATAAATACTCAGCTTTGTTGTACAGAGATGAACCTCGGCTGTTTCCTGGTGTTGCATCCACACATGTAGTAATTAGGTCTTTTCTGCACTTCCTTAAATACTTTATTTTGGTTTCTGCTTTTGGTTTCTTTGTCATGTGGTGTGTGTGTGTGTGTGTGTGTGTGTGTGTGTGTGTGTGTGTGTGTGTGTGTGTGTGTGTGTGTGTGTGTGTGTGTGTGTGTGTGTGTGTGTGTGTGTTCTCTCAGGGCTTTGGGCTATTTGGGCACTCCACTCCCATTCATTTGTAATGGAAAACTTCCATTATTTACAACACTTTGCTGTCTCATGCGTTTTGAGTTTATGGACTATGACGTTTGCTCATTTTTAAGGCAGAGTTTGTCCTTTTCACTCTTGTTATTCAGAGACTTGATTGGCAATTGCGTTATCAGCGGGGCGGCGTAGTGAGTAGGGAGGCCGGCCTTCAATCTGAAGACCTGGGTTCAAACCAAGTTAGTGATCAACGTGTCCTCGAGCAAGACACTTGTCCCTACCAGCTCCTGAGAAAATATTGTTGTTATTATAAGAAAAACAAGACATCCATTAGAACAGACAGCCCCACAAGCCTTTCAGATAGATGATCTTACCAAAAAATCCCACAAAAAAATTGGCTTTGGACTGAAAGAAATGATATTTGGTCTTAAAGGGTAATTCCGGGATTTTTCAACCTGGCCTCTATATCCACAAAATCGCTTATCACACCTTTAAGTAGATCCCAAAAGTTTCGGAGTTGCTCCGGTAGATCGGCTCAGCCGGCAGTCGTGAAAAGGCGGCTCAAGGCTCCAATGTAATCAAGGGCATGTCAGGCGGTCAAAGTACATCCACTAAAAGTGCTTGATTTTGCCACTGACAGGCTCAGCTTGTTATTCATGTGTCTGACAACATTACTGAAAGGATTGTTACAGAAATAAACCTTTTTTAACCAGAAATAGACCTTTTTTTTTAACAACAACTCTCAACTTTCAACTCTGACAAAGGTGGTCTATGAAAGCAAGAGGTTGCAAGAAGAGGATCGTGTAAACAACCGTCCTCTTCCTTAAAAGGTATGATAAGCGATTTTGTGGATATAGAGGCCAGGTTGAAAAATCCCTGAATTACCCTTTAAGACGGATATTGTGACCATGGTACTCCAACAACTGGTTTTGGAGCTGGGTGAGACAGGAGCTGGCAATTGGCTCCCAATTAATGTGGCGAACCAAGTGGCGGTGACATTCTGGGTTCAAATCCAGTCTGGGACCTTTGTCACAGGTCACCCCTTCTCTCTCTCTCGACTCCCAACTATCCGATAAAGGCAAAAATGCCCCAAAAATACTGTAGAGTTGTCCATAATTCTTACTCAAATTGCCTCAAAATGCAGCCTATGCACTATTGCTCTGATTCATCAGATTAAATGAGATGATGCATTATATGAGAGTTTCCCTTCACAGGAGTACTTCAATGTAAAAGGAGTCTATATTAACGCTAGCTTGTATAGAGTCAGTCAGTGGTGGTTCAGCGGTGTCCTCCTCTCTCCCATCGTTGTTTTCGCTCCAGTATCGGCGCCGAGGCTTGTTTGATGCGTGAACAAACATGCATCAACATTATTGTACAGCTGGATCTCAGAGGCTGGCGGTGTGTGTGTGTGTGTGTCCCTCCCATCAATCTGTAGTCCCCAGGTAGTTTTGTCTCGATCGAGAGCATAGCGCTCGCACACACACACACACACATGCACGGACACACACACATGCTAGTGCGGGCTGTTTTGTATCAGCAACAGCAGGCCAGGCCCCACACACACACACACACACACACACACTCTGCAGCTGTGGTGTGATGGATTTAGTACCGTCATCGATAAAATGGATTGTGCAGCCTGATGTCAGTATGACACACACACACACACACACACACACACACACACACACACTTACTCAGCAAAGAGAGCAAGTGACACCATAGACTGCTGTGAGGTAAACCACCGCTGTATCTACAAAATGCGTCATGCTGTGCCCTCCATCACACACACACACACACACACACACACACACACACACACACACACACACACACACACACACACACACACACACACACACACACACACACACACACACACACACACACACACACACACACACACACACACACACACACACGCAGTCTCCCAATCATTTCACATTTCCTTTTTATGACTCGTCTGTGCAGCTTATGGTCCAGACGGCAGCTTTATCCTCTCACTCTCTCATCCCTTCTTCCTCCACTCTTCTTCCCCTCTCCCTCGCTACTCACCATTATTTATTTTTTTATATTTTATATATTTATATTTTTATCAGATTATTGTAATCTGACTGCTGCTTCTAATGAGTTACTCCTAATCCCGCTCTTCTGATATCATTCCTTGAGCTCCCCCTTCTTTCTTTCCTTTCTTTTCCTCTCTTTCTCCAAACTCATCTACTTCTTTCCAATCATCCCCCCCACCCTCATCATCACCTTCCCTCTTCTTTTCTCCTTCTCTTTCTTTACAGAGAAGTAATCTTTCTTACTTTCTTTCGTAATCTCATAGTGTAATCTTTCTTTCTTTCCCCTCCATTCTCCTTCTTTCTTCATCTCTCTCTCCTCCAGATATTATAAACAATCTCATTTGTAGAGGCAAATCCAAAGGCTTATATCTCCTTATCACACACACACACACACACACACACACACACACACACACACACACACACACACACACACACACACACACACACACACACACACACACAGCTCTGCTCAAAATAGACTTTTACCCTACGATAAAAAACAGACCTCGCCACTCTCATCCAACAACAACCCCCTCCCTCCCCTCTTTCTCTCTCACCCTTTCATTCCTCTCTCTCATTGCCTCTCAGACTCCTTTTGCTTTTCCTTTTCTATCCTTTTCCATTTGCTAAAAGTCTGGTCGATCCCCTCGCTTTTACTGCATCCATCTCTCTTTATCCCTCCCTCTCTCTCTCTCTATCCTCTACATCCTCTCATCCACTCGCTCCAAGCTCTGTCTCGCTCTCTTTTTTTCCCCTCGCTCTCTATCCTCGCTGACGCTGCTGTTTCTCTTCATCCTTTCCACATCCTCTTTCGTTCCCCGGCCACTGAACCCCCCCCCCCCCCCATCTCCACGTACCTTTCTCATCCCCCCCTTTCTCTGTCTGGATGTCTCTTTCTCGCCGGTTGTCGAGCACATTTTTAACCGAACCTCTGAAATGTGGCCGGGCTCAGCTGGCTTGAAACAAATGAATAAGGCTTCCTAAAGCTGAGCAACAAAACGCATCTGCCAGAAATTGGAGAGTGTCTCAAGAATTGGGTGAGAAGTTAAATCTGTTAAATCCATCTCAATAATATCATCCATTTTTGCACCTTATCATTACTTTCCTCAAAATACATAGGGGCCTAGGTGTCTACCCCATTCCCATCTGTGCTCACTGGTTAGTAGATCAGACAGGTAAAATGTATCAAAATTTGCTGTTTCCTGTTCAGCTTTTCTGATTTGATGCATCAAAATTTAGATTAAAAAAAACCTTGAATGGGAACTTTAAATTGCTCCAGTAGAATTCCAGCTCCGTTTCCTTGTCCGGGGAGCAATGACGTCATTTTTCTGAAGACAAGTAAAAGTAAAAAGTTTCATATATAATAAATAAAGCAAGTTAACCAACCAAGAAATTTAACAACAAGTTTACGCGTGGAGGTAAACATCTGTGCCCAAGAGAGGCGAGACGATCGACGTAGCGTGTCACTTCCTGTCTTAAATCCTACAGGATGAAGCTGTTTCAACATCAACTCCATCACTCCCCTCTCATGTTTCAGTTTGTTTATTTCTCTTTCCCCCCATGTTTGTCTCTCTCATGTTCTGGTCTCATTCGCTTTCTGTCTCTCTCTTCATCTTCCTCTCTCCATCTCTCTCTCTCTCTCTGTTGTTTCTCCTCCTCCTCCTCCTCCTCCTCTCTCCTCCAGCTCTCCCTCGGGGGGGCCGCTGTGTTTACTCCTCTTCTCTTCCTCCCGTTCTCCTCCAGCGGAGGATGGAGACGTGTCACGGCGCCGTGGTTACCGTGGGGTTGCCGTGGGAATAACAGCTGCCACTCCATTGTTCAGAAACTGTCAGAGAAGAACAGCGGGGGAAGGAAGAAAAAAAAGAAAAAAAAAACCTCCTCGGAGTGAGAAAGTAAAGCATAAACTCTGTTAAACCCCGGAGTGGAACTTTTGATTGTTCTCCTGACACACCAGGCTTAAAAAGTGCATGTGTGGATGAACACACCTGCACGCACACACACACACACACACACACACCTTGACCTTACAAGTGCTCTTGGTCATCCTGCCTGGTTAAACCTGGTCCTGGTTTTTCACTTGTCACTTTCACCTAAATAATGGAGGAAGTGCACAAAGATGGCAGCTTACATCTTTCCCTCTTCCCCTGCAGGCGACTTGCAGGATGTCCAAACTCTTAGGTTGACATGACGTGCAAGATCAACGTCAGCGAACAGTGTATATCGTGGCGTGGTAAAATTTGAAAACTGTTTTTAAATGCTATCAAAGAGATATTTATGTCCCACTTTCACAAAACGATGCAATTTCCTTGATTTCCAAACTGGGACGGCAGTTGTCACACCAGGAAGCCACCGTCGTCATGCCACCTTTCCATTTGTTCCACTCGTGATTTCAAAAAGCGGTTTGCAGCTGCCAGCCTAAGTGGATTTTACCCTTCTGTAGTAGTCCAACTTGTTCCACGCATGCTGTGCTGCTGCAAAAAAAAACTGCGGCGTAGGTGTAGAGTGGTTTGGGGTTATTTGGACTCAAAAAGCATCACTTTTCTCAAAGAAGAAGACGATGTACTGGATGTACAGCAGCCAATCACTACATTGCTTTTTAGGAGTAAAAAAAAAGCATTTGTGTCTTCCCATATTCCTTTGAGACGTGCGAACACATCTTTAACCGTAATTAACAGGTTGCTCTATTTAGAGATGGACTAGCTGTCATGGGGGTGTGAACCTGTGACCTTTTGATTGGTAGGGTCAGGACAGGTCAATCTCTCTTCCACCCCTATTATATATATTATTCAGCAGCCTGACATTTAGATACAAATGATCTGATTTAAAGCCCTGTGGGACAAGGATGCGACCTTTTAATTGCTGTTTTACCGGAGACCAAGTGGAATCTGATCCCAGGCCTTTAATCAGCCATGAAGTGATCAAATATGTGCTGATGTAACAACACATATAACACACATACAATCCCTTCGTTGTGGTCACTCTTGAGTTGAAATACCCCACTGACCCAGTTGAAATGGATCCTTTTTCAGATGCTGGGCATATGACTGTCTGCTCTATTGGAAATACATACTTGCCACATACTAGTACGGAGGTGAGACAAGCAATGCTTAGACTTCAGTGACGTCTGACACCCAAAGGCTTTCTCACTCTTTGGCTGAGAAAAGCAGATTTTCAGTGTTAATAAAAGCCCCGACTCGAGCAGGAGCAGTGTGATCGGATGCAGGTATTATATGGTTGTCTCCGTTTGAAAGGAAGCTCGGCATCGGGGACCACGTGGCGTCTCTTCCGAAACACTGGGATGGAAAAGGCATTACAATCTGACCATACGTGGAACTTGACAGGAACAGCACATTTGCGAGGCCTGCCAGTATATGATGGAAGAAGAAAAAACAAACAGTGTTTTGTGCGCGTCTCGTTGTATCATAAGACTGGATCGCTTCCAAAAAGCCGCGGGCTCATTTACAGTGAGGTCTTCCATTCAAACGTGTGAAAAAAAAAAACAGCGCGTGGGCAGAAATGAACGTCAACAGCGTTATTTATGAACTAGACCTGGATCAGTTCCCAGCTCTACGCTACGACGTGTACACATCTGAGAGAGGTGGGAGGCGTACGAGTGGAGATGGGGGCCTGTTTTTGCTAAAAGGCCTACAGCATTCAGCGTGCAGTACGAATCGAGGTTTGGTAGCAGAAACGCTTCCAGCTTTCTGGAACATCAACGGTAAACGGTCACGGTTTTGGTGTCGGTCCCTGAGAATCAAAGAGCAAAGGGGCTTCTTTCTAGACCGACGTTCAACAATCATACAGGGAGAAATCCATCAGAGAAGAGGCAGAGACACCCATTTCTCCACTGACAGTAGCCTCGATAGACCAGAATGCAATGCAGCCGCAAGATGTTTTTTTGCGTTTTTGAGTAAGAGGTAGCGACTCTCACTTTTTCCTCGACTGGAATAACTCACTCTGTTGCTCTCGCTATGCTATCGCTCTCTCCACCTACACAGACAAACAGCTGAACGGAACGATTTCAGGTCTGTTCTCTAAGGGGTCGTGGAAAGGCATTCTGGGAAATATCGGAAATCCCTAACTGAAGTAGAAGCAGATGAGGCACACGTTGAGGTAAAGTGGGGACACCGAGAAAGTAAAATCACAACACAATACGTCCTGGAATGCATTGGACATCGTAGATTGGTGTGAGAGTATCTGAGGGTTGAGTCGTAGTTGATTACAAAGGAATGCGTCCCCAAAAACTGTTCTGATGATGATGAGCAGCAAATTATTTCTACAGACCAACCCTGAAATCATTGGTCAACTTTTGAGGAGAAATGTGCATAATGGTCACAATTTAGTTCAGAAGTTACTATTTGTTCCAGCTCCCAACGTAACTCAAACTCATGATTTGAAAGGACAGAGGAATTGGAAATGTAGAAAATGACAGATCAACTCAGGAACATATTTGGAGAGATATTTTCTGTACAATTCAGTTGACTTTTTTGTATTGTTACTAAGCAAACACCCTCCCATCAGAAATCAAGCCTACATACTAAGAATAACACGCACTGCTGGAACAGACCCTGCTCGTTATCTCACCTTTATTCAAGGATTCACACCACCGGCAACGTCAACAGGTGACACCTTAGGATCGGAGGGCGAGTTGGCACTCGATCCAGCATCCCGGTGAGTCACGAGCATCTACCTATCAGATTCTCTACCCGTGCGCGCGTCGCCGTGTTTCCATCACCGCTGACAACAAACGATTTTTTTTTTTTTTTGCGGTTCCCAAATATTTGCGCGCCCCCGTGGAGTTCGCTACCACTTCTGATTCCCACATTATTTACCCGAGGACTCCTTCTGTCGTCTGCTGTTCCAGACGCTCAGACACAAACAGCCAATGGATGCTCTCGCTCGGCCGCACGCCGAGAACACGCTGACACGCCAGTAGGAGTTGTCACCGCGTGGTGTTTCCAGAAGTAAACGTGTGTTGTGATGAGCGTATGAAACACACACACAATGTATTTTAAATGGAAGTGAAGCGTAACTGTGCCGCAGGCCTAATTCAGATTGATATACTGCAGTAGCTGGCCAAGTCGGTCTCAGAGCTGGGTGACCTCTATAATTCTGTCAAGTGATTGGTCATTTTCATAACAGCCCCTGTAATACTTGAGCTTAAGCTTGCAGGGCGCCACTTTACTTTCATATTTTCATATCATGCAATATCATTTTTGGAAGTTGAGGCTAGAAACACTATTTTTACTAAGAGGTTTAGCAGGAAAAGACACGTTTGTCCTGGTTTTGTTTTTCAGAGGACTGCATCGACTTCGGCTCGCCGGTCATCTCACCTTGTACATGTTAGGATAGGAGTAGCAGTGGTTCTCAATCCAGTCCTCAAGGACCCCCCCTGTCCTGGAGGTTTTAGCTCCAGCTCTACTCAGTCACACCTGAACCAATTAGAGGCTTCGCATTGTCACGATACCGTAATTGGTTCCGGTGTGCCTGAGTAGAGCCGGAGCTCAAACAGGACAAGGGGGTCCTTGAGGACTGGATTGAGAACCACTGGTCTAATGTAAGAAGATTGACCGTCTAGTTAACCAGTTGGTGTTTTTCTGCCAATCCTCCCGTCACATAATAGATACTGCAGATCAAAAGTCAACATTTCTAACTTTGAAAGGCCCGAACTCCTTCCCTGGAAGTCTGACTGACATGAAACTGGCTCAACACATCCAGCTGTCCCTGCAGGTTACACCGATCGGCATAAGGAGGCTTCCATCTCAGACACCACCAGTCCAGTTTTGACGAAACCTGGAGGGAAGATGTTTCACTGTGTTCTGGTGTTGGCCTGATGGGGGCGCCCTAACTAAAGGCCACCGGTCCAATTTTGATGACACTTGTGCCCGTCTCCCTTTTCTTCTCTTCAATTATCTTCAATTCCCCAAAAAAAAACAAACCCAGACACAGTCCTCAACATTTTTCAGTCGGGTTTTATTTCATCTTTGAGAAAGCAAGAGAGAAAAAAAACGTTTGGTCTTTGTAAACATCTATATCGTTTTGTCGTTTCGTCGTCTTAAAATCGTTTTTGTCGTTTCATCGTTTAAAAGTACCGTACTCTTTACTACGACATCTCCAACATCAACACTGTATTCAGAATGAGTTTAATTCATGCATCGACACACTCACGGATGGAATGATGTGAAGAGACGCACACACACACACACACACACACACGCACACACACCCGCACACACACACACAATAAAAAGGTAATGCTCATTGAACTTCGTGAATGTCTGTTCTACTCTCTGAGGGCTTGTTTACAAATAAAAACACCAAAACAACACAAAACAAATGCAACAAAATAATAATAAAATACATAAAATACAATATAATTATATCAAAAGCACTTTGTGACATTGTTTTACCGCTTCATGAACAGGGCTGCATGATATATTAAATAATAATAAGCCTAAAATGATGAAGGTGAATTACAAGCATTCAGAAGATAGAGAGCAATACAGTGGCTGAGAGAATAGAGAGAGGAGGAAGAGGGAGAAAGGGAAGGTACAAAAGAAAAGACACAGCGATCAATAGATAGTGGCTGATAAACACAGGCTGGGAGGGTTTTACACACACACACACACACGCACACACACACACACACACACACACACAAAAGCAGAGGAATGGATGGACTTGATAAGGGCCAGCATTGGCTCCTGTTTCAACAGGATACACGCACGCACACGCACGCACACACACACACACACACACACACACACACAGAAAGCAAATCGACCTAGCATCCACACACACTTCACACAGCCTTCAGGTGACCGGAGGAAGGATCAGGTCAGGTTTTCATCTCAAGACCCATTTCAGTCATTTCTGCTGGAGTGTTAACATAATTGAAACATCGTCTGTGTCATTTTCATCAGTGTGTGTATTTATAAGTGTGTGTGTGTGTGTGTCTAGCTGAAGTGAAGTGGAGTCACCGACCTTCATGTATGACAGACACACACACACACACACACACACACACACACACACACACACACACACGCAGCCATAGCCATGCACATACAGCCATAAGCATGCAAGAGGCATGCATGCACACCCGAATGGGATCTTATTAACACACACACAAACACACACATTTACAGTACACTATTATACATGCATGCCACTCAACAGCAAATCAATACTAAGACAGACAGACAGACAGACAGACAGACAGACAGACAGACAGACAGACAGACAGACAGACAGACAGACAGACAGACAGACAGACACACACACACACACACACACACACACACACACACACACACCATTTCTTCAAGCAAAGTACCACCATCTATCCCCAGCCTCAATCAACAGCCAGATCCATTATAATCTAATCCCAAATCCGACAGGTAAACACACACAAACGGACACACACACTCCTGGCTTGATTGCAAAGGAAGTGAGAGTACCAAGTACAATCTACCTGCCAATCTCTCTGCCAACACCCACACACACACACACACACACACTAAGAGAGGGAATCCAATTTCCAGCCATTTCTGTTGTGGGTCAGGTTGGCATCGTAATTGATTAATCTATTGTATGGGACTCTGCCAGGGACAGACAGGGCTAGCCCTTATAATCAGATTACAACACCAATTGACACACACACACACACACGCACACAGACACACAAAGGCGCATGCACAAAGACACATGTACACACACAAGGGATACGCATGCAAACAAGGATAGACACGTAGCGTAAATACAGGAGGTGCAACACACACAAGATAATACATAACATTCTCTCTCACACACACACACACACACACACATTGAAAAGACACACAGAGCATCATCCACAGAAACAAAAATGAATGAGAAAGAATCGAGCAGAAAAACTGAGAAAGATCAAAAGAGAATGACACACTCTCTCTATCTTTTACACACACACACACACGTGCACACGCACACCGGCAACAGTCAAGAAGACAACGGCTTGCGGAGATAGATGGTCGCTAAGCAACAGGAAAGAGACTAAAAATATGGTTTGCATTTCTTCGCTGGTTAAGAATGCACGTACACACACACACACACACACACACACACATGATCTTCCTGTAAGGCTCATCAACCTTTAAAAAGCCTTATACTTTCAATCCAGAGGTCTAAATCTGTCCCTGTATTGTTGCGTTGCCGTGGCGTCAGCAAGTCTCTCATAATACTCATTCTTAAACTGGCACCAGTTACGGAAGCTCGAGTCATTGATAAAAGAGAGAGTCTGGCGTCCCGGCGGGCCACAGGACCCGTGCCAACGTACTTGTCGCAGTCACGGATACGGATCTGACAGCCGGCCGATGACCCCCCCCCGTCACATGTGGTCCTCGTTCCCACCCTGACCCTGCACGCTCGTGTACTCCAGAAACGACGGGGAGTCAGGGCGGCCTAGAGGACGACGCGGGTTCAAACCGCCTTAGTCAGCAAGCATCGCATCGCATCGGTAATCATGTCACTTCCTGCATGACCTGATAGCACTGCGATGTTTTCTGCACGACCTGACCGAACCCCCTTTTCATCGATGAGGCTCGGCGTTCCCATCATCAGCTGTTTAAAAGACGGAGCCGTCACGGGAGTCCCACCTTTGGGTATCGCGAGTTTGGAAAATTCAACTTTTTCTGCTTTCTTTTTTTTCCCCAGCCGTCGGGGGAAGAGCCTGGGCCTGGCATTCCAAAAAATGTCAAATTTATACGGTGCGTGAATATAAATGGTGCTGATTTTGTTTGAACACTCACGAGAGAGCTGCCTTTCTACCACTCCAGTAGTAATGCACACAGGATGGGGGGGGGGGGGGGGGGGGTGCTTCAACCATGGCTACCGCTCCAGAAGATGGATGCATTTCATAACTGGTTTGAACAGGGGAGGTACCTCGTCCCTCTCCACTACAAATCATCCACTTATCGTGCGTTTTATACAACCCTGGCGAGGCCGCTTTACCAATCGGAGAAGCTCCCGGCTTTGCCCAGTCCATTTAGTGCGGTCACGCCCGAGCTGGCTTTGTTAAGCCCGCGTTTAAATCGGGCAAGAACAATGGGTAATTTGTCCATGTTTAACTAGGCAGAGTGTGGGCAGGTAAATTGTTGTTTTCAACCCATTTTTCCCTCAAACAGAGGATATAGTAAAGAGGAAAATTATTGGTTTCTCTTCAGTTTCTAGTCAGTCGGCTGAGAGGAAAACGGTGGGGCTCCCGTGGATTTTCCTTTTATTCTGTTGTTTCTGTTGGATGCATTTAATAACATCAAACAGCTTCAGCCCGCCCCCCCGATCAGGGGCAGGAACACAAACAAACGTCTGCATTTCACTTCAACACGTTTTTTCAAACAGACAAGCAACGACAGGCGGTTGACGCCATGTGATGTGTGGACGTAATACTCTCAATCGTTTTCATATCTTACACTTTCATATACACACCGCGCCGGAATCGACTTTTAAGAAATAAAAACAAAACAAAACAAAAAACCAAACACATCTTTTGTTACAGTATCATCTGAATAAAATACCTGTGGTTCAGCAAATCTTATATCTTAACGCACACGAGCTCCACATTGCATGTCCATGCTGTAACACTGTAGTGTGAAAACCTTTGAAATTTCTATTTTCTAACTCAAATTAAAAATGTGCAATGATCTCTTCTGTGTTGAGTACATTTCAGGACCTTTTGTCCAAAGGAATCAATTGAAAGCACACTGGATTTTTTTTCTTTCAAAATGCGATCATTGCAATTGGAAAACTATTTTTCTTACTAAATTTGAAGATTTTCTGCAGACAGTAGTGACTTCTTCCTCCTCTATCTTCTTCCCCCAACACATACACACTCCGGGCCTTATTTGTGACAATGGATGGATTTCTACTAGATTTCTAAGTGCTGGCTTTCTACCTGTTCCAGATGCAGCCATTGCAGACGTCCTGCTGCCTCGCTGCTGCTCCACCACCAGGAGGAAACCCTGCAGCGCTGGTGCAGGACAGATTCTCCTACAATGGCTGCAAGGTAATGTTGCACATTGTCACTTCCACATCGGTACTGAATGGTTTTCTACCCGTCATGTGATCTGCAACAATGTTCCTCCTCCTATTAAATCTTTGGATAACAGAGACTCGGGGATTGTGTCGAGTACAAAGAAGCGTTCACAACTGCTGCAGAACAGTGGTGATCTTTCAGAGCTGCCATACCGTTCCCTCACAGCATCCAACCCTGTTCTCCACCACCTTTTCCTTCATCTTGATTCATCTCCGTTTTTTTTTATCGCCCCCCTTTTTCCCCAAGCGACGGATGTCCATCAAATGTCCTTTTGTACTTCGCTTCGGAGAGAAAGGGCATATGAATCTTTTCACACCTCTTCCTCAAAGTCTTTCCTCAAGTTTGCTGTAAAACCTTTTTCGTGGGGAGCAGGGATCAACATAAATTAAATGTTAGTGTTTTCTCACAAACATCAATAAAGTTTCTTACGTTATCATGTACAATTATAAACAATGGGTATGGTCATCGTTATCATCACCGTCGTCATGGTCACTGCCAATGCAATCCTTCATTTTCATTGGTCCATGGAGTTGCTCCTTTGCTCCTCGTTTATGTGATGTCTCTTGGCGTTACATCACTTCCTGCTTGGCGCTGGCCTCCGAGCATCACTTTAGGTAGACGATGTTTGATGTTCTACAGTTGTGGCGTGTAAACGGTGTACCTCACGAGCTTTGAACGGCTTTGAAGATGCGCAGTGCGCCATGCTCTGTGCTAGTGAAACAACAATAACCAGGTGGACTGCTTGCTAGCTAGCGCCCCAGAGCAGTGCGCCTCGTGCTTTCAAAGCCTCCAGTCTGATCTCCGTCTTTTAGGATTTTTTTTTTTCCCACCTATTGTTATTTGTGCATCCAACCAGATCATTTCCCACCATCTTGGACGGTGATCTTCAATAGTCAAAGTTACACCATCTGTCCCCCAGCTCACTTCATCACCTCCATACTGTATTTTGAATTCTAACTCGCTCTTTCCTTTGTCTTGGTTCTCATCTCGTCATATTTTATACGTCTTTTTTTTTTGTTACAATTTCACGGTAACAACATCAACACTTGACGCCATTGAAAAGTTTAGAAAAAAAGGGGGGGAGGGGCAGGTTGCCTTTATAGGTAAAAGGAGGCTGTTGATTGGCTTAAATGGAGCGAAGGGACTTGGCTGAATCGAGGTGAGGGGTAGTGGTGGTTGTTGGGGGGGGGGGGGGGGGGGGTCATTGACTACTGGTTGTTATTACCACGACTTTAAGACAATTCAACGACCTATAAGGGGAGCCGGTATGGCGAGAGGGAGGGATGGAGGAGTGGATGTATGTATACAGTCTGTACAGTAGCGTAGGAGGGGAGAGAGGAGGGAGGGGGGGGGGAGGTATAGAGGGGGCTGGAGAGACAGCGAGGGTTACGTTGCACAGTGTATCCAGGAAGAGAGGGATGAGAGCGGGAACAGATCCAGAAATAAACGAAACAACGGGTTCATATTGTCTGTTTTCATCTTGCCCGTCCACCCCCGAGTAAACCTGTTAGTCAGTGGTCCTCCATTGCAGATTCACCTGAGGGCTTGAAGGTGTGTGTGTGTGTGTGTGTGTGTGTGTGTGTGTGTGTGTGTGTGTGTGTGTGTCTGTGTGTGCGTGCGTTTGTGTCAAGTCACTGATAGAATTACATGTTGGGGTTGCCATGGATATGAGGGGAGGATCCACTGTTCCCGTGACGACCGAGATAAGTAGGATTGAGGGGAGCGCAAGAGAGAGAGAGAGAGAGAGAGAGAGAGAGAGAGAGAGAGAGAGAAAGAGGACGAGGGGAGGTGTAGGGGAGGACAACAATATTTCTCTCCATTTATTCATCCCTTCGTTTCCCTTCTGTCCTCCTTCGTGATTTCCCATCCCTTCATTCCTCCAGTCCGCTACTCTTCTTCTCTGAACAACCACACACACGTCTTCCCTTCTCTCTTTTTCCTCCCCCTTTCCTTGCCTTGTTACCTTCATGTCTCTCTCTCTCTCTTTCTCTCTCTCTTTCTCTCTAGGTATGTGGCAGTAAGTTTTCAGGTTCCTCTCTTGCCCTTTCCTTCCTCTCTTCTTCTTCTCGCCTCCCTTCATCCCTTCCCTTTAGATGATTGGCTCTCCTCTCTATCGCTATCTAGATCAGGCTTTTATTAAATATTGTATATATTTATATTAGATTTGTTTATTAATTTAATTATTCACTAATGTTTTTTTGGTGAATTAATTCTTCATTTAAAGAGACGGATGTATCCCAGAGCTTCCCCTGGCGTTGAACAGGAGGGTGGGTCCCCCTGCCTGAAAATAATTTCACTAGTCTGGGTTTCAAAGTGTCCCGTGATCTAAATGCTGTTTTGGTGGAATACAACACTGAATACTTTTAACTTCTGGGCAGAAAAAAATGATCAAATAACTTGTTGCAGCTACAAAAACTGGGTATTCGATCTGTATCAACCTATCAACCCGTATCGTTCCAACCCTTACTCCCATCCTCCTCTCCCACACTGTCCTCTCCAACCCATCACCCCCTTTCCCTACCTCCTCCTCCCCCCGCCCCCCCCCCCTCTCTCTCTTTAGATCATCTATGGCAGTAGGTCTCTCTCCCCCTCCGTTTAAAACCCGGGTATATGGCAGTAGGCCTCCAGCGAGGCCAGCAGGATGTAAACCAGCCACAGCGAGACGAACATGAGCGACGTCACGATCTTGCAAGTCCGCGGCCCGCCCAGCTCGGCGCCGGCCACCCCGGCCCGCCGCCGGTAGAGCAGCGTCATTACGCACACCACGGCCAGGATGGTGAAGAGGGTGACGGAGAAGGCCAGGGAGCCCGGGTCCACCTTGAACGGCTTGCCCTTGGAGCGCCAGGCGATGGCGGCGATGGTCCACGCCACGCCGATGCCCAGGAAGACGTTGACGGCGTTGGAGCCCGTGACGTTGCCGATGGAGGCGTCGGCGTACTGGTCCTGGATGGCGGCAACCTTGCTGGCGAATGTGTCTGGATGGGAGGGGGGTGATGGAGAGAGAGAGAGAGAGAGAGAGAGAGAGGGAGATTTTAAATCAATACTTAAAACTAATTTTTATAGACTTGCTTTTATGTAATGACCTTCTTTTATATTTCCTACCTTGCTTTTATTGCTTTTGCTGATTTTATAGTTTTCTTTTAAACGTTGGTGAAGCGCTTTGTAAATGTGATTTGTTCTACAGATTCTCGTCATTCTCTCGAGTGACAAAGGAAACAACCTCAAGGTAGCATGCAACCATCTGCTCTCACGGCCACATCCACTTACACACACACACACACACACACAGGGAATAATTACACATTTAGGTGGAGAGAGAGAGAGAGAGAGAGGTAGGTTTTGTGTGCACAATGGAAATCAATGACAAAAGAGACGAGAAAGAAAGGAAAAAGGGAGTGAAAGAGAGAGAGAGAGAGAGATTAAAGTGCAGCTAATCAAAAGTGCTTCACTGTGGATCAATTGACCACATAGAAGGTGATCAAACTATCAATTGAAACGGCGACGCTCCTGCACTGTCAGCATTTTCCCTCTGAAGACAAAGAAGCATCTGTTGGACTTGTGATGATTCTTTGTCTGGAATGAATCATCTGCCCTCCTGTCATTTCAATAGAAGTTCATGACAGCCCAGGTGTAAATAATGCTGCCGTAGGTGTACATGAACGCAACTCTTTGATGCTCTAACAGCTGCGATGGAATTTGATGGAGAAAAAAAAACAACTACAAGTGAAGCCACAGCTGCCAGTTCTGCCTGTTCTGGCCTTTTTTCTACTTTTGGACTTATTGTTCAGATGGTTTCATTTTTCCCCTGGACGGACACGGACGTTGTCACTTCAATGTCAGTGGGAATAGTTGAACTTCATACCCCCGACATGCAATAAATGCAAAAGGGGTTCGAGACCAAGTCAAGAGCAGATTGAGTCTTATTCAACTGCAAGAAATAGGCAGAATCTGACTCTTCAAAATAGAGTCAGTCGAACAGAAAAGAGAGTCAGTCAAGTACGAAACATCAAGTCCTCAAGACCGAGACCGGATTTGGGTCTGAAGCTCGGCTCTCATTGGCTGTTGGCGGTCTCCAGACTTGCTCAAGATGTCAGGTCGCAATTATCGCGGCGGCCTACGAGTCGATCGTGCTGGTAGAGATTGAATCTATAAACCCTGCAGACCGTCGGCCCCACACCGAGCCTCCGAGTGCCGGCGTGGACAAATCTGGTGTAAATCGTCCCGATAATCCTCTTGTGTGTCCCCGATCTAATAAAGCAGAGATGCTATTAAAGAGCTGGAGGAGGGTTGAGAGAGAGAGAGAGAGAGAGAGGTGAGGGGGGGAATGGGACAGGGAGGTGAGGGTGTAGGGAGCAGGTGAAAGAAAGAGAGAGGAGATGAATGTTTCAGTCTCTCTCTCGCACACACACACACACACACACACACACACACACACACACACACACACCGGAAGTGTGGGCTTGCTGCGCACAAACTTGCACCGCCTCGAGCAGCAAAGACACTCTCGCTCTCACCCACACACACCTGGGTACCACAGCACACACACAGGTCAAAATGATGGATGATACAATGGTGAAAACACAATATCCAATAAGAGGAGGAGAGAGAGAGAGAGAGAGAGAGAGAGAGAGAGAGAGGGGGGGGGGGACAAAAAGCAGTCAGAATAACAAATTGATCAGAGTGGGGTGCAAGAAGAGGCGTGATAGATAAGAGGGGAGGATAGGGAGGGAGGAGCGGGGGGGGAGAGCAAAAAAATAATAAAAGAGAGGAACGAGAAAATGGAAAAAAGAGCTGCTGGCAAATTAACATCATCATGCCTTGTGACAGGACACAGGCGAGATAGCGGCTACGAAGTCCCTCGGCTTGCGGCTCTCCAATTCCGAAACACCCGGTCCAGACGCCAGAGGAACTCGCCGCGAGTCATCAGAGCTTACGGCCTGAGAGCGGGCAGAGGAGCCACTTCTATAAATCACGCGGCGGGATAACAATAAAACAGCTGACGAGGAAAGCGGCGGGGGAAAAGGGGGAGTTCAATTAAAACCCCGGGACGATTCTTCACCGCGGGCCGGAGGGCCGAGGGTGCTGAGATGGAAGTCGGGCTTACAATTCAATTCTGATCCCTAACTTGTTCAGCGAGGAGGGCGGCTGGTGTTTTTGTCGCCCCCGTGATGAAACCAGAGGGAGGAGGGGGGTGGGTGGGGGGGGGTGTCTCTTTATTCACCCTGCTGATTGGATTTTGCTGAATGATGCATCTCACTACTTTATAATTGCACCGATCGGCCCAAGGGAGGGGGGGTCGGCACTATGTCGTTTTTTCCGTCCCGTGTATCACGCGGGATATCTCAAGTCGCCGCTAATCGAAACTTAGTGGAATGATGCATCACACCGCCGGCTTCTGGTGCTTTCGCAGTGACACTGATGGGCCCAATTACCGGTCGAAACAAGGTGCTGCATCATTCGCGGGGGAGGGGGGGCGACATGTTTTCCCAAAGTGGCGTTTCAACAGCGCCTTTCTTCCGTAATCCGACGCATGTCTGGTTGAAACAGGATGTTGGGGCGGGACTTTGTGCTGGGAGGGATCGTTCTCAAGAGGGGTGGGGTAGCAAACTTGGGAAGTGGCGAAGAAGAAGAAGTGGGTGCTAGCCTGCCTAGCTCCGCCTCCATCAACCCTGTTAAAGGAGCCGGCAGTAGACCAAAGAGGAAGAGGAAGGAGGCAGATTTTGTCTCCGGTGAATCTAAAATCTATCTTATTGAATAATATTTGATATAGCAACAACCATACATCTGCAATCTTCCAGGGAGGAAAGGTATTTTTGGGGCCTTTCTGTACGAGTTAGCTTCTAGCTTCTAGTAAACCTCACCTGGCACCGACGTGCCCAGCGCCACAAACACCACGGCCGTCACCGAGTCCTTCAGCCCCACCGTGCAGCCGAAATGCGACGCCAGATCGCCGGTGACCGCCGTCAGGATGCCGATGAGCGATATGGAGACGATGAAGCAGGCCCAGCCGTTCCAGTACTCGGTGGGCGGGACGAAGGCGAACAGGACCTTCCAGAAGACGGTGAGGAAGTGCATGATGTAGTCGAAGCAGGACGGCAGACGCTCCTCCCCGCTCTCCTCCTCGTCGTCGTCTCCTTCAGATGGGGATAGATAGAGAGAGAGAGAGAGAGAGAGAGAGAGAGAGAGAGAGAGAGAGATAGAGAGGTAGATAGGTAGAGGTAGATAGATAGATAGATAGATAGATAGATAGATAGATAGATAGATAGATAGATAGATAGATAGATAGATAGATAGATAGATAGATAGATAGAGAGGTAGATAGATAGATAGATAGATAGATAGATAGATAGATAGATAGATAGATAGATAGATAGATAGATAGATAGATAGATAGATAGATAGATAGAGAGGTAGATAGATAGATAGATAGATAGATAGATAGATAGATAGAGAGGTAGATAGATAGAGGGGTAGATAGATAATGGCATTGGCTCAATATGACATTTTTCAACTTGAATAGTTCATGTGCTTGTATGTCTATCAGAGTGTGTGTGTGTGTGTGTGTGTGTGTGTGTGTGTGTGTGTGTGTGTTACCTGCGCTGACGGTGACGGCACTGACAAACTGTTCCCTCCAGCTGCTGCTTCCCACCACCAAAGCCAGGTTTGTCTTCTTGATCAACTTATCTACCGTGTTCTGCACGCACATACACACACACACACACACACACACACACACACACATATGCAAACAAGAAAACATATGGAAGAGCAAACGAAGCAGAAAAGGAAAGAAAAGACACACTCAGGTTGTTATTTCAGTCTCAGCCACACAGAAAGGGTCAAATCCTAATTCATGTTTTATTTCAATTAGTTGAAAGATTGAAGGATCGTCTGATTAATATCGGAGTGGAATCAAGGAAACGCCTCCGGGCAGGCTGGGGAGTTACTGTATGTGTCCAAAGCAGCGAGGAGGGGGAATAATAAAACATGCTGATACAATAGTCCTTATCGTAATTCACTTGACAATGCAGAGAGAAGAGATAATAGTGCACGGGTTACCACTGAGGAATGAAAGGAAACTTTACAGCCCCACATACTCACATAGACGCTAACCACACAGGAGAGCATTCACTGTGACTCAAAACACAGGTGTGCTTTTACCTTTTTTATCCTTATAATAAATACAAATATAATTTACAAATATACAAATAATATAATCTTACAAATCTACAAGACAATTAAAAATGTCAACAATCAATCAGCAGCAGCAATTGTGGATTAGGGTTGAAGCGAAGAAGACGTGACGTTGAGCTCAGACACCTTCATAAGGTCTCGGTCATGCAGGGCGGTAGACACATTACTGGAGTAAAATGGCATGCACAGAAAACAGAAAAAGATGGATAACCTTGTCACGGCGCCAGACAAGCTCATCTACAGCTCTCTGCACGCGCACACACACATACGCACACACACACACACACACAAACACAAACACATGAGCAAATGAAATGTGCAACAAAAAAACACAGCAGGAGAGCTGCGACGCCAGTGACATGGGCACACGTGTGAGAGTAAGTCAATGAACACTGACGCACACACACACACACACACACACACACACACCTACACACAAATATGCAAAAACACACACACACACACACACACACACGCACAAATGAGCAGATGAAATGTGCAACAAAAATACACAATAAGATAGATGTGGCATGAACACACACACACTTGCGCACACACACACACAAAAGCATGCACAAATGAACGCTCACATGTATAAAGAAATGATCTCTGAATGAATCCTCAGCATGAGACAGACAACACGGCAGCACGGTCACCTTGCCTGTACAAGTACAATCATGTAGTACTCCATTACGAGCCAAATTTCAAAATGCACTCGACTGCTGTAATATATAACATCCGTGAGACGACCAATATTTCTTTAAATTGGCTGCGTGGACGATCTAGCAGTGACTCTGTACTACTGGGTGGCTCACTTTCAATAAGTGATGGGTTTCCTCTTACGGGGCCTATTGTCAAACCGACAGACGTCTCATTAGAGAGTCTATTACATGCTAACAAAACGAGTCATTCACCCTCTCGGTCGGAGCCGCTGACATTCAGTTGAAATCAATGGGAATCTCATTGGCTCTTGTACCGGGTGGTACCTGATGTTTAACGCTGTCAAAACGGCTGGCTGTCTTCCATCTACCAGACGCAAACCTGATCACATCACAAGCTTGAGTTGGGAGTAGACCGTAACAACTCGAGATGAATTCTTAAATCAGTTTTAAAACGGGCTTCCTGATTGGCTTTGGTATAACATAATATGAACGGCTGAAATGATGAAATGAAGGAAGAAATATTGCAAAATTTGAGGGGATATTGGTGCACACACTAACACACACACACACACACGTAAAACCAGTGCACACACGTGTATGGAAAATGTGTGTACGCTCACCTTGAACTCGTAGGACTCCTCGATGACCACCTCTACTTGCGTGTGCTCGCCCAGACTGGGGCATCCCATCTTGGCTACCTCCTCGTCCTCCGCCCCCACCAGCGGCTTGTTCTCATTGGAGTCGCCTAGGAGACCGCAGACATGGACAGGGTTAGCGGGCCAATGGGGTTGGTGTAACTGAACAGAAGTTAGACCAGCTTCATTTTTTTGAATCTCATGTTTAGAGACTGTTATACATGTGTCAGTTTTTCTGCACGACAACACACGAATTCTCAATCATTCTCACACCAAGTGAATTCACGCAAGACTGCTCACAGTTTTGGGATCCATCTGTGAGATTATGCACATCATCAATCTTGTTTTTTTCTCAGTGTCGCTTTCCCAATACTGGACACACTGAGGTTGGCTGTGTAAACGAAACACCACAAGCCATCATACGTAACATAAGCTAACAAAAAGAGCAATCCTCAGCATCTGTTGTCACACAAAGTGCAGTTTTGTTGAGCCCTTTTTGCAAAACCTCCTCACAAAGCACAGGCAACCTCTGCTTTCATACAGAAAGCCACTCAATGTTGAATTCCCGTGATTGCACCTCAATTAACGCTCAAGATCCAATCAGCAAACACTAACGAGCTGAATTGTCCAATCAGCAATCAGAATCCTTGGATGAATGAAAAGGGCCACGTTGAGTTCATATGTTTGAGTACAATGGATGCCAACAATGATAACAACACCCCTTACTTTAGTTGAATTCTTTGTTTACTTTTACTTTTATTATTTTTACTTGAAATTTACTGTGTTTCCGAACCGTTTCCTGTCTGCTGTCAAATTCAGAAAACAAAATTTTACAGAAACATTTACAGAAATCACATACGAAGCAGTTAATTGTTATTTACAAAAAGCAAAACCTGACAGTCACGTGCCAAAACCCCTAAAACCAATTCTGCAACAAAAAAAAAACACAGCAACATTTTATGCTGTTTCACTCAAGACTGCAATTCCAAATCACTACGCACAAAATTCTGTACATTTGGCACAACCGTCATGACTGAATTCAACGTGCCAAACTGACAGAAATGATCAATTGGCCACGTGTTTGGAAGTTTGGCAGGTTTTGGGGAGATGAATGGAGTGGGCAACACTGCAGAGTGAGGAGGAAGGAGGAGGAAGAGCATCCAGGGCTTGGATCCGTCATCGCCAGGTCATACTTCCCACGCCGCTTAAACCAGGGAGGATTTATCACCGTTGTTCTTGTATGTAGAGCATTTTATGTACGCGGGTATTTTGTTCTTGTGTTTGCGGAGGCTTAATAACGTGGTAATCTTTAACAACAGTACGTACATAAGTAGTAAATGTAAAAAAAAAAGTACTGTGTGTATTAGTCGTGTTTTCCATGGAGTGGGATTGTCGGGAGTGTGTGTCACGTTTCACTTTTGAGAAAACACAGAAGGCTTTGAATGTAATCTTTGTCGGAGTCTTGAGCGTGTCAAGTGTAGTTAACAATTGAGGAAAATCCGCCGTGACCTTCGCCGCCGTGTTTTTAATGAAGCTCCCCCGGTGTGTAGCGGGTGTCTGCCGTGTATCCGCCGGCCTGCCGCGTGCCGTCTGAAGGCGTGAGAGTACGGAGTGTAATTGCAAATCACGTGGGAAATCCAAGCTGTCAAGCAATCCCGTGTTATTCAGAATACCCATAAGGCAATTCTGTTTTTTCCCCAACCCTCGCTCTATCTGTCCCTCGCCACATGTTCCCCCCCCCTCCATCCCTCCATCCCTCCATCCCTCCATATGCGTCCATATGCCTCGCTCACTCTTTACACAATGTGACACTCATTAATTGAGTCAATTGGTATCGGTGTAGAACTACTGTAATTGAAAAGCACACGGCTGTGAGTGTGTGTGAGTGTGTGTGTGTGTGTGTGTGTGTGTGTCTGTGTGTGTAAATGTCAGTCCACTTGCTATGTAACAGTGCTCTAAAACCAATTATATTCCCTCTGTAATGAAACATGCCCTGGGCTGTTTGGCTCTTTGTCCGACATCACCAGGAAGAGAGAGTGTGTGTGTGTGTGTGTGTGTGTGTGTGTGTGTGTGTGTGTGTGTGTGTGTGTGTGTGTGTCAGATATCTATCTGTGTCAGAAAGGTTTCATTTAAATTAAAAAGGCTTCAGTTGACAAAAACCTGAATTTTATAAAGAGAAAGAAGATAAAGATCAGGTCATACATAACACAGATTCATTTGAGTGAAGAGAACCGAATAAAAAAAACATTCATTTTAAAGTAAAATGAGACGAGGAGAGATCCTTTGGTTTCTTTTCTTCCATATTTTCTTTTGATTCTCTCCAGAGGAATCAAAACGAGCCCGAGTGTGATCGCAGAACGAGCTGCAGAAATTCCGTATCGACTTTGGTTGTTGGTTCTCTTTAGCCTGGAGTCACCTGGCATAGATTAGCTGTCTGCGTCTTGTGTCGCGAGGCTTTTTTACAATCCCACTGAAGCGTTGTATTTTCCTCCTGAAGATCTGAAGGATTTATTTTGGTAATAATTTTCGATCAGCGGTTTGCAGGGCGGTCTGGTTAACTGCGGTCCACAGTGGATGGATGGATCAGCCATCGGCCATCGGACGCTTAACCCCTGACACCGACCGGAACTCTCTCACCTCGTATTGAGTGATGCTCGCTCGCCCCGTGTGTCTCGCTAATGTGCGGCAAGCGGCTAATCTATAAATATTCTATTTACAGTCTCAACAGATGTGGAATTAATCCCGTTTGGCCGATGCCAAATGCTAACAGGCTGTTGTGTTGTAGTGGGTGAAGGATGCTGTGGTGTTCCTGCGCTGCACTTCCCACAGATCACCTGTCAATCAAACCGTCTCCAGTACTGTGGCTATACTGTCTTTTTTCCGTGGGTTTTCCGTGGATGAAGCTTTTCTGTAGGCGGCTCTCTCTTCTTTGGGAACGCATCACTTCCTGTCTCCAGAGGGGTTTTTTCCCCCAGGAGAGACCTACCTGACACCGGGTGTTTAAAACAGCAAATATAAAAGCTTTCCTGAACTGGTAAATAGGTTGAATCACTGTTGTGTTACATCAGTTGACAAAAGAGAGCAGCAACATTTATTTTGAGATTTATTTATGTGAAAATGTCTCGGAGTATTACTTAGACACACCAGACTGATTGATACTTTCATCTATAAGTTTGGAATTGTTTTCTTGTTGCTGCGGCGACGTGATGTGACAGAGAAGACACCCCGCAGGCTCAACATCCTTCAGTGCTTTTCAAATCTTATTCCAAAGCCGTGGTCCTCGGTGGCCCAAAGTAAAATGTTTACTAATGTTTACTGTTTACTTTGGCGTCTGTAAGTGTCGACTGGAGCGCCTCGAACAATCGGCGCCGTTCTCACAATGTTTCAAAAAGAAAAAGTGCGTCGGAGGTCCGAGACTCTTCGGCGACGCTGAAATAAAGACGGTCTCTTCGTTGTCCCCGTTCCCTCTCTCGGCTTTTTGATATTCTCTTTGAACACATACACACACACACACACACACACACACACACACACAGACAGACACACACACACACACAGCCAGGCAGACCCACCGTGTTTCTGGCCGATCTCCAGCAGTATGGGCTCTCCCAGCTCGATGGTGAAGGTCTTGTTCTTCTCATACTCCTCGTCGTCAATAATCTTCACCTCAATGATCTTCCTGTTAGAGAGACAGAGAGAGAGAGAGAGAAAGAGGAGAGTCAGTGAGTGCATTCTAATCACCTTCATCCATCATCCTCTTCATCACGACAAGGGCACGTTCACGTCAAGCATGATGGTCCTTCCAGCTGTTGAGTTGCACCCCGTTCTGCACAGTCCATGTCCGTCGAAGAGGACTGACACCCTCCATAACATCTGCACCTCCATCTGCCCTTCATGACTCAAGTGGATTCAACAGGTGAAATAAAAAACAATTAAAAAAATCCTGTCATGGTCACGTCAACAGACATGGAGCGAAACCCATTTGCAGGTAATGGCGGAAAGAAAAATGTCCGCCACATCCTTCCAGTATTTTAACGTTCAGAGTATCTAACTGTGTACGCCACTTTTGTCGTTTTTTTTGTCGATTTTCTGGCCCATTTCACGAGCACTCTATAATCTTCACCTCAATCATCTTCCTCTTAGACAGAGAGGAAGGAGAGAGGGATGGGGGGGGGGGGGGGGGGGGTGAGGAAGAGAGGGGAAGAAGAGAGAGTGTGTGTTCATTTCCACTGAGTTGTCTCATCACACGCTCCGCTGTCAGCCATCTTGATTTTGACACAACAAATAGTCTTCACTTCAAGGGAGAAAAAACAGGGGGAGGGAGGGAGGGAGGGAAAGGGGGTAGAAAGAGGGCAAGAGAATGAAGAGATGAGGAAGAGGAAGAGAGAGAGAGAGAGAGAGAGAAAGGAGACAGTGAGGGGAAGGGTGAAAGAGAAAGGAAAAAGGGTGAGATGGAGTAAGACAGAGAGAGAGAGAGAGAGTGAGAGAGAGAGAGCGATGGAGGTATGGAGTGGCCGAGGCCCATTGTTTTCATTGGTGAGCCGTCACAGCAACAGCAACTGAGAATTACTATTTAGAGCATCATGTCAGCCTGACACCTGAGCTGCACGTACGCAACGATGTGGGAGAGAGAGAGAGAGAGAGAGAGAGAGAGAGAGAGAGAGAGAGAGAGAGAGAGAGAGAGAGAGAGAGAGAGAGAGAGAGACAGGCAGGTCTTAGAGTATGAGTAATGCATCAACTCCACTGTGATGTGGAGGGTTACAACTCAGTACACACACTGAGTTCACTGGGGGAGGGGGGGGGGCAAGGGTACACACACACACACACACACACACACACACACACACACACACACACACACAATACACACAATCACAGGCCTAATGTTTTTCATCTTGTACATCATACAAATTACATAGCTCTTCATATGACCACTGACAGCACGCCCACGCATGCAGTCATGCTTCATGAGGACATACAAAAACACTTAACCCCCCAACACACACACACACACACACACACACACACACACACACACACACACACACACACACACACACACGCCAATTCAACACAGACCAACACATACATGCATGAAAACATGTTCTTAATGATTACATGGGGGAGACATAAACTGCGACACACACTACCCATGCATTCATCTATCTGTTTACACATGCAGACAGCACACACATGCACACACACACACACACACACACACACACACACACACACTAGTCCTTCCATTATTCATGTGTGATGCTGGCTGTAGCAGCGCTCCCATCTGTGCCCTCCTCCCTCCATCTCATCTCTCCGTCCTGCTTTTTCAACTCCTTCTTCACTTCCTCTGCTCTCCCTCCGTCTCCTCCTCCATCTCTCTATCCCTGATTCCTTCTGCCTTTCGCCGCGCACTAGAAATCATCGACGTGGTCACACAACTCAACGCTAAGGCCGTGGTCTCGTGTGTGTCTGTCTGGGGGCCCCCCGGGGGACATGAAATCATTTGAGGACGGAGTTGGAGAATGTTTCACTGTGCGACTGTTGACTAGAAACGATTCAACCTCCGTTTTGAGTAAGACGCTTTTTCACCATCACATATCGACGTTACCATGACAACTACGACAATACAAACAATAGTCGCTATCTCCAGAGCAATCAGACGCTCAGAAGAGACATGCAGCGCGGTGTAGTCGATGCTTTATGTGAAATACATTCACAATAAACATGTAAAAGTCCATTTTTTACAAGTGTTATTTGTTAAATCACATTTTTTTGTATCTATTGTTACGACTTAGATGAAGATCAGACCGTATTTTAGGAGTCGTTCATGCAGGTGACTTGTTAAAAACGTTTTTCCATCAAAAAGCGAATGCAGGTTGAGTTGAGCCAGCTGTCAGGACTGATGGGGTGAGAGGAGCCGAAGCCGTCTGTCTTGCTCAAAACCTCACCCAGACATGTGTACTTATTGTACCTGGTGGGGGTGGATAGGATTGTGTTGTCTTACAAAGGAAAACCTGGTGTTTACGCTGACTGGCCTGCGGGGGGCGCTACACCTTTCAACAAGCGCGTCTCCTGCCTTGCATGAGGTAGTTTAATGAAATCTCCTTACACGCCTTGGTCTCCCACACAATAAAACTTGTAGACTGAAGGCTTGTTATTCTGTTGAACATATATTGTTTTTTTTGACTTCTTTACACCTACATACACAATGAAGGCACTATTTCTTTCTCAGCCCTCCTCTCTCTCTCTCTCTCTCTCTCTCTCTCCCCCCCCTCTATTTCCTCCCTTGTTACGTCTTGACACCTGCTCCCAGGAAAGTTGCTTTGTTAGACGGCAGCCGCAGCGCTCCGGACTGTCAAAAGACTGATGCGAAAAACACACACACACACACACACACACACACACACACACACAAAGTTCACTCAACACAGAACTTGCACTGCCGAAAATAGAGACCGAGGAAAAGGGGGGCCGGGAAAACAGAGAGACAGAGAAAACGAGAGTGACGGAGGGAGAGAAAGGTCACGAGTGGTATTGTTGATTGAAAAGCCCAAACAGATTCAAGTGGCTCTAAATCAAATTGACGGCTAAGTTTTATGTGTGTGTGTGTGTGTGTGTGTGTGTGTGTGTGTGTGTGTGTGTGTGTCACAGAAAGTTCTCAAAGTAGTGAATGATTGAGTGACAGTTTGATTTGATTAGATGAGACCTCATCGCATTAATGGACACAACCTCTCTTTATCTCTCTCTCTCTCCATCTCTCTCTCTCTCTCTCTCTCTCTCTCTGGTCATTCATTTCCAATACCGCCCTCCCCTCTCTCTCTTTTTTCATTTTCTTCTGGCTCTAGTTCTTCCCTTGATTTACAACTATTGGATGCCCTCTGTGTGTGTGTGTGTGTGTGTGTGTGTGTGTGTGTGTGTTTTTCAAGGCAATGAAAGAGTGCCTGCTATATTTTTAGGAGTTTATGTTTGTGTGTTCTCGTGTGTGTGTGTGTGTGTGTCTCAGAAAGAACCGCAGCGGCAAACAACTCATTTCCTTGAGTGAGGTTGATTTATACACACACACACACACACACACACACACACACACTCCAGTTTTACACCACTGCTGCTGCTGGCGGAAACCTCTAAATCCCTCTTTCTCTCTCTCTCTCACGAACACACACACACACACACACACACACACACACACTTGAATTGCCACTGTACAATGAAATTGAGATCATTAAACTTTTATAGTTGAAAGTGTAAAAGAACAACAGCGCGGGCCAGAGGTCTCTTGTTTTGCTGCAGCAGAGCCGGCGGCCCGCTCTCCTCGTTTGTCTTCGACTCTTCGCTGT